>PDGT01000059.1:1968953-2016187 GCA_003671415.1 Megathymus violae | reverse complement strand
GGCGACCCCATCGACCATGACCGCGCGCTCGCCGAGGCCATCCAGGTACTGTGTGTCTCCACGGGGCCGCGGGCCCGCTCTCGGTTTCTCTTTTAATTATTACGTAGCCTGTTTTGAGATTCAACAATTTCATAGACATACAACATGAAACTAATATTCGACTAGTACTACTCGAAGCTTCTTGCCGGTTCTTCTTCATAGAATTTATTATCGTCGAAGTTTTAGCGTGAAATTGTTTTTGTTTCAACTTTTTTCTACTTTTGTAACACAGGAAGCCACAGCGATGAATCCCGACATGACAGTGGAAAAAATCGAGATCCAACAACAAAGCACACAGCCTTAACTGGCCGTACACCACAAACACGGCCGCCATCTTGTGTCCGTGCTTGCACAATGTGTCCTGGCAACACTGGGCTGGAACGCGTCGCCGGTGTTGCCAGTGTACTGTTTACAGTTACAATATATTAACTGTTAGATTTGTGACATAACAGGGCACAATTCAACATGTATACGTGTGTACCTTTAATGGTACGAATACACACATTAATTACTTGAAGAGTTCAGCTGTTTAAAATTGATTTACAGGAATACGTTCTGTTTTGTTTGTAAGCGTCTAATTATGTATACAACAAATTGTAAAACTATACGATGTTGATACACTTTCGATTTTTAAAAATGAACGACATTCAAGATGGCGGTCGCAAGTATATTTATAATAAAAGTTGTATGTATATGGAGGTACATACGGTAATTAGTTATAAGTGACAACACTGCGAATACTATTTGTAAGTTATTTAATTGTGAACATTTGTATCGATTCATTAATGGCCGTCACTCGATTATAATATATTGATGTTGTGTCGAAACGCACCTTTACGTTACTTTGTTGAGAAAATAAATGCAATTATTTCATGTAAAAATATCGTAAGTTTTGCAGCATTTTCTTATCTTTAAAAAGAAATAAGCTTAGGCTAAGGCATTCACTGTAACGGGCTTTTTGTGAGATGAATGTTGCCATAGTTAAAAAATAATAATCAAAGTGTTCGTGTCTTTAAAGGGTATTTTGAATTTTTCATATTTAAAAATCTGTTTAAGATATAGCTTTAAAGCATGTCACATGAGTAAGACCACCGTTATTTAGATTAAAAATTAAAATATTTTTTCCTCTATCTTTTACGAAAACACGACAATGTAGTGCGGGACTAAGAAAAAGAAGATATTATTTAATCGTACTCGACTGGATTCGCCTGAAAATATGTTTATTATTGTAAAGCCAAATGGCGCCTGAATTTGTTTGACACTTCGATATGGGCGGGAAATAAATGGGTCGTTTTGAACGTGATCTTTGTCGCTATGTAATGTTTGAAAATTGTATTCACAATCGTGATTGTAATAAAATATAAAAAGCTGTACAGTTGAACGTGAAATGAGTTTCAGAGGACGTTCAGTCGAGTTCTACACATGAAAAACATGTATGTTTAAAAAATAAGATATTTATGAGGTGTTGCTGTAACGATTTTTTCTAATATAATTCACCATCTAGGTGCTACTATTTAGGGGATAGTGTTACGTTTGTCCGTATCGAGCGTTAGTGCAGTGGTTTGTTTTATTTTTTGAATTATAAACGCTCAGGCGGCTGAGGCTTCGATTTTTAAGCGGTTATAGAGACGCTTGTGCAAATGGGGTACTCCGAGGGAACTTACAAAGTAGCTGCAATTTTTTATAATGAAAAATAAGTACAGACTGCAAATATGTGCCACAGTTACAATGTATTTTTAAATGTTGTCTCGGCAAGAGCACGGTTTCCCCATAGCTGATATGGCTTGAACGGTCGGTGTTAGGGAATACCCTAAGGCCAGGTGAGCATTTCACATATTGTTATTACACATCGATCGATCACTCACTCGAGCGACCTACTCCACTCGTCCTAGTGTTCTATCGATAACATTTCTACAGTTCAACATAAAGTTTAGTGGGTTTGAGACGCAGTAAAACTATAAGTGTAACTTGTAATAACAACATTGTTAGCGCCGTATTCACCCGGCAACTTGCCAGTGGTTTAATTAAAGATGGCGTGCCTGTCGCGAAACACCCCATCGAAGTTTTCACAACACTGAATTTTATACCCGTGCGACTGTTAACATGGACAACAAACAGGTGATTTATGTTTGAAAATGTTGAACGTAAAAATGTTGCAGTGGAACACGTCACATCACATCACATCACCCACATGTTGTATAAATAGTGTTTATCTGACAGACGGACATTCCACGCGCCGTACACGGCGGTTCATTTTACGTAGACGTGTAGGATCCACGCTAGATCGCGATGTACCCTTAAACGTCTGGCTCGATAGTGGACTGTGCGTATATAGGAATAGTTACGCGATGTAATTTGGGTTTTGCAGGAGGGTTCGGGGGAGAGTTGCAATATGGGGTTCTTCAAAACCACTGGATCACACTTAGGGGTCAACAACACATTCGCTCTAGTATGTCCCCATCCAAGTTTAGGTTTTAAAGCAACTTTCCAAGAACTCTTAAAAGTTTGAGATTTAAAATTGAACTACCCACATAATAAAATTCAAATATAGAATTTAATTTTTTTAATTTCAATATCCGTTCAAATAGTATTCGACGCGTGCACGTTTCCTATATATGTATTTCCCTCGGCTTAGACATTTAAAATTTTGCAAAACTGTGGGTACAACTAATTAATAATTTAATCAAGCAAATTATTCGCATATTCGGCCAAATGTCGTCATGACAATTTCTAGTTATATTCTACGATATATCCTGTTGTTATTGAGAGCTGAGTCGAATTATTTCGTTCATTTGACAATATTCATATTTATAATGTATAACACTTATTACTGAATATATGTATATGACCAAATACAGTAAACAATAAGTTCTTATAATTATATTGTGTTATTAATAATATTAAATGGTGTATATCTATATTATTATCAACATAATCTTAATATAGCAAAGACGTTTGAACAGCGCTCACGTAGTTTACCTATTTATTTAATTATTAATACTATTATTATTTGTATAATAATGTGTGATGCATGTATTGGTTGTAACGCATAGTCCAGCTCTCTCAAGATATGTATTTGGAGGCCCACAGTAGGTTCGCGAATTGATATTGTACAATTTTTTAATTATTATTATTATTAATATGATAATCTAATAATATTATGATAATAATAATAATAACAAAGTAATTTCTTACACCGTAGCTATAAAGATTTTCTTTTGTATTAGAATAAGTTTGTATGGTACGGCTGATTGTGAATCAGAGGGACCGTATCGTTTCTTATTGATTATTTTATTATTATTATTGGTTATTTTTTATCAATTTGACATTTTATTAAATATATTTTTATTACGTTGTCGGCTCGGTCGTGTCGCAAATATATCGTTTGAATATATTTTGACGTGCAATTGAACTCATAAGAACACGTTTCACGAAGCCTCAACACGCGGCCGTTTGTGGCAGTGTGATGTTCATTTTCACCCGATGTGTGCGCATGTGATTACTGTTTTTATATATTTGCGACATTGCCAGGAGACGAATGCACGCTCGAGGCGGGTAATTATAATCGAATTGCAACTTTAGCGCTTGCGGAACAAGGCTCGTATTGGATGTGTCATGTCGAGTGTCGCGTGTCGCGTGTCAGGCGTTGGGCGTCGGGCGTGCACAACTCTTGTGTTTATATTTATTGAAGATGTTTATTTTTGTAAGAGTCCCAGCTCCGCATCATTTTATATTTAACGAGAGGAAATATTGAAGTAATGAACATTAAATAAATGCTTTGTTTTAAAATGTTAGTTTTCTTTTCGAATACACTCGATGGGCACGTCCGCTTTGTCGGCGAAGGGTCGGAGGGTTGCGGGCGGGTAGACGTTCGTTCTCGGGATCCAGTACTACAACCGAGTATGTAGGTAATTACAAAACAGCATCTTTATGTAGTCAACTGACTGACGAGCGGACGGTCCACCTGAGGATGAGTGGTCCCATCTGCCCTTGAACAGCCGTTAACCCGCAGACGTCGCGGACGCGTTGCCCGTCGACAAGGAACAGGAGAGCCACTTGTCGGACACCCGGTGTGTCCCACGCCGCGACCGAAACGAAAACATTTTATGGTCGACTCGAGGCAGGCGGAAGCTCGCCAGGCGGCCGAAGAACGGCCCCACGGTACACGGTTACAGCGGGGGGGAGCGGCCGCCATGGCCACGAGGGGACGGGGTCGACGCGGTCTAGAGAATAAAAGGAAATGGAACCACCTTGCCATGTATGGTACATTACTTTATATTGTACAGTAAACAACATCGTTACAAACAAATACAAACACTGGACGAATTAACTCTTTACAAGTTTATTATTTACATTGTAGATACATATACTTTTTGGGCAATATACTTTAGACTAACAACAAAAAAATTAATACAACACGTTTGAATACCAACACAATTGGGCTTACAACAAGCTGTTGAGGGGAGGGATACACACACAGGAGGACAGTGTTCAGTACATCCAACTGCATCCTATTTATCTGTCACAATGTTTAATGATTTCTATGTGTGTATGCATTAATACAATTACATGATACACAATAATGAAATTGTAGATACCCACTTAAAACATTCGGCCTACTGCA
Organism: Megathymus violae; assembly: GCA_003671415.1. Classification (NCBI taxonomy): domain Eukaryota; kingdom Metazoa; phylum Arthropoda; class Insecta; order Lepidoptera; family Hesperiidae; genus Megathymus; species Megathymus violae. The sequence goes on along the minus strand of PDGT01000059.1, from coordinate 2,011,524 downwards.
AATTGAAAATTCCACACGTACTTACCATTGGCTCGGCGCGGTGGACTTTTTCCTCACGTCATGAGAGGACACGAGTCCACCGGTGGGACAGATGCATGAAGAATGGAGAGCACAGTTCTCTTCACGTGTCTCTGTGTTGCTTAATAATAATAACATGATCTCTACTTTGATACTTGGCTTATTGATATCGCTATCAAAAAGATTGTCAGTGATCCTCGCTCAGCCGACGATCGGTAAGTTCTTGATGGCGGGCACGTTGCCTATGGCGCCCTGCACGTTCCTCACGAGCCCCACGTTGTTGTTGTACTTGAGGCCCTCCGCCCCCAGCCCGTACGGGTGCTTGCCGCGCGTCTGCAGGAAGAACGACCCCCTCGTGCCTGGCTTGGAAGCGTAGCCCATTACGCTGCACCAAAGATACTTTTAACATGATCAGAAAGGCTGGCGAGTTTGACAGGTTGAAGACTTCAACTAACAATCGCTCTGTAACGCAAATGGTAGGCAGGTGTTGTCTGTTGAGTGAAGCCTTCGGTAGCGGGTGCGGCTCCCGGTCGAAGGACACATTTATGTGTCATAAATATTTCTATTTATTTTATACAAACACAATATTAACTTCAAATTAAAATGCTACAAATGCTAAAGATGTGTCCATGTTATGAGCGACACTCGGAAGAGATTGGTACAGTTTGTTACTCAAATTGAACTACATGCAACAGCTGTATAGCTAGGTAGTAGGTCCACACTCACCTGATCTCATCGTAACACCGGCCCTTGGTGAACGCCTCCCAGCTGTCGCAGCGCACCGCGAGGAACGCGTCCCGCCGGACGATGCTCTCCGCGAACAGCAGCCAGGAGCGCGAGTGCGAGCACGTCTGGAAGAAGCAATCCGGCTGCTGCGCCCCGCTGTTGGGGTAGTAGTCCGCGTGCCCTGGAGACGGGCGCATACGTCTTTAAGTGTTTCTAGAATAGTTTTGTCCTGAATCCGAACCTACGATGCAAAGGACATCAGGTACATTCGGAAATATCCCAGTGCTGCCTAGTATGCGCTGAATAATTGTCATAGTGTTAACGAGCAAAATTCTACATGAACTATTCCTACGTCCAATTCGAATGTTGAGAGTCTATTTAATCGAAATTCGATCGTAATCATGAAATAATGTCGTGTTTAAAAATGTTTAACGTTACCAATAATAACATATTGCGATTCGTCATAAGCCACCTAACAAAATAAAAAAGTCTTTATCTCTTTATATATAGATAGACCAGTTAAGTACAGAGTACTTACCCACATTAGATTTGATCCCGTACACGCCAGCATCACTGTGCACGATGTCAACGTACTCCGCGTCGGTTTCGTTGAGCCGGAACTTAGCGTCCACGTTGGTGAAGCACGGTCCGGCGGGGTCCAGCCCAGATATGCGGCCGATCTTCTTCCCGGTCAGAATGGAAAACTGCTTGCCGGTGAACCCAGATACGTGGGCTCCGAGGCTGTGACCCACCATGTGGATGTTAGAGGGGTCGAGACCACCTACAGTTAAATACGTACTTTTCAAATTAAAATATATTGTTACCAACAAAATGACGTCACATCCATTAAGAGGAGGGGATGGTGGACATTCACCGCCAAACACCTATATAAGACGATGAGCACTCGTCTTTTCTGTAGCGCTCCCTTTCCCTAAAGGGGGTCGGATCAGAAGACGGCTTAGAGGCCTCCAGGCTAAAGCCAACCTCGGGTGGTGTTTAGTGGGTAGGCCCCTAGGTTTTTTCGGGAGTCCCACATAACCAGCGCAGCCGGCTGGGCTGGTATGCTATGAGCATTCACCACCCCCCTCCCCCATTTCCGGAGGGCAACCCTATCTCCTTGTCTGAGCGCAAAAAAAAGTCTCTTCTATTTGCAGTGAACGTGTTAAGGGCAAACTCTACCCGTTTGAATAGTCAATTCAGTTTCATTTTATATTTGTTTAGAATTGATTTACAAAAGTTTCCTTGATTTGCCATTTCGTAATTTATAAATTTCACCATTTAAAATACTCGTGATCTTAATGAAGTTCTTAATTTTATTTATTTAGTCTCGTTCTGCTAAGAATATATTCATATGTGTATCACCGATATATATTTTGTTTCCTATACCGTGCCATACTGCCTACTATTGTATATTTTAGGTGCTTTAACAACGAATACAGAATTGGTGAAAGAAGCTCATAAGCACCTCTTTTAAAAAAACACATTAATTACCATAATATTTACTAACCTGAGCGGAAACCACTACAGATCTGATTAGTATCATGCGTCTTTATCATTTCCAAATTCATCTATACTTTAGTGTCCTCTACCTACATAAAAGATTGCGATGGCATTTGTAAGCAAGCGGGTTCTTGTTGGGGACTGCTCCAAAGAAAATACACTAGTAATATACTTGAATATCTAATAAGACGGCCGAATCTGACTAAACTACACTCAGAGACTTTAAACACTCATGAATCATTTATGATCTCGATGATAATCTCCAACGGTATTACGATTAACGCATCAATCATTCAGGTGTTTTGTAAATAATACAATTATGCACGTCATTCTTTGCTTCTACTACGATTTCAAAAAGGTGCTTTAAATTTTACCAGAAAAAACTGCGAAAAATACTCCTGCATATCTTCTAAATCAATGTTTACTCTACGGTCCATTGAACGATCAAGCATTCATCGCAGGTACGTCGTTAAGTAGGTACCTAATAGAGATGATTGCGTAATTGAAGTAAATACGCCATTGACAATGATTGTTCGAATATTTTCTCAACCGTGGAACAATCCTAACTACCTATTATTGTACATATCACCGGAATCATAATTCATTCGATGCAGTTTTCATTATTATTTAATGCACAATCGTCTTGATTATATATTATTCAGTATTCGTAAATAAAACTTAATTATTTCAATACATTAATATTTATATTTAATCCTTTGAAGACTTACAACGTCAAACACAGTTTTTGGCTTACAAATGTTAGGTATTATATAGCAAAATGTTGAAGATGTCATCCTCACCCTGCACCAGCGTAGCGAGCACTGAAGCGAGCTTCTGTCCCATAAAAATGACGTAGGTGGTAGCGCGGATGTACAACCAGCGGATGAGAGAACTGCCGTCCAGCGCCAACAGGACGACGCGCTCGCCTTCATCTAGAACCATACACTACTGATAATGCCTGTTCGAGACCCACACCATGTCTCAACAGTTGAATCTTCACGTGTAAGTTACTTAAACACTATAATTATAAGATATAATTTACCTGACTGCAAGAAAGATTCACTGATGTTTGTGAAACTGTCTTTGGTTGGGTCATCGGTGAATCCGTGTACGAAGACCACGAGCTTCTTGGGGGATTCGAACGCGCGCGCCTGTCGTAGCGAGTCCACGGCACTTGATATGTTGTACGTCAACTTGAAAGATCTGTGTGGAAAAAAAATACCCAGAATATGTATAATTGAAAAGGCCAATTCATTTGTGGATTAGCAGATTTATGAAGCCCATAGTCCGTCTAGTTTAATGTGGCCAACGGAGAATATAGAGATCGTCTCTCAAAAAACTCATTAACATAAATATTGCTTCTTACCCTCTCTCGTTCTATCGTATAGTCTAAATCTTACCTTGTACTATAAACCAGAGAAAGTCTCTCAAGGTCTGGCTCTCTTTCTCCCTCCAACTGCTCATACGACACCCCAAACAGTTTCTTTACATTGGAACCTGAAAGACATTAAAATTTTAGTTACGGAGCGTAATTTACAGCAAAAGCGTAGCACAGAATGAATTGCTTGTATCTTTTTGGCAGTTCATATCAAAGTTCTCAATGCTCTCAAATATGAAAGCCTTACAATTTGACATTTTGGGATTTGGCCAGCGTCGGCTATGATCGTTGTCCATCTTTTTAGTTGAAGTCTCGAGGAGTCCACAAGTACAACAGTTATAAGTAGCGACCAGAAAACTAGGTATGATATTCCTCAACAGAAGGCCACATGATCCTAGATTTGACATCGTGTATCTGAGAAAAATATAATAGAATTACCTAAGGCTACCCTTGATCCATCATAGAACTTCACAAGAGGAATCTACATACTAATAATGGACGAAATGTGAATACTTACCAGGTGAATTGACCTTTACCTGCACTCAAAATCATAGAATAGTCAATTCTTCTTGAAAAATGTAAAATTGAAGATATCAGAGTTTTGCTGTCTAAATACGTCGTTCCACAATGAAAGGGTCGATTTAATTCACCCCGTCCGCGTGGAACAGATCAACTTTTACTTATTTTAAGAGATTTACCGACACGTCATCCGAACGTTTAGCCAAGTGAATTTGGTGAATTTTAATTACAATTGGTGCTTTAGGGTCATTACGTTGCATTGTGTTGTAATAAGTATTACAGTTTATTATAGCAACCCTTGGTATGGCATCGTACTTACACTGGCTGGAGCCCACGGCGGCGATGGTTTCGTCTATCGGCTGCTTGACTGCGGCTATCTCCTTCTGGATGCCCTGGCCAATCGTCTGGACCAGTTGCCCGGGATCCTCCGACGTGACGTAGGTCACGAACGTCACAACCAGCGACAACAACCGCTTCATGTCCATCGATCGCTAGTCACGAATAGAAATGAGCGGATAATACCTATTGAACTGAATGAAATGAAATTTATTCGATATGTAGTCGGTTTTTACAAACACTTTTCAAAAGTCAAATTACGTCATCACTTCTACAAGTTCCTAGTGCTTCCCTAAGAAGAAGCGGCAAGAAATTATCAAGGATTTTTTTTTTCGTACTCACAGTTACAAAACGCACTTATGGCTACATATTAAACTCGTGTCCAAGCAGTCTTATCCTTGAATTAATCATCAAGTTTGTAATAACATTTCCGTATAAGAATGCTTATGACGTGAGTTTTTAATTTCCAATCTGGCATTTCTGTCAATTGTAACGGAATCTCTACTAATAATAAAATAGTAACGGAGCCGGACTGAAACCTTACGCAATCTTTTGGAAATTTTAATGTAGATACACTTTGTCTTCAATACGGAAGTGAAAAAGTATTTGTTTTTTTTTATTATTGTTACGTAATTATAACATATTTGGTTAGTGTATTGATTTTTTTATCTCTAAGCCAGTCCCTCGGCCCGAGGTTGTGATTGGCGCGCACTGCCCTTCTGTGCGATACAGAAATTGACTCAATATTAGCACCCGAGTCCAACCACAACAACAACAGACCGTACGACATTATTTTGAACTGTGTATAGTACTATTCATATTTTACAATTATATTCATATATTGGTTAGACGTAACTGTACTTCTATATTTCAATTTAGTTTGAATTTTAACGATGAAACCAACATTGTTTCCGCACGATACATTAATATCTAGTTAAAGTATTACGCGGGACGCCATTATTTTGAGGAAAAGATTTAATATTTACCAACATGGTCTTCAATTGATCCCACGCGGACGTCCACTGAAAAATCGAAATTGGATAATGTAATATCTTTTTTGAGATGAATATGAGAATTATTCAATGATCCACCGGCTCAGGTGTTTAGAAATACCTTTACAATACTAGAACTAGATATAAATTAAAACGTAATTTGGTAAAAGCACACTAAGCATCCGGGCTTGATAGTCATCAAGCTTTACGTATGCTCTAAAAGAGTGAAAGTTTTAAAAACGATAACAAAACTGTACTGTGCTTATGCTTATGCCTATGCGTGGACAAGATACAGAATTTGACTGTAGTTAAGCAGCGTGAACGCACCATGTTTTTACCTCACAAAAAAAATGGGTTCGTATGAGATACAAACCCTACCAGTGTCGTAGACAATTGCAAACCGCGTTTTCTCAAACATAATATATCGAAATTACTTTAATAAATCTATAATATAATATTTATAATATTTGAAAATAAAATGTGATCAGTCAAATAGCTAGCCGTGATAAAAAAAATAATAAATTGATATAACCACCATCAAAACTTAAAATAATCAGTCTTAGTCCAAATTCGATGTGTGTGAAATTATTTAATAAATTATTTAACAACATAAAATGATATAAAAATTACCGCAACATTACAAAAGCTTTCGATTAAAGAATGCGATACTAAATTAAATGAAATAATAAATATAAGTTGAATAACTGAATAAAATGTACATTTTAAAATACCGAATCAGGCAGGTCATGTTCCTGAACCGCGGATGATTTTGTTTTTTGTAATGGAAAAACTGAATGAAAATAAAACGGCCAAGTACGTGTCGAATCCCGCACGGGGCGGGCTAATAAAGACAATATTTCTGAACTTGTAAAACGTCTGAGCAAATGTTGAATAGGTTTTGTAAAATTAATTTTAGCTAAAACAATTTTAAGTTCTATCAGCTCGAATTTTGTCACTATTTTCCACACTTCGAAGGCAGAACGGACACATTTTTAAGATCACAAGTGTATGACCGATTTATGAAGTGTTGTTAAAGAAAAACCGGCAACGAAGGAAACAAAAAAAAATACAATTACATAAAAAAAATTATACAAGTGCTAATTTACAGTCTCTTAATTTTATGTGAGGAAGCAATGTTGAAAAAACAAATACAATAACACCAATTAAATCATTCTGTGGACGTAAACATAACAGGTTTTACAAAAAAGCGGTGCTAATATTTCAACAGGTGTGCCCGGTAACTGTGCTGCAAGTCAAACACGTGTTGAAAACGTATAAAATCAATTCAAAAACACCCCGTTTGGTTGCTAGTGGGTTACACTCAAACGTGTTTTTTTTCCTTAATGTTGCGACTCACGCTATCGTAGAGCCCCGCGGGTTGGGGCTCGTCGGTGTCGTTTAGAAATAGCTGTCGCAAGTCCATGCTGGAAGTAACGACCACAGTTTGATTGTCATACCTCTAGTTCGGTTACAAAGGTTGGTTCAAACAGACATACGTATACGGAAGATGATTTAGTAAAACCATTTTTTAATTTATCTATCATTATTATCTGTATTAATAATAACACTATAACCGTAAGGAATTTATACAATAAACATTTTGTAAATTTTTGTGTTGGTAGAGTTTTTCAAATTTTTGTCTATGTATGCACATATCACGCGAAGATTTTCTGAAGCGAAGCGAGTGACTAGTTGTAATATAAAGATATTATAGAATTGCCACGTCATACAGGAAGGTGTAGTATTCCTAGTTTAGAGTTTATTTAGGATGTATATTCAAAGGCGTATTTATCTTTCCTCCATTTTATTCTCGAATCCATCATAGAATAATCACACCTCATGACATTCATTACAAGCACTCCTTTCTTGTAACTGGCATATGGCCAGTTACCACAGAAGGTAAGGAGATATTTTGATAATTATCCATAACAGTCCCATCACCAGTTTCTTGTAGCCTCGTCACAATTACGCAGTGATAACGACGCAGGCTGTCACCGACCTGATAAACTCAATACTATACGTGCGAGTGCAGCTCGCTTGTCAGAGCACAACTACCATTTATTGAGTCGAATATGTATTAGTTATAATAATAATAAGTTTGAGCCTTCCTGTTCGCAGTTTGTAAAAAACGTTTTACACGTTGTCCCATAAGTGCATCAAGTGTCCTACTTAGAATCGAGACGAGATACTCTAGATGAAAGTTTACAAAAAAAATGTTTTAGTAAATATTCATAGTTTCAGTTTTCAGTTGTTCGGTGATTCAGTAGATAATAGGTTGTTGGGAAAGTAATTTCGTTTTTCCTCAACAGAAGACCTCATTGCATTTTTCGCAACTAACTTTACACTTAAGCCGCATAATCATTATGTATGTATTTTGACAGCTGGTATAGAAAGAGTTGTTTGTAAAAAATATTGTTTAACCAGCTGTACCCTGCGCACGCTGTTACGCCACCAACTAAAATAAATTTGAAGGAAAGATATTGAATTTATTTAGAGTTCACGGCAATATTTATTTATTTAAAAATTCATTGCATTGCAGTGGCGCCATCTGTCGAAAATTGGTGGTACCAACTCAGACACCGTGGGCTCAACACAACAACTTTGCTAAAGATTATCACATGATCAAATGCATAGTTTACGATTCTAAAAGGGCATACAGACAAACATTCATTTTTATGTATATAGATAGATTTATTCCAATAGTTTTTGTTTTGTGCCTTATCAAAGATGAAAAATCGAAAGCAGCATTTTCTGCATATTTTACTCTTTTACTATCGAAAAGGAAAAAATGCAGTTCAAGCCAGGCGAAAATTATATGTTGTGTATGGGGAAGATGTATTGACCGAACGACAATGCCAAAATTGGTTTACAAAATTTCGTTCCGGCAATTTTGATGTTGAAGATTCACCACGTTCTGGAAGGCCCGTTGAAGCTGATGAAAAGAAAATAAAGGCATTGATAGATGCGAACCGCCGAATAACAACTCGTGAGATTGCTGAGAGGTTCGTCGAACGTCTTGGTTTAATTTCATAACTTGACGTATGGGTTCACGTGTTCTTACAGAACGAAATTTACTTTATCGTATTAACGACTGCGAACCGTTCCACAAACGTCAAGAAAATTATCCATTTTTGAAGCGAATCAACACTGGCGACGAAAAATGGGTTGTTTAAAAAAATGTTAAGCGCAAGAGATCATGGAGTAAAAAAAATTGAAGCAACTCAAACCACTGAGAAGGCCGATATTTACTAAAAAAGGTTATACTACCTGTTTGGTGGGATATCACGGGAATCGTTTTTTTTGAGCTTCTACCGGAGTATATCACGATTAATTCTAAAGTGCACCTTGATCAATTGAACAAATTGAATGATTCACTCAAACGAAACAGGCCAGAATTGTACAGTAGAAAAGGTGTAGTATTCCACCACGATAATGCGAGAACTCATACAACTTTGGTAACTCGCCAAAAGCTTTTACAGTTTAAATGGGATGTACTACCGCACCCACCATATTCGCTAGATTTGGCACCTTCGGACTATTATTTGTTCCGGTCTCTGCAAAATTTTTTGGACTGGAAGACTTTCACTTCAAGTCAGGACATCAAATATTATTTGGACGAGTTTTTTGCCAGCAAAGATCAGAAGTTTTATGAACGTGGAATCAATATCCTGTCCGAAAGATGGCAAAAGACATTAGACTAAAATGGACACTATATAATTTAAGAAAATGTGTATACACAAAAAAATCGTTTTTTCTTTTCACCAATAAGAAAACGAAATGACTTTCTAAGCAACCCAATAGTTTTATAGTTTTAAAAAAAATGTGCTGAGGATTTCCTTTTTATGTCTATTCCGCCAATATAACGTACCTTTTTAAAATTGTACCAGAAGCAAAATAATGACCTTATCAAAATAATTATGGATACATAGGATAAATGATTTTGAATTGAACTGAAAGTTTGTACAATTAACCGTTTTTGAAATAGAGAACTTAAGCAGCGCTTAGCCGACGGTGTGCTGGAGGCCGCTAATGAATTGAAATGTAAACAATGCCTCTTGGGTAGGTTACTGTTTGATACTTAAAATATGTTTTAGTTAGTCTTAGTACCCCCATGGAGTGGGAAAGTCGACCCGCCCCTAATAGCACCTACCTACTTCCACTGAATATATATCCTATTCTTAATAAATTAGCAATCCATTTAAAATTATTAATCTGTACTAATATGTAAATCTGTTGACCTTCTCTGAACGGCTCGATCGATCTTCATGATAATCGGTATGTAGTGAGAACATGTGATTGTGCGAATGATGGGATATATCAAATGTCAGAAAACCTAATGATGTTTGAACAAAGCAAAAAGTATGAAATTAAAAATAATCATGTTGCTTTGTATAAATAAACAGTCCAACCCGAACGAAGTCGGACGGGGCCGCTAGTTCATAATAGTAACAGGAACTTTAAGGTTTTCAAGTATGTGGTTTTCAATGGTACATGTTTATGTACGTTCCGCATTTATGTACGATTGAAATTGCAGCTAAATATACGTTGTATGATTCATTAATCAAATTTAAACGAAGAAAAAATATTTCTTAATATTTTTTTCTTTATTCTCGCCATAATCGTCGTAAAAATACCTACTATTTCTTTTTATGGCTGAAGTTGTTACAAAAATAATAAGTAATAAGTAATTGCACTCGCCGCTCTCTAGCAATACTATGTAGAATAGTCTAGAAATAGCAAGGGAATATAAAATAGCTGCAGTTGAGATTATTTTTATAAAATATTAAAAATAAGCAATAGCAAAATTATTTCCATAAATGACTCCTTCATCAACACAAAGAACGAGTGGAGGGGGATATTTTGACGATTCAATTTATTATATTTAATTAATAGCATGTTTGTTCTCACACGAATTTAAATATTCTTATTAGAAAAATTATAATTAAATTAATTTAAACCCCTGTAATAATTTTGTAATCCTTTACATTAATTATTATAATAACAGTAATTCTTTTCATTTTTTTAAGGACGATTAGTTAAAAAATTACTCAAAGAAGGTATTGTGTTCATTTTTATAAGTCTATCATGAATATAAGTCATTAAATTAAGGTTTAACTTCAATTCAAAATTATTTAAAAATATGTCCAAATTTTTATTAAGCAATAAATAAAAAGTTAAAAGTTTTCACGTCCATTAAGTGAAACTTCAAAATTTTCAAAACTTACATGGCACGCTGAACGTTTTTCCCTGTATGCTTATTTCCGCGTTTGCGGTGAACTGTTACACGCACGACTCGAGCACGCGATTTAAGACAAGCGAATAAACGTCTCCGAGGACAATGACATAATTTTATTTCAATACAACTGCTACGTTTATATTATCGGACAAGGTACTCGTCGGAGGCAGGTGCCTATTTTTTATATTTAAGAACCGAATGACGGAGAAAGCACACGCGCTGGTTGATCATACTCGTAAGTTATCACCGTTGCTTAGGGCATAGGCAACGCCGCAACAAAGTTGACTACATTGCGGCGCTGATTCTGGAGGAGAGCCCTTTTTACAGCTTCTCAATTGTACTAAGAATTTTTGGATTTTTTATCGATATTTCGACCCAATCCGATCGTGGTCACGGCGAGACTGCGAAGGCCCAGTTACACCTTCTTTACGCGTCTTTTTACACCTTTCTTGAAGAGGCTCGAATCATAGCGCTCCGTGATTATGGTTAAGTAAAATGCAAGATGTTCATTGATTTAAGTGTGACGTATTTAGGTGGCAAGTTGAAGAGCTAGTTTAAAAGAGAGTGCATCGCTTTCGACAGTCGACAACGCGTCTGTGACGCCTCTGGTGGAACCCAACGACTCCTTTGCCGCTATTGTTTTGTTAATTTGTTGTTTTCGACTTCTTAAATTATAATGACGCTTATATTTATTGTAAATTACATTACATGTAATAATGAGATACGTTAACCAGGCCGGCAGGGCGTTGTGCAAATATAAAACTGAGTATAAGTATAGTTTATTTTAAAATAGGATCATTGGAAAGTAAATATGCAAATGTTTCAATTGAAAATTTTCCTCCAAATTTTATACAAATAATATATCATTTATTAAATAAGAGTAAAATACTTATTTCAAAATATGTATAACTAGGGCCCTGTCACGCTGGCGGCCTTCCTTCCATGGAGAGCGATGGTTATACGCTGAGCGAGACAGCTTCCTGCTCCCGAGTCGCATCTTAGCTTATCTTTATTATCTTATCCTCCAGCTGTTTTGCTATTTCTCTGATAATTATTTTTATTCTTTACACAAAACTATTTTGCAATAATCTTATTAAAGAATGGATTTACTTTAGGAACTATTTGATGCGGTGATTGTTTCAAAAACAGTAAATATAGGCTCATCTCAACGTGTGTCCAAGTATAACAGGTGATGGATCTTCAATTTTTTAAATTTTAATCTTACTATACAATCCAGAAATGAAGTGTGAACGTGTGAAGTGTTCAATATGAACCTACCTACCCCCAGCAATCAAGAAGCGCAAACAAAATTAAGATCTCTACTTTTTACTTTAACGGGCTATCTGGTGTCAACTTACCAAACAACCTCCTCACCGTAAACATGGACTTCCAACATGGGGAACGGATTTCCTCGACCGTCGGCCGACAGGGTGCCCACGGGCGAGGTAGATCGACTCGAGCGTGAGTGGAACCGATTATATCTCAACCTAAAGCGACATGTGGAAGTACAGCTTGTAGATAAAATATATTCCAGTAGGTATAGATGAATACATAAATGTCAAGGACACCCGGTTGCTATGAATAATGGTGTCGCATCTGATTTTACATAGGTTAAAATTTATTATGTAATAGTCATATGTTGATTTAAAAGATGCGCTGGGAACCTTTTGTGCCATTTGTTCTTCTCAAAGCACCTCTTAAATGGCAGTAGGAGCATAAAAAATGATGAACATACATTTATTCAAAATATAGGAAAACCATTGAGGTGTTTTAAATTTGAATTTGAACTGAAGTCTAAAACGCTGTTGATAGTGGAACAAACTATTTTCACATTGCGACTAATCAGGTAAAAAATAGAAATATACTGAATACTACTGATTGTAGTTCAAAAAAAGTTAAGGATGAAAAACTAGTTTTACAATCGCGGTCGCGCGGGAGACTCCGGTTGGAATCCTGCACGCGTCTCGTATTACATATTAATTATCACTCGGTTCGGTCCTCGTGAGGAAACCGCACACCTGCTAGTTTTCCACTAAACTCCAGATCCACAAAGTGTGTATCCCATCTAGTATATCTACCAATGCACACTCGGCCAGCGTGGTGTACTGTGCCTCGACTCCTCTGAATGTGTGAGGCACCCGTGACCGTCGTGACCATGATGGTTCGTGATGACGAGTATGATGATGGAAACGCGTGTCACCCGCGGCGCCGAGACTTCAGACGTTCAGAATTTGTTAAATTATGTTTGGTAAGTTCTGTTAGTTGTAAAAAGAGCAACGTTTATTTTATGATCGGCCATTAGCACGGTGACAATGTAGCAGCCATTAACAGTTACTATCGCAGGTACCAGTTTCACAGTCGTTTCATTAGGAATTAGAATTTAACAGTTTCAATTAACTTGTACCTGTCGGTGACATCATTGGCCACGGAACGGTGTCTGTCCTATAGTTGTGTCGGTTAGGGATCTTATGGCACTCCGTAACCGTAACGTAAACTATCGGATATCAAAATAAAGGCAGGCGTTAATCTAAATAAAAGAAGTTGGTTGTCTGTAAAGTCGGTTTACGGACGATAATTTTACGTGATAACGTCATAAGAAAACATTAATGAAAAATTGCTATACACAATACTTTTATGACTTGAATTGAATTATTATCACTGAATTAGCATTATTTTGTATAATACAAAGAAGGAGTTAATTGAAAATTATTGTTGTTTAATTAAACAGGTTAATTACAGCTAACAATGTGTTAGTAACACTTTATTTATTTACCACTTATATACATGTGTGATATTTAAGACGCATCGACCGATGGAGTGGAAGAGAGAGACATGCGTCACAAAGCTGAACGCTTAGGCCGATCGTGCCTCTCTATCGCTCGTACCGTGCTCTCGCTTGCACGCTCGACTCAGGTAGAACGTGACAATGAGTCATGCTTTTTCAGGCGGTACAATCTTAGTATTAAAATCTTGGAAATACGACAATAAAAAACCGACAAGAGATGAAGGTATGCGCAGTGTATGCTACAGTCAATTTGATATATGGCTTTTGAAATTGTCTGTATAATATTTACACGATGTTGAGGAAAAAAACCAGAGTTCGCTAGTGGGTTGATTATACGACATATTTTTATAGAATATGTAAGATTGAAAAATTGTATTAGATTAATATACTTTTTGACTAAGGCGGGTTATAACTAAATAATAACTTTACAGTGTTGTCATAAATAAAGATTTTTACCAAAATCTACGCAATAAAAAGCAAATAGTATATAAGTAACATTTTAATATTAATGTAAATATTGGCTTTTTATGCATCTTACAATAATCAAAAGCATAATGAAGATGTGAATACTATTTTAAATAGGTATTTTTTGAATTCTTCTAATTTGGAATATAAATCGTGTAGGTAATCGAGAAAGCTAGATGGCAGGTATAATGACATTGACAAGACTAGTCCAAAGTGACAAGGGAAAATTTGTATTCAAAATTTTAAAGTTGATACACATATTAAACTTGTTGCTGTTTATGTGATTTCAGACATGACTCTAGATTTAGTGTGTTTTAGTTATAGTTTTTGAGATAGGACTCCAATAATCAGTATTTCGTTTGCGGTGCTCACTCCTGTGGTGTTTGTCTGAAACCAACAGATGTCTACCAAGAACCAATGCTGTACTCCCGAATGCTTTAATAGTGGTGTAAAAGTATACATAAAATAATTAGCGGAAAAAGAAATGTAGATTATGCCAATGATCCTTTGCCACTATATTGTACCTCCGACTCCATTATCATAATATCTAAATACTTAACACTATTAGAATATGAAATTAAATCTACTTAATATTTATTATTCGACAAATTTGGTGTTAAGTACTTATTTGTTACAAAAATTAAAATTGTTAAACCTAACTATGGGCGTCATCAAAAGAATGTAGTAGTTTAGTGGAGAAAATACAGATGGAGCCACTAAACCTATTCCCGTTTAAGCGGTGAAGATTGGTCTCTATTTCAGTATATAAAAATGTACTCTGTGTGCTTTTTCGTGCGTGCAGCCGGCGTTCATCGATTTATAAGACGTTTTTTTATTTCACGTCAAAAATATCCGAAACCGTAACCGAATCCGATAAAAAAGTTTGAATAATTTCGGATCGGATAGAGGCAGAGTCTAAATGAAACACGTTATGACAGGTTTTCGCTGTATGAGCCGATACACTATACACTAGCCGGGTCGCTCTCATCTTTAGACAGCTTTTGTTATTACAATTTAAAGGTTATTGTTATTATGAAAACGGTAAAATATTATTCATATATCTGTATCCGTATCCGTATCCGAAGTTTTATATTCATAACATCCCTAGTGTTAACGGTACGTGTGAAATACAGCGAGTAGCACAGCAGTTCAGTAAAGGGGAGACGTCGCAGTACCTGTCGCCCAGTGACTGGACCACGGGGAGAGCTCGGCCGTTGACACACGATCAGGTATAAAAGAAACCCCTGACGTCATAAAACCTTCAATGACAATTATCTTCTGATAATTACTAATATCCAATGCAATTTTGTATTATTGTTATTCCTATAATAAACAATGTAGGTACCTAATCTGGTCTGCGTCGAACGAAGCATTAGGGTATCCTCCCACTCGTCCACAACCACCGGTTTAGACTACGTCACCTGACACGGGCCGGCAGCACCTCGCCCGCAACAGCGTCGCCGACGTGTTGTCGGTCAGAGAAATGAGCGTAAGCGGGGAATTAGAGTCAATTTAGTAATAATTTATATGCACCATTTTTAAACAATAAAAATAAAAAACTCCAATGAAACTTACGAAAATATAATTTTATTATTTAATGTAAATAACATCGTTTTACCTCACATTATAATGTCAAACACAAATATAAATGCCAGAGTAACTATTTAGGTGTTATTAAATAAACAGTCACAATTTGTTTTCGCTACTGTAATTTTTCTGAATATTTTTTTTATATTTTTTAATAATTTTTGTTTAATAAATTAAACAAAAATTATTAGTAGTAGGTTCATGCGAACCAGTCTCAAAAGTGACTACAGTTATACTCTATTTAAAGAAGAAGAACTCAGAGGCAGAATATTTTCGAAGTGGCGAAGCTTTGTATGACTGGCCAGGGGGCGACGTGACGTTCAGCAAGATTGCCAGCACTGTCGCGAAGAAAGTTGTTTCAAATGTAGATTTCAAAGCAGTAGCCAGTACTGAGTCTTTCATTTTCAGTAGTAAAAATAAATTTATGACTGACTGCCTGCAACACTTTGTTATACTTCATATATTATATATAATTCTTACTATATTTTTTTTATATTTATGATTAAGTTAACCACATTCTCTGAAAAAATCCCACTCATACTTATTCACTCCTCTGGAATATTCGTCTTCTCGATGAGCGCCACAGCAAATGTATTGGCCTCCACAACTGGGTGCCATCGATTTCGTTCCTGAGGTATTTATGTCAAGTTCGTAATCTAGTCTAAGAAATTTGATTAGGGGTTTACAAGTTATCACTTGAAAAAACTGTCGTTTTAAACTTGTGAAACAAATAAACAGCCATTCGGCTCGCTTCGTGCGTATCAATAAAAGTAACCGTAGGAGTAAGTAGGGTCACCTTCTTTCCAATTCCGGTAAATAAACCTTGGAGTTATATTAATTGCGCATGGTCCATATCAAAATACGTCGATAGAAGCCTCCTTCCAAGTAATATTTCAAGACCTCAGCGTATTATATCACAGCATAACGAATTCATATATGACCGATTAAGTGAGAGAGTGCTGGGAGAGGCGGCACCGGAACTCTAACAACATTCGGGGATTAATGCAGAGTAATTGGGATTTTGTTGTATTAATTTTTTGTGTAATTTAATTATATTCATGTGCCGTATCGTGTGATACATTGCATTTTCTTCGTAAAAAAATCTGCTAGTGCAAATACTGTAACGTGAGGCGAATTGCATTGCCGTCCACGAACGTCACATGGAATCCATGCACCCTTATCCGAGTACGTTTCAGCATGTTGCACGCCCGTCGAAGTGACGCTAATGGGAGATTCGGTATTTCGGTGGGTATCTGTTCCAAGATCAAAAGCGATGAACATTTTTTGTTTAGGTTTGCGTGTTAAACTGGCAGCTGGCAAAAGCTTGATTTTATTAATTTGTGATGATGTAAAAATAGTGTAAAAACGAATAGTTCGGACTGTTCTATTGAGCGATCGTTGAACAAGAGACGTTCGAATTTTAAAATCTCGCACGCAATATTTTATTTTGCTAAACTAAGTGCGTCTTAAAAAAATTTTCCTCGGTGAAGAAAAACATCATAAGGAAATCGGCATACTCGGTATCCGACATCGTGCGTCCATTGTACACGGAGCTCTCGTCCGGTAGGTAATCATTGTACAATGTAGATGACCTAACTGTTCCGGCTCCCTTGATCTTGACTTGAATAAATATAATCGAGGTAAACCGCATATTTAATTCAATCAGATAATAAGTCTAACTTGATCCCAAGACTACTACTCAGTTTGTAAAAAATACGTTAGCGCATCCGTATCATACACATTGTTATTAATGTAGAATATATCTTTAATCTTCTCGTCCTTGGTCGTTCTTAAAAATCTAATAAATCTATCTAACATTAGTTAGATATTTGATACCATTAGGTATCAAATGAAATACTTTTTATTTTTTCTTCATTCGAAAGATTTGAGACCAAACATCACCAAAAACGAAATGAAATTAAAAATTAAAACAACTTTTAATCGTTTTCGAAAATAACCAACTCAATGTTATCTTCAGGTTATAAAAAAGATAATAATTAAATGAAAGTGAACAACATTCATAGCAACCATAGTATTGTTACGAAGCTTCTCGAAGTCGGCAGGCTTACGAAGTCTCTAGAAGGGTGGCCGACCGTTGCGGTGAGAAAAAAAAAACAATAGAGGCAATAAAAGAGAAACCCAGGTAGTAATAAAAACTACCTGGGTCACTCCAGGCCAATCTGGCCCGTATGCCTCAGGTAAAAGGGGCGAGATTGGCATAGGCGAGGGCCGAAATGGGGTTGTTACCTGACCCGCTATTGTTATGTCGATTTCCGGGAATTCCTGTTGTTGTTGTTGTTTACTCCAACAAAGGGCGTGGAAGGATCTGGAAGCCCGGAAATCGATATAAATAGCGGGCAGGGTCGGCCACAAGGCATTCGGTCTCCGGATACGAAGTGAAGAGTTCTCTCCCTACGAAGCGAATACCTGCGATCTACGAGTGTAACTGTGATTGTGAAGTGTGTGTGAAGAAAAATAAAGTCTCTGCGGAACTATTGTGGCATTTTTCGAGCCTACGGATCCTGACACGTAACAGTATTCCCACGAGCATCCCGCGGCCGTCGGTGGTAACTCCCGCGACACTCTGTATGCTGTCCACAGTCGTTGACGTCAAGAGATGAATAATCTGATACAAATCGTGTGAATCACGTGCAGTGATTTATGGAGATTGTAACATTATAATGCTCGTATTACTAGTTTATGTAGGCACAGCTCTAGACTCGTAAGTGAGGACACAGGTGGCGTGGTGAAGTATGCTCCAATGCTAAATGTTTGAGGAATTGGACAACCTGATGGTCGGGGTATTGCTCAACAATTTAAGATTCAATTACAACTTACTGTTATGATGTTAGGGTTAAGGCCAGTTCCTACCACGCTGGCCAAGTGCGTATGGAAGACTTTAATTTGGACTTGGAGAACTGTCAAATAACAACAAAACAAGTAATACTAAATTAAAGATTAAACGAACTTACCTGTACGTGAAGTTCTATGTCAATTACACGATGTGATTAATTCGAGGATATGAGATACTTTTTATTACGTTAGTTTTAAGAAGAAATCATTATCTGTTCCGAAATTTGGTTTCCTTGATAAAACCTCTAGGCAAGGTTGTAATAAATATTGTGGTCGCTGGAATAATAAAAACATGTTATATTTTCCTATCCGCTTTATTAACAGCTTTTAAATAGGAAAAACCAAGGCTTAGATCGTTGAAGGACACAGCAATGCCTGGAGCTTTATCATTTATTATTTTTTGTAATAGTTACAGGGCCAATGCTTGCCAAAGCATCCCAGTACTAAGCAAATAAATTTATATCACATTTCTGAACAGTATAAGAAAAAGAAGCTGCCTGTTAAAGTCCTTTCTATGTTAGGACGAACTCGCCTCGATTCTGCTACTTTATTGAGAAAAGATTTTATGTTCAAAAAATCTTTTGCAGCCTTGCACAAGTAAAAATCTGTGTTCGACCCACCCAACTCGATCGTCGGCCATTCGCCATTGTAGTCGAGGTGTCCTAAAATATTCCAACTGAATATGTATCTGTATCTGTAGGTATGTTTGTTCTCTAGCCTGTTTAAACCTCTTAACCATCGTCTCCGGTCATCGTGTAGATACCGTGGGATACTCACATCGTGACTTATTAAATGTAAAAACTACTTCTAGAAACTTCTTCTAGAAACAACTGTGATATGTTAATACGTGCTGCGGTTACTCTATATGAGTCAAGAACAATAATTAACAGACAACAACGCCATCTCGTCGGACGGCGACGTGCCGGAGATGGCGTTGGTCTTGGATGGTCTTACCATAATGTGATCGGACGTATGTCGTGGACCCAGCACCGTATGTCCAATATTGACACAAACAAGGTTTAATTCAAACGGTACATTGTGCATATCTGTAACGGGTACTCATAATCTTTCCATTTTACACCGACGTTTTGAATCAATTACATCGGTTACTTTAAAATTATGTGTCCAACTAACGAACTACCCTCGCTCTGCTTCAGAATGAACGCCTCACAAGTTATACTTCGAAAAAGGACTTGTGTTGTGTCAGGACTGGTTTCTTCTCATTCCATCATTAGAAATATTAATATATGTATTAATAACTTTTTTATTTATCGACGGATTGCAATGAAACGAACATTAAATATTAAGTAACGCTTACTGCGATACGTTTGTGAAAACCATAACGAAATTTGATAAGCCGTCTCTGAGATCATCGCCCACAGACGCACAGACAAACAGACAATAATTCTAACAACTGTTGTTTTGGGTTCTATTGCGTTAATAAAGTCCTCAATAATAGTTTATAGTTCATGTACAGAAAGCGATCACTTAGAATTTTAAATATATTGTATCATGTTTAAATATATTTTACAGGATGACGGGGAAATATAGAATAATATACGACAATAATAATTTATTTCAATAATAATACATAATATCTAATGCAACTGTACTACGGAAATTATAGCATTATAAAGATTACCGTCTAGCTCAGTTTGTAGAGATTCTTCCTGCCGAGTGAGAGGTCCGCTCGGGCCCGCGTTCGCTTCTCGGAACAGACACACGAACGAGTTCTCGCGTCTCGGTTGTGGATGTCCGCGTTGCGTGTGTGTGAACGTTTGTACTTATTTATTTGATTACATCACTACATAATATCCTAAATAACGCTTATCGATATGTTAATTAAACACAGTGAACGGCACTCGCCCCCGCGGCGGCGGACGTTGTTGAAGTCAGTCTGGTTTTTTTGGTGGTGTGGTAATATTATATATTTACTAGCGGCCCCGTCCGGCTTCGGTCGGGTTCAACGATTAATTATATATAAATGATTATTTCAAAAATTAATATTTTTTGCCTCGATCAGACATCATTAGGTTTACTCATATTTTATATATTCCATCATCCGCACAATCATGTGCTCTCATTACATACCAATTATCATTAAGATCGGTCGAGCCGTTCCTGAGTTACAACGGGACATAAAACACAGACAGACAGCCAGATAACGTTTTCAAGATGGTCAAGTTGATTTCAGTGAGTCACAAAACGAATATATATCGTGAAATGTGACAAATAAATGGTTGTACAGATATTATAGATTTATATCGTAGTACAGATATTGTGCCATGTTATTACGTACTGTTTTATTTACATATATTCTGTATGTCGTCGCGTTGGAGGTGACGAGAGTCCACCCCCGTGTAACGGGTTTGGAGATAGCGGGCGGGGTCACGTGGCACGGGTGGACAACAAGAGCAATTGATAATAACTCCCAAACCGTCGGACGGGTTTTGATAAGAATGGAGCCGCATCAGGAAACTAAGTAGGCGTGATCGAATTAAAATACTCTGCAACTCCACTAGATTTGTAGCTCATCGCCGTTTCGCCCTTGGCTCCTTCCACCGCTTACAGTATTTTGTAACGACGTAGTTTGGCAAGTTACCACCCACTCTACCATTGGACAAAAATGTGAGTTCACCCCTCTTCACCGCCAAAGCGACGATTTATTATGCCCGATATCCTAACGTTGTAGTCGGAACGAACGTTGTACATGTCGGAAGATTAACACCGGAGCGACCCTGCGAAGAAACTCGGGCGCAGACCGACGCGGCGCCGCCGGAGCCGCCCGGCGCCGCTGCCTCCGGTCACGGTTGCGACCGCAACTCGCTACCGACGCACGAGCGATCGATAACATCGTCGAGATAATATATTGGCGTAATCGAAGTTCTTGATCGGTAACGACACGATTTCGTTCGGTACATCCCTCGTATCCCTGCGTCCCGATGCGTAACTCCCGTACCGAACGCGACGGACGGGCGAGCCGCCAAACGCGTCGGTCGCTCCCGAAGGCGACGAGCCGTCCTGCACTCGGAGAGACTCGGGAGACGAGCACTTTACCGGTTTCGTACCACCGGTCGACGCGCCACCGGGGCCGGCCGTCGTTCAGTTCGGTGATAGGAGTGTACCGTCAAGCGCACACCGGCGGCGGCGGGTCGCGCAGCTGGCGCAGCGTGCGGCGGCAGGACAGGCGCCGCGAGCCCAGCCGCGGGAGCCCCGGCACGCGGTCCACCTTCACCGGCGCCTCGCGTCTGCGGACGGGCGGACACTTCGCGGAACGAACGACGTATGGTAGATTTTGGAAAGTGAGAAGATGCCGCTCTCAAAAGGGCCTCCACCGTTTTGGCAAAGAGAGAAATGATAGACTGAGGCGCCGTTGAGAACATTATGGAGGGCTGTCAGGTTTACAGGATTCCTCGCGATGTTTCCCTTCGCCGAAATGACACCGAAGTGACAATTAATCTATATTTGGAAACTCGTAAATTTAAATTAAAAATACTTTTTGTGATAAATATGTAGTAAGTATGTGACGAATGTTTTGCTTAAACATCCAAATCCATTTCAACGTACACTTAGAAATAGAAATGCATTTGTAACCAACTGAGAGTACCCAAATAAGATCTGCTGCGGTCACTAAGTAAATCCCAAGGAATTGTACGCCTGTGTCCTAATTTAGTGCCCGTAGAAGCCGCTAGGACACCACGCCAGCACATCGCACCGTCGGTCCTGACCTGAAGAACATGTGGTGCTCGACGCTGCACCGCCACAGCCGCTTGCCGGCGCTGGTGGAGGGCAGTTTGAAGCCGAGGTGGGTTTCGAACTCGTCGAACTCGCCGGCCCGCAGCCGCAGCGTGTAGCTCCTCTTGCTGTAGCTGATCTTGGTGATCTTCGCCCACGGGAAACGGTTCATTAGCACCCTGGACACGCAGTACGGTATTTTAGGCCCAGAAGCTGCTGGATATACATAGAACCATAACTTGTAACAATTCCATATTCACTCGCGACCAATTTCCATTCCTTTCTTGGTTACTTACTCCATTGTCCAATTTTTTAATTTTTTTGCCGCGTACCTGCAAACTGTGGAATGACTTTCCTTTTGAAGTCATTCCTGAAGTGCTAAAGAGCTTTACAAAAGAAGTGTAAAAAGTTATGAACAACTCTTCAGTTGTAGCCCACGCTCATAGCTCCACTTCCTCCGCTTTTCTGTTTGTATTGCCATATTGACATATATTAAGGAAGACCCCGATAACTGAATTTGGACGTGGATCGTAGGACCTCAACACCCGATGAGGATTCTTGCCATATCGAGCAACGCTCACCCGTCTCGGAGCACAGCGACTCCCGCGGCGCACACCGCCAGGGCTATGTGGACATCGTCGCAGTCCCGGGCGCCGTGCAGCTCGGCGCCATACAACGCTAGTCGCTTAGCGTTCTCTAAGTAGTTTAACTCCGCTTCCGCCGGAGTTTGACCTCTGAAATTACAGTTGATCACGTAAATGTCTTTATTATTATTATCATTATCATAGTAATAGCCGACAAACGAACAGACGAGCCACCTGATGGTGAGTGGCCACCGTCGCCCGTGGACCGCAGCGAGACCAAAGGTGTCACTGATGCGTTCTCGGCCAGGAAATGAGAAGAAGGTTAGAAAGAAAGTATGTCTTTATAAATGAATACAGTACAGTGACTGCTATTGGTGTGGTTTCTTTTCGCTTTACAATTTGTTTAAACGGCATACAATAAGCTGTTTAGCTTTAAATTTGTCATAACTAAGTTTGAAAATTGAAGACAGAATTAGAGTTGTTAATTATCGAAGAACCTTAGTCAAATTATGCTTCTATATGCAATAGAAAAAATACTGAATTAACATTCCAGTAACCAAATATTAAAAATGCTGGTGGCCTGTGGGGGATGTCTGCTAATATTATAAATTATGTAACAGATATCACAGCCCCGATCTGACCTTAATCTATGCTAATAATAAAACTCTTAACTGATCGCTTTCTGTACATTAACGATATATGAGAAAGATAGAAAACGATAGACGATTTAGGACTTGTAAAACATATAATGTATTTACAAGGTAAGCGTAAGCGTGACTTTCTCTCTAGATATTGGTTGATCAGACTATACAATAAAATGGTATCTATTGATATGTCACTTGATTTGTTCAGTTATAACGTTAAACAGTTCAAAAATAAAATTGAAACAATTATGAACTTGGATGTTCATAAAACTGTCATAAAACTTTTTTTCACCTATTCATACTTATTATTTAACATAAAATTATTGAACAACGTTTTTTTTCATTCTAAAATGTTAATGTTAATGTAAAGTAACTTATCGTACCATTATATAAATTTGCATGCTGTAAGTACCTATCAGTGGAATTATGTTAAAGATAGCTACTCCAGACTACTCATATGTAAAACAATGTATTGTCACATTTAATTTTGTTGGTGGTTCAATTATATAAATAAATATTATTTGGTATTTTAATCACTCAGAAAAAATACCTTAAATATCAAATAATAAAAACGTCTAAATATAAAAGCCACGCGGCTAGTGTTATGGCTCGGCATAAATTCGGTTACGGATATTAGGTGATATTGGACTTGTTAGCAAAATATATAATGTATTTACAAGGTAACCGTTTGACTTTATTTCTAGGTATTATTTGATATTGATGCAAACCTGCCATAACGTGTTTCATCTAGACTCTGTCCCTACCAGAAATTATTCCAAACTTTTTTGTCGGATTAGGTTACGGTTTGGAATATACTTTTATATCAGATATCCAATAGTTTCGGTTACGGTTACGGAGCTCCGTAACATTCCTGATTGAGATCATCAATTATAGTGTTCCACAGGGCTCGATTCTAGGTCCGTTCCTTTTCCTAGTTTATTATAAACAATAAACCTTACCGATGCTTTCTATACAGCTCATCAATTTTATCTTCCAAATCAGGAGTCAGAACATTCATGGGAATAGCATTGTGCTCGGAGATAATGGAGGGAGCCACCCTCGCGTCCCGGTCGCCCAGTTCTGCCTGCAGCACGTAGGAAGCCAGGAGGGCATAGGTTATAGTTGAACAAGCGAGGCGGTCTGGAAAAGATGAGGTGTTTTCATCGAATACGGACCTATAAGTTCGTAAGTATCGATTTACAGAATTGGGAGTGAATCAAATATAAAATAAACTTACTCTCCGTCAAGTCCCTCCGTATTGCCAGGCCGAGCTGGTACCGCGTGATGTCGTCTCGCAACTCTGAAGGTTCTGGCGGGTAGAACTTCACCGAGAACCGAACATCCCAAGGATCATCTGAAAAAGCAGTAAAACTACTTAGTATACATCAGCATAAAGAAATGCATTAAGAATAACAGTAAATTTGAGAGTTTTCGAAATCCCCCGTGATTGGAGAACTTCAGAACATCGATATCAGAAATAAATGAAGAAAGAAAAAAATATTTATTTTAAATATGTTTATTTATTTTAAATATAAACTTAAGGGTTCATTATAAAAGTAACGCACTCAGCAATGCCTGTGGTGGTTAGCCACAGCACTGATATTCAGTGTGAATCATTTCGGCACATAGTTCGACCGATCCGAGGTATGCTACTAAAACTTATAGTGAAATTTAATACATTACGGATTCCACGTGTAATATATTGAAATGGCAAAGATCACCAAACACAAAAATATAAATTAAAACAAACAAAACGAAAAAAAAAACTAAAAAAAATTGTGAGGGATATATTGGTAATAGTAAATGGCGTTAATATAAATGGTAAATAATAAAAGCAGACAATTTATGAGAGAGAGAGAGAGAGAGAGTTTGTGTATATATGTGTGTGAGAGAGAGAGAGCATATGTGTGTATGTATAGCTAGCTGAGATTTTGTATTTGTGTAGTAAGGGTGACTTGTACCTCGTATTAAAATTACCCGCTGTTTTAATACCACGTATCTAAGTATATCTATCATCTAGAATCTAGGTAGTATCTATCAGAGTGCAATTTCAAATTGCAAACAAATATCGTGTACTGTTGACAGCCGAGGGAGACATTTCTGCTACTATCATAATGGATTATCATATGCAGCTATCGATGTCCATGCCACCCGCGGGATACAATTCTAAACTCAGTAGTATATGTATATGTATATGTATATGTATATGTATATGTATATGTATATGTATATGTATATGTATATGTATATGTATGTGTAGGTGTAGTAGCAGTTATTCCGTGTGGCATTAACTTACTTCCGGGTTATTAACTTACTTCTAAACGTTTTGGAGAGCCGTCTGTTCAAATCGACCCAGACACGGGGATCGCCGCGCTGCGTGTGCAGCAGACCGAAGTAGTCCTTCTCCAGGATGTCTAGGGAATCGCAGATTTTGTCCAGCAGGTCAGCTCCGCGGGCTTTCCGCTGGAACGAATTAAAACAATATATGGGGTAAAGTTAATTTCGAATATTCGAGTCACTAACAGTTTAAATGTATAGGGAGTTGAATATTATCAGTGGTTTTAATTTTTTTATTTATAGTTTAACGTTAAATGGATAATATTTTTTTTATATTATGAAGCATATATTATTAATACGGATAAAAAATATATTGACGGTAAAGATTTTAGGAGTGGTAATGGTTTATAAAAATTTAGTGAATAGCCGAAGTCCGGCTAGTAGTATCGGCATACCTCCATGTCAACCGTCATATGCTGCCCGTCCAGCAGCTCCACGCGAACCCGGGTCGCGCCGGCCCGCCGCCCCATGCCCTCCTCGGAGGTCAGGCGCCGGAGACTCTCGCGCATACTGCCACCTGGAGAATAGAGCGATGGTGCTGGAACGTAGAAGAAAGTTAAATTTTGTTTCAAACAGTAAAATATTGGTAAAACACAGTCAATAAATTGTACAAAACGATGTAAGTAATGAAATAAAATATTTTGTCCCTTTTCATATCAATGGTTTGTCGTCGCATGTGAATGGAAACGCCATCTAGCGACCACGGAGCGAAGCATTCGTGAAAGAAGCTTGTGTAGGATGCCGTTGCTATTCTACGTTCATCCGGCACCTCATAATATTCGTTCGTCACGTATTTGACCATATACAATTACTGTAACATTATTTTTAGTAAACGAAGTATATGTCTACAATAAGGTCTTATTTCGCATAACGAAAACCCCTCGCTACACCAATAGCTGTATGATGTTGTGATCGCGTGGAAGTAATGTTGTTAAAGACGATTATAATTATGATGATATTTTTTATCATTAAAATAAGATGAATATATTTGTGCATAATATATGTTTGTAAAACCCACGAATACCGCCATAGACGAGAGTTCTAGTCTGTGGTAAATGTCAACTGTCAGTAATGTCAGCCATGCTCTCGAGATGGCGCCTGCGTCGGACGTGCGCTCTGATTTGAAAATAAAACAACATTGTGGGTATGCAATAACATGACTACCGCATTTAATCCGCCTGAAATTCTGACATATACTTTGCGATATTTTATAGATCGGATGGTGTACTTTCAAAACGATATTCAATTGTTTTTCTTTTCATATCATCGACGAAACGAGGAACGAAATTATCGAACGACGTGACCTCCTATTTAAACATCCTTGATGGTCTGCCGATAGATTCCGATATTATTTAGAACGAATTCTTATGAAATAACATTCGATTCACAACTCGATTTCGTCGAGAGTAAACTCGCCGGTTCCGTTTTGCAAGATCATAAACAGTTTCCTGATGAAGAAATTTCTCGAGTGCGATGAGCAGAAATTTGTACATCCTCTTAGATCTTAAATTATTAATAAAATTATATTTACAATAAATTCATTCAAATTCGAAAAGATTTCGCAGTCGTATTCACTGCACGATGTTTACTTTGCTGAATGTTACTTGATCTCGCTTGCCAAACAATCAATACCCAACGTAAAATGTTGTCGATAAAACACTGTCTGTGTATTAATGTACACTTCAACAGATGGACGCTTCGAAATGTTTTTCTCTAGAGAAAAACAAGGAACGGATTACATTTGAAACCGAAAAATAAACAAGCTATCAGAAATATTTCTAATGGTTTTCCTTCATCGTTTCCATCATAAGGCGCCTCTCGGAAATGATAGAAAAAAACACGAAATTTACGTCAATGTTTTTTGGTTATTAAATTTGAGAGCTAATAAATTTTTACACATGTAAGTTCGTACGATCGACACACAACCTTGGATTAACAAACCCTAAGTACTGCATACACTACGATTTTGACAGCATTCCTAATCCTATAAAGTCGAAATTTCAAAGTTATTACGAATCAGTCAATCAAGCTCGTAACGTGGAACAGACGAGATTGAATTTGTTCCGTGAACCAAAATAACGTTTTCCATTTGTAAGAAACCAAGTATCTAAAGAGATGAACGACCATCGAACATCTTACATTATCACGCATCGTCGATTATTGGCGATATGCTTCACTAATCGTAATTGACTTTCCGACATCAATTCACATCGAGACTAGTTATTTCCGAGGTTAAATAAAATAAAATAACCTTAAAAACTAGCAATTTCTGTGGTCGGTTTCTGTTATCAATTCTGATGGGTTTCAACACTTTTCTATATAATCGTTAAGAGAATTTAATGATGAGCGTTTAATACTCAAAAAATTAGTCTTTACAAACTTGCCAATGCCATTTACTATATCATAATAATCTTGTAATTTTCAACTGTTTGCTCATTCAGTTATCAGTGATGACACAAATGAAATTTGCAGCTGCCAACCAATATTTTCTCACTGCTGGACTTAGGTTTCCTCTTACAAGGAGTGCAAGTTGGCATACTTCATAACCCTTTGAGAACTGTATGGAGACAGATTTTTGAGAACAGTAGAAATCGGAGAGTATTTGATCCGTGTGAATTTTGTTGTTGACATTTAAATTATTGTAACTACAGTAATATTAAAGTATCCACTTAGGTACTTGTCAATATTTCCCGCGTTTTTTTACAGCGATGCGTAACATGGCACAGCGCACAGGTTACTATATCCTTGTGTATTGTATGCAGATTATCTATAGTGTTGATAAGACTCTATACCATCTTTTATTATAATTGTAAAGTAATGTAAGCTTCCTAAATGTTCTATACGCCGCTAATCAGTGTAATCAAACTCCAAAGATTCCTAAATTGTTGTTATTATCATCATCTATTTTTGGCGAAGCGCCCAGCTGTTAGTGCTGGCAATGTTTGCATAAATAACTCTTCTTTAATCTGTGGAACTTATACACATTGTATCCAGACACATGAGTGTAGAACAGTGTATTTTACGTTTACGTTTTTACGATGCCGCGTGCCGTTGGCAGAGAGTGGTAGTAAAAATCAATCAATCAAAAATAAACTTTATTTAAGGAGGCATAAGAAAATATTTTTAATTCAGTAACACTTCACTTTCGGTATGATAAATTGTTTTAATGAGTATAACGTTATGAAAAATTGCTTTTACTGAGAACAATGTTTTAGAAACTTGATGCTACTGAAACGAACGCTTAGAAAAGATTTTTTAAATAGAAAAACGTGTCGAAAATTCGTTTCACTTGAGCAAAAGTTCTGGAAAATGGCTTTTTAGGTGAAGAATTATTTGGAAATATAATATTAAAACATATGTTGACATAATTTGAAAATGTCGAACAATATATTCATTGGAAACCTAATTCCGTAATGTGGTATAATTTGGTTAAAGCTATGTTCCGCCTCTAAACATTTATTACCCTATATACTCCACATTGCAGACATACAGATAAATAAGGGATTTACGGTGCTATTTATGTTATAGTTATTGGTTTCTAGCGCCAAGAATCCGATGAACTGAAACTGTTCCATTGGTAGTGGCAATTTTATATTATACGATACGTGTACGATACGAAATTATGAGTAGGAAATGTAAAGATGGTGGTAGCTAGCTAGGCCGGTGGTACCGTACCACCGTTATTAATCTGACGGGAACACCTAGCAACATCCAACAAGATTCAGCCAGACCACTAAAACCATAAACATAATATACTAACGCAAAGTATATTAAATTTATGCTAAAAACAAGGGAAGTTGAGATCAGTAGGAGTAGGATATAGGAAAACCATGGTCGAAGGAGATTTGATTGAGATAGCTGGGTTACGCTATGTGTTACAGTCATTGCTCAAAGCGTCATTATCTCAAAATAAGCTGTAGCAGCTCCGTTTCCAAGGGTAGCTACCGTAGACCTGAATAATAATCTTTGCAATTTCTGTATTACGCGCTTCGCTGAAAATATCATCTCCCATCTCCCACATACGAGACTTGGAGGGCAGATGGAACAGCAGTCATTTAGATAGTATTTGCGCTACCAATAAAATCTTAAATGTGTAGAATTTAAACTTATGTCGTTATGGAAATCGTATTTTTTAATGTTACGTCCATGATATGAGTAGGTACGCGTTACAATTTCAAAATTATAAATGCTAGACCTGCTACACCAATTAGCGACCTAATACAGGATATGGGGTTTTCCCCTCCAACGCCTCCGGAGTGTCACAGAGCACACTCCGCCACGATGACAAGTACCTACTAAGTTGACAGGGACAAAACCAACTGGCTCTATCTAGTCAAGCTCTCTCTCTATCCATCCAGCTTCAATCACTAATATTCCCTACAGGGAGTAGACTCTCCTAATAATTGAGGAACACCCTCATCGACACGGCTCTATTAAGTGGCGGCCATATATTTTTAACATCACCTTATTTTCTCCTGTTAATATTCGACATTGTTTCGTAAGTTCTCTGTTTAAGTTTCATAAACATAATGTACTTATGATCTGTGATGATCTCGGTAATGAGCCTTCATGAAATAAGAAAAACTTTTTTGGCGACCGACCATTTTAAAATTCCACGACCATTAGTTTTAATTGTAATAATTACTATGGTAAATTACCGTTTAAGTTAAACTGTCTGGTATTATCATTGGCACGAGAATCGTTAGTTTCAGAAGATATTTTCACAAGACTGACCACTTAGTCAGTATTTGACTCAAATAAAATAAAAATAATTACTACATAGAACAAAACAAATCTTCAACCCGTTTATATAAACGCGGTAATTTCAAATAGTAATTCATGAAGTTCTATTTTACCAATGGAGTGGTTTAGAAGTATGGGACAAAAATTTAAATAGCTTTATTTCCTTCAATAAATGCCCGATAAGAACGATTAACTCGTGATCATTCAACATATGATTTATCTTTTGTGATCCTAAAGATCAGTATTGGTCGGAAGAAAGTGAGGGTAATTACAGAGTGAACTGCTACCGGATTGCCAACCTCTTCTACTCACGGTGCAACCTACTAAATACGGACGAGGCTACAGCCAACGATCCTTCCTGTTGGCGTCAACAGTCTTCCTGTTGTCCTGTCTCCGTCTGAATTTTCCGCGGTTCGAAAGAATCTATATATATTGCTTGCTCTGCAATATATTTCAATAAAAAACATATTGGTTATAAATACAGAATGTGTTAATATCGATAGCACGACTACCGCACCAACAATCAATTCCAAATAGCTAAGAACATCTGCAAGAAGACTGGCCAAAATAAATATATTATCCGTATATGAGGTCAGTTGATAAAGTCGGTTAAAAGTTAAACAGTATTCAGAGCAATGATAATTATATCACTCGGATTATTGTTTCAAAACGTATCCATACTATCTGCAATACTAAAAATCCAAGTTTGGAGTTGTTTATTCTAGTTTGCCCGAAATAGTACATTACAATTAAGCCTCCAAGTAATGAACGCGTGCGGAGTACGGCCGCGGCCGGGAGTCCGGGGGCGCGACCTTACAATTAATGTCCGTCTCGTTAACGACCGACTTGCCACAGACCGGCCACCAGCTGCCGCGTGTAATTATATCCAACAACACCACGTCCTTTGACAACGAGATGCAGCAAGTCACTGCTAATTCCTAATCAGAAATCACTGCGCCCAAAAGTGAAAAAATGTCACCCAAATAACAATATATATCAAACACAATGATGGGTATATACATATATTCATATAGATTAAATATATATTCAATTTTCAATTTGTTTTATTGACAGAAGCTAATAAATTTAAGGCTCGACAGCAGCCAATAAACAAAAAAAAAAGTAGAAAAACCGAGGAAGAAAATGTACTGAACTTATGTTCTTGCCTATTTATAGATAGACCTTAGCCAAGGATATTCATAATTCATACATCTAAGTAATAATCGGTAATATAAATAAAAATTTAAGCTCCATCAATATACAGGTAGCATTGCTACTAAAATGCAGTCAACATTTAACACGTGGTCTATCTCGCCGTCAGCGAGGTTACATAATGACTTCTTGACACTACCGGACGAAACTAGTTCAATGTTGAGTAGCAGAAAGTAAGTTAAGTGCATAAGGCAGAGGATGATACACGTCGTTTATCTGCAGAACGGCCCAAGTTTTTGTGGACTGAACGGCACCATATAGAAGAGTATGTCAAATAGTACACTATTACACTTCCAGAGACTGACAGATGGATTCGGTCGAAGAAGGAAAATTATATTAAGGAGGAACACCTCGAGGTTTCTGAAATGTAGCATAGGACTGAACAGTGCAATTGTGAAGCTGAATAACTGAACAGTTCTAGATAAATTATCAATAATTATTGTATTGTTAAGCAAATAAATTTTAAAGAAGACGTATGTATTAGACGTATATTAAGGTAGAAACGAAAAATGTTCATTTATTCATTCTTAGCAGCACAATAACTGCTATGCAGGCTGAACACACAAGGTGACTGTGGGTTCCTTTTGGGAACACATTATGGCAAAGAGAGAACCTGCAGACGGCCGATAGAAAGGACACCGAGAGCCGATTTTATATATATCCTTACAAACATTCGTGTTTAAGCAAAATATGGCAATACACTAGGGTGTACTCTATATAATATTCCCTACCTGCTGTCCAGACGCTTTTGATGACGCAACCCTCAATTTAGTTGACGGCCGGAGTTTAGGTCAACTCGAGTGATACGATCACGCGATCTCCGTCTAGGGATGTAACGGTAACTGGACCGATCCGACATCACAAACATTCGCAATATTTATAAAGCTTATATCAAATTTATAGAAATATTATTCGACTTACAAAATAACTGTATTATAAAGTTTAAACGTAGATCCGAGTAAGTCTACTGACAAGTTCTATTAAATAATAGTTGTCAATATATAACGACAGTTTAGTATTCTAGATTAGTAATTAAAACAAATATTTAAATTAAACGTTTCATTTAGTTCCATTTTTAACTTGAATTTTCGTCTTGCACCTTGTATAAATATTATTATTACTTACTTGTGTAAATATTATTAGCATAACTGAGGAACTCAATCCATTTGCATGCTATGCTTATGAGTATACCTAAATTTCGTTTTTGTCCATAACATATATTTTACAAAACTTTAATTTCTGTTATCACTGTTAAGTTTTCAACGATACAATTTTCCTTTACAAATTATTGTACACCGCCTCCCCCATTGTACGAACTATAAGAATATTGTCCTCTACAGAAAGGCCGCCTGGAAGAGATCGCTACCCTAGCGATAAGGTCGCCCTTTGTATACCTGGTGTAACTTTAAATCACTATGTGTAATTTTGTTTGGTGTACAAATAAAGAATATTTGTGTTTGTATTTTGTATTTGTAAAACTCCTCCGATATGCGTTAGGGTTACCAAGTACTTTACAAATCCTCCGTTGTACCCACGTCCCTAATGACTGACAACCCTAGCCGCCCGCATTTTTCTATCAAGAAAATTAGAGACTCTTTAACTATTTACGCTGATGCAATAAATGGTCTGTAAGGGCGAGCTCCGCGAATGTTGTTCTTGTTTTTAAATGAGAAGATAATGTTGAATTTCCCAATTCTTCTCACTTATAAATTACAAGACAACTTTTCGCAATGGTAAAACAGAATTCCGATATACTATATATATGTAAATTAAAAAGAAATATATTTAAAAAGCTTTTTTGAAATGATAAGTAGACAGATTCTGTTCTTCTACATTGACCTCTAACTGATATACGATCAGATTAGTGAGGAAGCAGGTTTAATAAAATAAAAAATGTAGGTATTAAAGAAAGAAAAGGACACACCAAAGTTAAACCAATGTACCTAAAATAGTATTGAAATTAAAAGGCAAAGTTGCAAAATAATTACTTTAGTATTCTCAGAAAGATATATTTGATCATTAATCTTGGAATGTGAACGGACCGTGCATCCGATTTGCACCTGATGTATATATAGTACAATAACTGTAACTGCACAGATAAATGCAGTCAATTCATGACGTTTTGTAATGTATTCTTTGGAATATGTTTAATTTTAAAATTCGCCTGTTATTGCGCCGGTTGCTGTATTATTTCAACATTGCAGGATTTAATGTTAGGTTTTGCTATTTAATCTAGATTATAGTTGAGTACTTACCGGAATAAAAGAGGGGTTTTGATCGCTATGTTTTACAAAAACATGAAGAAGACGTTATTAGCGAACAATAGTTCGTAGCAAGCAGATCTTGATGCGTCCGCGAAGTCGCGAGATATTACAGGAGAGGTGAAGGTCCAACACTGGCTAAATACAATTTGATAGACTTGGCTCTTTTTCGTGAACACTATGAAGAACTTTCATCTCAAGTATACGGATTTCAAGTTTTCATAGAAGTACTAATTTTTTATAACTCCCATGGATTTGTAATATTAGATAATTTTCCAACTGGAACCCTCTTTGCTAGAAATCAACGTTGAAATCACTAAGTTATTAACAATAGGACTGAGTCGGAACTCACAAAGCCTCCTCCGGAATATTTAAAATGTCCGCGACCTGTAGTGGACATCAGTTTTATGCATAACGATGCTCGTATTCTATATCAGTCTTTTTTTTATGTGAATAGCCGACAAACGAGCAGACGAGCCACCTGATGGTAAGTGGTCACCGATGCGTTGTCGGCCAGGAAATGAGAAGAAGGTAAGAAAGGTACTGGCTCTCAACCCCCAGCCGGAACACGACTAATCGTTTGGCAGCTGACTCAAGCAGGAGGGTGGTAGCTAGCCAGGCAGGTTTCGCGGAAAGATAATAATACCAGTAATAATATTATTGATTTAATAATAATACTGATAATATAAACCTTACGCAAAGCCCTACCACCAAGCAGGCTAGCTTCTGTCGCCTCCTACCGCAACCTTTTCTACCAGCTTGGGATTGTGGGGTGTATTCTAGGCCGCCCCAATACGGCCAAAAATTATCTATATTATTTTTTAAATAACTCCACCGAAGGCTCCATGTCTTGTAGTATTTCTAGCAATTAAAACCCCCCAATTACCCTATATGAAGACATGGCGCATATGAAGATGCTTCAGGATGATCGCACCAGTGCCTTCCTTGGAGAATTCCCAGTGATGAGCGTAGTATTCTCGAGCGGAAAGCGTTTCTGGTGAAGCCTTGTTTCACCTGTTATTATTGTTATACGTAGACCCGAGAACACTATTCAAGTGTTAATTTAGTTAGTATCAGTGATCAAGTGATAGGTGACAAGTGTTGTGGTTAGATTTTGTTACGAAAGAAAGTTGCTCAACTTGTGTCAACAGTGAGTCGTGTCCGGAGCTGTGGGGTATGGATCGGTCAACGACCCTCGTCTGGCGACCTTATGATGTTGACTGCTATATACATATAACATGTTAATTATTGTTACAAATAAAATACAAAATATACAAAATACTTAATTATTGTTACAAAATAGTGCTCTACACTATTGTTGGTGCTTACCACAAATTTAAATGCTCAGTTTGAAGTTATGTTATATAAAAAATAAATTAATGGAATCCTCCAAATAGGTTTTTGTTTATTACGTATAACCTAAAGCTATTGATAGCAGGTTTTATTAAGAAATAATATAAACTCGCCTATCCTCTGTTCCAACGATGGACAGGTGTGACCAGTTCAGTAATAAACGTTGTGCCGAGTGTTATCGAGTAATAAGTAAATTTCAGAGAGAAATTCAAATTTACCAGTTATTTCATATAATATTAACAAAGTTGATTTCATAATTCAATTATTAGCTGTTCATTAGTTAAAATTATTAGCTTATTTTATTACATTGTTGCTTGATCAAAAATCATTTAATCGTTTAGGTATCTGGTAAATACCCTTTTTGCTCGTAATATTTTGCTTGTACTACCGCTTCGAAAACTTGCTTTAACATTGAGGAGAAGAAACAACGAAAGAAACTCCTAAGCAAATGTTTTAAATCAAATAAATCAACATCACGACGATAACCTGCGCGGAATCTGTTGCGGCACTTACGTCCAGGCGTCCTTGTCATTTATAGATACTACATCCATGTACTGTGTTCTAACACGGCGCTAGAAATTTCCAATAGGTAAATCACACATCAACTTTAGAACTTTTATTTTAAAAACGAACACCGAGCCCCATAAAGGAACTATAAATTTTTTGAAGACGATATGAACACGTAACCGAATTAGGCCTATTTCGTGTGTGTCACTTGTCTTCGTGCACGTTTAGCTTCAAAACACAGCCTAAAAATGGCGACACAACTCCTAAAAATATCGTATTAATGTTTGTCAGTCATTATGATCCCACAAAATAATATATTGAACAGGCGTTTAAATTGCATTAGTTTCCTATTTTATCCTGTAAAAACTTTGATTTACGAGTATAACAAACAAAAGTATTTTTATCGTGAATGTTACAAATAATCTGAAAAACATAATTTACACCCTTACAAATTGATCAGTTTTTTCTAATCCGCGGGTACATTATATTTTCTGTGATTAAAAGTATCCTAAACAAAGTTCCGTGGTACAAGTTACATATATGCCTGGTATCATTTTAATCTGTTTAGTAGTATCAAACTAATGTGTGCAGAATACGATTTTTTTGGTTTTATCTCCTATTTTTCACTCTTAAAAAAGGATTCATTACAGGGATGGTATTTTCTCTTCAAAATTAAGTGGGACCAAATAGAAACTATACTCTTTCAAACAAAAAAGGAATTTTCCATATCGGTTAAAAGATTACGGATTTCTAAGGGAAACTAAATGGATGTGATGAAATTATTAATCAGACTTTCTGTGATGTCGAGCTCTGCTTACAATACAAAACCCTCAAAACTTACGACCTCAAGACCTCAAGGCTTCGATCCCAATACGCTTTTTTATTCAGTATCAAGGATTTCTTATTGTCCAAAAAAGGGGCTTTAATATATCTCATCATAATTAAATTTAATTTAATTATTAAATCACCTACTTCTTATACAAACATATTAGATATAATTAAGAATCTAAATTGTACATCTAACTTTTAATGTTTATGTCCTACTAATGTTTTTTATTCATTCAATAAACTATACACACACAAAGTATGAACCGCTAACTGAACATAAAAATTAGGTAAAAAAATCCTCCGATAAATTTAATTTAAAATTGCTTTAAACACGATTTAAGCATTTCAGCACATTAAATTTCATTTTTTAACAAATGAGTGATAAATTACCTACCTACAAAAGAGGTCAAAATACTCTCACAAAATGCACTAAAATTTCACAATATTAGCGACTGAAAACTTTTATCCAATATTTTAACAGTAAGCAAAGACAATGTTCCTCGTATATTTTAAAAAGTTGTTAGTTCGAGCCAAAACAACACAACCGCACGCTTTCGCGCCAAGCGGCGGCGTACTGGTTGTTTTTATTGAGGTTGAGTCAATTCAACTTATCTGGCCAGAATGCCCGGTAACTTAAACCAAACAAGCTTTGCATTCATAAAATACTGAACGTTAGAGAGAGACAGTTATATTTTTATTTCCTTCTGCAAAATATGCGTGCAGCTTCCGAAGTACAGAAGGGCTTTATACATTCTGTGGCGTGTAAAACTTGAATCGTATGTGAGAAAAGGACAATTTCTTTTTCAGTTTACAGCTTTCTAAAGCACTTGAATTGTTGAGTAATGACTCATGCACATATTAAAATAGTAGGATATTTGTATGCGATTTGTAGCACTTGTCTAGTGGAGCGGCATTAATAAACCCAAGACTGAATGTGGAATCAGTTTTGGGAAATACTGGTGGAACAATGTGATATCGTTTGCTTTCGTAGTAGTATTGTAAAACTACCTGCAGCATATAAAGTGGAAATATGATTAGGTTAGGAGTTCGAATAAATTTACCGCTCTGGAGACATATTTTTGAACGCTTTTGTACTTTTAATGAGGACACATTAAGGCGTTGGCTTCGAATATTATCTTTTTAGAGCGGTCATAAAGTATAATTCTAAGCTTTGAGGCGAATCGTGAACTACTGATTACTTTTGAAGTCAATTTCAAATGAATAATGAAATGTATTTTACATGTTTCAGTTCTGGTAACGTGTCCGATAGCTAGTTATGACTGGGTTCCCCACAATCATTTTCGCCGGTAACACTTTGATGATGCCTTTGGTGTTTTAAATTAATAAAGTGCTTAGTAAATGTACAAAAATGATTTATGTAGCCGTTTTACGCAGCATTTGTCCTGATTTCCTGACATTTGATCTTTTATTCACTTTTGGTTTTGTCCATTCACTTTAGAATTCAATAACTAATCTAGACTATAATGTAATATTATAGTACATAATATGGATTTTTCAAATATCTAAAGCTATTAAATAGTCTGTATACTGTTTTAATTTATAATTGGTTCTGTTTTTCAGATTGTTTTTCAGGGCGATCGTGAATGATTGATATAATCGAAACATTTATTAATACAGATAATCGATTATGATTATTTATTAATTTTACTTTCATAATTGAGTAACGTCGTCAATATAGTTGTCACAAACTATTTGGCCCTTTAAACGTATATCATCATCGCGCCACTAGAGATGTACTATCAAATAGATACAACAAAGAAACCGAATTTTATAATAAATCGATTTTTAATTTTAAGGCTTTCTAATTGTTTCGATAATTAAATTCTAAAACCTAAAGACCGTAAAATTTAGGTATATACTTCAAAATCTTCTTTACATAATACGTAAAATCTTCTTTTATTTTTTTCTACCACACTCATCGAATACTCCTTAGTGATTTTGTCACACGCTTATTTTAACAAAATCATAACATTTATTATTTTCATTGTCCTTCTTTTTATATTTTCGTCATTTTTATTCGATAGTTAAAAAATACACACATTAAAAAATAGTAGATTTTTTACAATAATTTAACTTCACCAATTATTTCTTTCAACACCAGAACAAAAAAACAAATAACGCGCATTCTACCCAAAACTAAAGAATAAGGAATTAATAATCGAAAGATTAGTAATACTAATTAGATACTACAACGTTATGAATAACGATTCGATTATGAAAATAGAATAATCATAACAGATTAATTACTAACTAATCAAAATCGATTATCAGTAATTAGTAAGTGATTAGAATACGTCAATCGTTCATGATCGCCCATCACCTTACATCACAGAGTACATTAGTATAATTACATCCCAGTCTCTTCGACGAACATGAACTACTAATTATTAATGGGCATAATCGAAATATCTCGAAATATCTTCATAATCGAATTGTTATAGTACAAAAATATTATAGTAATATAAGAAACACCAAACTGTACCTTACCTTGTATTGATTGATTCCATTCGTTTATCTCATAATCGCTCACTACTTCTTTTCTTTCTAAGTTTTTTTATTGTTACGGTTGTTGTCTTATTACACCACATATATATGATATATTTTAAGGGGGAGGTGGTATTAGTCTTAGACAGGGTTATATTACATAATCGTTGTGTTGATGTATACGGAAACAACGCGATTTATGTCATAATATCGATTTTTCATACTTCTAAAAATGGCTGTTTTTATTTCATTTTCTGTTTATTCTATGAACTATTAAAAATTAAAAAAACTGCTGTCAAAAATCAAAGCAACGTGAATATGACATTTTAACATTTGATACAAACATAACCTAAAAGTTAGTCAAAATAAAAAGGTTTAAGATCATAAAACGACCTCTACTTTACAGTAATTCTGTTTCTTGTTTCAAATATTTGAATTAATACAACGATGAGTGAGCAAGGGCAAGAAAATAACTCTATTAAAAAACGGAATAGAAAAAAGCGTAAAAATTTCTTAGCAAATGCAAAGAAGTACGTGAAAAAGGGCCAAATGGGTCGTGGCACGAAGATTTCTGATGAATTATATCAGTACTTCGTAGGAATATTGGACGCAATAAAGCTCGGTATCAAGGATCCTGATGAAAGACGTAAGTATCCTAATCCCAGGTTATGTACATTTGCTATGAAAGAAGTTTAAACGTACCAAATGTGTTATACTACGCAACAGCAAATGGGTTTTGGGTTCCTTATAGTGTAGGTCTATTAGTGACTGGAAGAATAGTAATTACAGTTAAGCGAGGACTGGACAAATGGAGGAGTGAGTAATATGATGATATTTGTCTTGTAGTTGAAATAGCTATAGTGCTATTATTAGCACTGAGAAACGACTCAGTATAAATTTCGTATATGGGAAAAATATATATGTGATGTGTAAAGCACCCTGTTGAACAAAATCGAGGCAAAAACACCAGATCTAACAAAAGGATGTTGGTGGTGGATGAACTTTGTACCATCCAATTTCATCTCCCAATGGTATATTGTTAAGCAGGGAAAGAATCTTGTTCTGTTGCTCTAGTTCTACACCTATCTAGCCAGCTACCATCCTTTAAAAACAGACTGAAACCCTTTTTATTGTAAATATTAGCAGTGTCAGTAATAAAGGTGTATAATTCTTTGGGTCCAACTGAAGCATGTAGTATAGTATATTAAATATTAAGCTTAGTTATGCTCCATAACTTTTCTTCCCAAACTTATTTATTTATCAAGGATTGTATAAGATAAGATGTGCTCAGTTTTATCTTTTATGTACTAACAATACTTAATACTTATATAGTTGTGATTCTTCAATTTCAGATGCTCTTGTCAACAATGTCCTGGAAAGAACCAGAGGGGAGGAGTTAAATGTTGTTGGTAACCAGCTGGGCAGTAGACTTGTTGAACTACTTCTACCTTATTCATCACCCGAAGACCTGGAAAGGTTTATTGAAGTTCTGTCACCAGAGCTACGTAGATTGTGTTCTGATAATTTCACAAGCCACATCATTGAGACGTTGTTAAGAGTATCTTGTGACCGAGCTACGGCACATTTGCAAGAAGATAGCATAATGGAGGAAGAAGTTCCTAAAAAGAAAGTTAAAACAGTAAAAGACATTGGGTACAAGGAAAAACATATAAACTATTGCCATGAATTTACATTAAAGATTTGTAAATATGCGTTGAATAATCTCGAAGATTTTGTTTGGGATTCCTATGCCAACCATATTCTCCGGAGTGCTTTGAAATGTCTCAGCGGCATTACATTATTACCTGGAGAGAAGCCCAAATTAAACCTCCTAAAAGAAACAATTCAAGATAATAAAGGAATTCCACCACATTTAACAACAATGACATATAAAAACGTACCAGATGAGTTTAAGGAGATAGTTAAGGAGTTTGCCACACGCTTACCGTTGTGGCCCCAGTTCAAAGACCTTCCGTACCAGAACATAACTTCTGCCTTACTGCAGGTATTACTATATGCTGTGAAAAACGTAGATAAGAAGTTGACTAATGATTTGATCACTAAGTTACTGAATGAAAGCTTTGCACCTGATGATTGGCTGTCATCAAATAGTGATGTCAAAAGTGATGATAAGAAGGATATTGATTTGACAGCTGGTGATGAAAATAGAACACTTGGAAACCCCAATACAGGGGGCGGCAATATTAATTTGCCACCCGTTTTTGAGTCTGAATCAGCAGTAAGGTTAGTTATTGTAATGCTATATTCAACTGTTGCCGCATAAAATATTTAGGTTGTTTGATTCTTTGTACAGTTCACCTTGAGGAGAGATACTACCATAGCTGCAGTTTCTATCATGGGCAGCTTCATATGTTGTTTTGTAGAATGTTAAGATTATTTAGGTTGATATGCTTGTTGTTGTCCAATTGGACAATTTTTATGCTGTGATAAATTTCAGCTAGGTTGGGAGAAGACCTCTGCCTGTTTTGAATTCAAATATGTGCTTGGAGTAATTGTTTTATGTTCATATTATAAAGATAAGTAAGCCAGCAACACAAAAAAGGGGGTTAAGATTTAAAAAAGATCCTATAAAGAGGAGATTCACTTGTGAGCAATGAGATATATTTACATAACTACCCATATTAATTATATTTCAGGTATTTAACAATGTTTGTATAAAAATTTTAGGTTACTGGAAGCAGCATTGTTTGTTGCAAAGAAGAAGACATACACCCAAATATACGCTCGGTGCTTCATTAACCGGCTGGGGCAGCTCGCCGGTGTGCCCATGTTGAACTTCACTGTGCAGAGGCTGATTGACAACTGTCAGATCAAGGAAGAGGTAAGAATAGAAAGTGACATGACTAATATGTAACATTAATTTCTCTCTTTTCACATTCTCCAACATACCAACGTAACGAACGAAAAACTCGACGTACATTTACAATAATGGAAATTGAAGAGAGCCATAAATAAATGAAATGCAATGTAACTCAACTATATTTAGTTGATGCCGATGGTCCTCTTAATAGTAAGTCCCCTGCCCTTGCACATCCATAACGCAAGATAAGATCGAGGTGGCACGGTTGACTTCGCGGCGCCAGCATAGTACGCGTTGGTATCAAGGTGGCAGCGAAAACGCCTGCAGGCGCAGCAAAGCGTGGCTCTTGGAGCAATCACCGGAACGGGTCGGTACGTCCGGAACGACGTTGTGGCGCGTGACCTCAAGGTGGAGTCGATAGAGAAATATGTGGTCCGTTTGGCAAGGTCGACGTTCGACCGCGCCGATAACGGACCACATTAACCTCTAAGAGGGATCGCGCCGCTTCACGCTCGACCTCCGGAGCGCTACCCGCTTCCGCGGTAGCTTCTAGAGTCAGACTAGCTCTCCACCCATCTGGGGAGTTACTGGCTGCAACCTGGCTAGCCTTACGAATAGGATCACCCCGCTAAACAGCGGACCCCCC
>PDGT01000059.1:1925029-1968942 GCA_003671415.1 Megathymus violae | reverse complement strand
ACTCTTGTTCTTCCGAGTCCACGTCAGGGTAAAAAAGGATGATCCTTGAGACCCGCAGATTCCCGCCACACAAGCCAAGAGCGCAGTGGCGAAGGAAGACCCGGTAATTAGTTAAGATGGACGTGGAACTGTTTATTAACTTACTTTTCAGTCAACTGTAACATGTCAAAACATAACAAGGACAACGTATCTATAAGGAGGGTGATAACAATAGCCACGCTGCTAGAGAGCCCTACTACCAGCATGTCAAAACGAATAACTGCGATGTGGGTGGGGTGTATAATGAACTGTCCGCTTACCTTCAAAGCTCTTTCTCGAACGATATTAGAGATTCGAGAACGATTCCCACCGCGCGCACCGCTCCATTAAAACTTCTAGAAGCTCCCGTTGCCGATTGTATGAATGAAGGCGTTGGTTTAATCTGAGTTGTAATTTCCAGTTCGAGCCGATGTTCGATGAGCTGTCGAGTAAGTTCGGGGCTCTGCTTGCGTGCGGCAACACCGGTGTGCTGGTCGCCCTGGCCAAGGCCTGTCTCAGGATACGAGCCAAGCAAATGCAATATATACAAGTGAGATACATGTCTTACTAAGTACTCATTTTGATACCAGCGGTTGAGCCTTATTACTGATACAAAATTACATTTTTATAAAATATAAAAATGAAAACAGACTAGTTTGTGGGTGGTTGTGCAAAAATTTATAATTAAAATTTTGTCACAATTAACAGAGCTGCTGAGTAAATTCATAGACATTGTTACTCGTATGACGTCTCCAGAATTCCCAATACCGCAACCACTGTTGCAAGAGTTGCTCTATAGAAGAGATCCACCTATTCCAGCATCTGGAAGCGGCCCTGCAGTGCTCAGCTCCCGAGAACCAGAAGCACTTTCCGGTGCTGTGTCTGCGGCTGCTGCCCCTGGAGCGGGTCGACGTGAACACGCTGCACCAGGAGTACTTCATCAACATCCACGGCTCCGTCATACTGCAGACCATGCTGGGCTTTCAGGTAACAGCGGCTCTTAGTTATTGATCACTGTCTGCGATCTTCATTGTACCAAAACGCCGATAATGAATTGATAAATATGTAGGTGACCATGTGGGTCAAATAGTTTAAATGGCCACTAGAGCCCGAGGATGTCAGCTCACTTACGAGTATGTATGCTGCTTCAGTAAATTACTAGGGGAAGGTTGCTCGT
Organism: Megathymus violae; assembly: GCA_003671415.1. NCBI lineage: Eukaryota > Metazoa > Arthropoda > Insecta > Lepidoptera > Hesperiidae > Megathymus > Megathymus violae. The sequence continues at coordinate 1,967,747 of PDGT01000059.1, read as the reverse complement.
ATATATTAATGAGCAGCTGGAAGCTCTTTCGTTGGTCTAAGGTCTCGTATATTAGTTAAAAGACGAATGCTTAGAACCGACAGACCATTGTGCCTTTTGATGCACGAAACTCTAAATATTGTTACCGAACCTCTTCGAAATGGTAGTAGAAGGTAGAAGAAGGTATCTGTCTATAAAATACCTAACCAAGAGATTGGCTCACCTTCAAGAATAAATGGGGGACTCTCACACCACGCTCAACAATGGGTAGGACCCCTGCTTGCCACGCACACATTTATCTTTGACTCCTTCTGCAGAGGCCGGCGAAGGTCGTGTCAGGGATCCTGGAGTTGCCCCCGGACCGGCTGGCGACGGTGCTGAGCGACGCGAAGGGCTGCCACGTGGCGGACGCGTTCTGCACCAGCGCCAGCGTGGGCGGCAAAGCGCGCGACAAGCTCGTGTGGCTGTTGAAGGTGTGCGACCTTATACAAATATCGTTAACTCCGAAACGATAGACGAATTAGACGACCCCGCAGCTCAGTTGGTAGTGACCCTGCCTGCCCAGCGAGGGGTCCCGCGTTCGAACCCCGGCCGGGGCAAACATTTATGTGACAGATAAATGTTTCTTCTCAGGTCATGGGTGTTTGTGATGTCATATTTGTGTATGTCCATGGCTTCGGGGTTGTGGCCGGCTAAGGTGGGAGCTCAAACCGTCCAGCCAACGACCCCGGGAAGGACGACGGTATGCGTGACCGCATACCGCCGTAAACATCAGAAGATCAGAAAAAAAGAAGGGAGTCCTAGTGCGGGGGTGTGACTGTGTTTAAAAAAATACGGAGTTTCAGAAAACACAACATCTAGTTCATGTTTTAATATAAATTTGGGACACCAGAGGTCAGGTTGGTGATGAATCGCAACGAGTCCAGCAATGTGTCATAAAAACAGGATAATTGACAAATTGGGCGAATTTGTCAGGCAGAAGAAAGGACAACACTTGGAATCATTTACTGTTATTGAATATTAATGTATATTTTTTTAAATCGCTTCACTTTGGAATTTTATGTAGAAACATTCATTTTCCAGGACAAAAAGTATCCTAAATTACCATAATATAAGTTCCAAATGAGCCAAGACTCTTTTTAATCTGTCAGTGCTTTAAGTGTTATACATGTTCAGATAGACAAAAGTTCCATTAAACATGTGTATTGGCCTCCATATCGTCAAGTGAACCTACACTGAAATTTCCAATAAATATTCTGTTTATAGATACAGCTTCGCTACAGTGTTATTATTTGTGCCTCATGCCGCCTCAGCATAGAGTACTGACGCCAGTCCCGTGCTCACAGGGTGTCGTAAGAGGCGACAGGAGCGGGCCCACTTGGTGGTAGGGTTTCGTGTAAGGATTATATTATCAAAATTATTATTTCCTGTCCGACAACGCATCGGTGACACCTTTGGTCTCGCTGCTGTCCACGGACGACGGTGACCACTCACCATCGGGTGGATCGTCTTCTCGTTTGTCGGCTATTAACATAAAAAAAAAGATTAACATACTATTTTATACTGAATATTTTATTCATTCAGGGCTACTATCAGAAGCTGGCGCTGTCCCAGTACGGCTCGCGAGCCCTCGAAGCGATCTTCGAGGCGGCCTCGCCGGAACAGAAGCTGAAAATGATGGCCGAGCTGTCGGACAAGAGCAGCCTGCTCAACGGCACGCAGTACGGCCGGCTCGTCGCCGCCAAGCTGGACGTGGCCACGTTCAAACTGTCGCCGAAGAACTGGGAACGGAGTCGGTTGAAGAAAATTGAGAATGTGAAAGAATAAAATTTGTATATAGTTATTGTTATTATTCTTCCAGCTGGTCTCCAGTATAATTTAAAAAACTGTTCGTGGTATAGTTACTAGCTACAGTACAGCTTTAAATCTTGACTTTATTCGTCGACAGTAAATTATTACTATATTATACTATATACTACTATATTATACTACAATAGATGGCGTTACTCGTTTCGAAACATTCCACCGTGCCGCTTCAACGAAGGTCGATGGTCGTAAGGCAGCCACTTATATTAAAAAAATATATAAAATTAACCTTTTTATGACATAGTCATCTGAAATTTAATTAACCGTATCTGTCATCGATCACAATTACAATCGCACCACCTCATCAGCTCATACAGCCAAGACTATCTTTTTAATATATAAAATAGATTTCGTGTAGTTCGTTTAAAAACCATTTAGATTACCATCTATAACGGTAACTTGCATATATATTTATTAGTGGCCGCAGCGACCGGCTGTGTTCATAATAAAAGAAAATATCGTTGAAGTAAAAAAAAAAGTTTCCAACATCAATATATTTTCTGGTTTCAGCCTAAATTACTCTTAAGATATGTATTTAGTGATCACGGTAGAAATTACTGCAACGTACTCTATGCATTCATAGACATTTTTAACCAGGATATCTGTAGTAGCGCCATCTGGTGATGAGTGGTCGCTGGCTTCAGCTGTAGCCTTACTCCGCCGCTTTCGAGTTCTAAATCAATCAAGTTGATTTCGATCATATGTCATTTTCGTACTCTTGAATGTCTAAGTTAGTGCACGATCGAACGGTGGTTCAAATTGGAACTAAAACTGCCGAAGTACGTTAACAACGTTCCGCGGTTGGTACTACCAATACTACTAATGCATAATAAATCTGTAATGGAATCGAATTTGTATATTAAATAAATACCTTTATATACGAGTAGCTAGGCTCTGTTGTCGCCGTAGAGGACAAAAAAATTGTCCGTTGGTCTGGTTCTCTGTATTTAGAATTTCCAATATTATGGAACATAGTTGTTGATAAATGTTTAAGATGTTGTTTTTCTAATTATTTCAATGAATATATTATAATAATTCAAAATTATTTATTTGTACTAATTTAGAGAATCATAAAAATTAAACGAGCAAACAGGAATCGCCCGACGAATAGGACACTGTCCTACAGAGGTATGTAACGATTATATCGCACCTTTAGAATTAAAGTAACTTAACTCAAAAATTGAAATTTATGGGATATGACAAAAAAAGTTTTCAAAAATGTATGGTCTTGAGCGAATTTAAAGAGACTGATGTATGAGGTTTTCCCTTTTGCCCTTTCTCACTTATAATTCGGGCTCTTTTTCACCATGGGGTTTTAGAGTAGGCTTTTTTAAGTAAACTTATAGTAAAATCTGGAATTTCAGGAATTTTGAGTTATCATTTTAATTCTGAAGGAGCGATATGTAGCTTAGAGCGTGGCGAGAGCGAGTTGCCAGTACGGAATATAAGTTATAATTTACCATGATTATTTGATAGCAATCGCTACAAGTTTCCAAGTATCATTGATAAATTATTATTGGCCGCATTGGCAGCTCACGATTTTATGGTCACGATCGTTGCAACACATATGTCACAGACAAATGGATTTTATGTTACTCGGTATACTTTACGGCAGCCTCGGTTATCGGGCTATCCTTTCTACCTATTATTATCACTAAGGACTCTATCGAATCTTATGTCATTATAAAGATACCTGGTTGTGGATGAACATAATTGTCGTTCGTATCAGTCATGTTTAAAACAATATCAGTTAATATGACGAAAGGAGTAAACTTGAAACTTGATTTATAAAATGCTCGATGAGGAGCGATTAAAAATAGTTTTGTTTGTGGTTTCGATGTATGAACATAAATTCATATTTGTCGAAGCGAAGTGATGACGGATTTTAAGATAAAACTGACTCAGTTGTAACCTTGGATGTCTGGCTTCGAATATACGTAACTCATTTAAATATTACGTATATTCGAATTATTTATCTTCCAACTGTGCATTTTATGTTAAAAAATAACATCACCAAACGAGTTCTTCAGACATGTGATACGAGTATTATACAATAAAGTATTCTGGTAGCTCTTGTATCACATTATTTCTGATTTAATGTTGAAAGGTCGCTTAGATTGATGTTTTTCCTAAGTAGGATCTCTCAGGAACTCGTATCTAGGTACTAAAAATCAAAATAGTCAATAAAAAATTTTCATCATGTAATCAAATCATCAGATCAAGAATTAACTAACCATGAAGTTCTTGAGCAAGTGATATTTTAAAAAATAAATTAAGCACGAACACTACGTATGTAGAACAATATCTTTATCCGCCAAGTTGTATGCAAAAATATTTATACATATTATTAGTTTCGCTGCACAGAATTCACATTTAAATACTAGCGGCCCGCCCCGGATTCGCACGGGTGTACTTTTATTTTTAAACATTTTGAGATATATTCATAATTTTATCTTTATAAAAGACATGGGTATGTTTTTATTTTCTTAAAATTTTAAATTTGTACTTGCTAACCTATTTTTATTCTTTTTATACCTTGTTTCACGTTACTGAAATTTTAGCAAGGATCCCTTATTTTTTCTAGTAATAAATATAGCCTATGTTACTCAGGGATAATGTAGCATTTTAATAGTGAAAGAATTTTTAAAATCGTTTCAGTAGTTTTTGAGTTTATTCATTACAAACATACAAAAATACAAAGCTTCTCTCTCTATAATATTAGTATAGGAAGATTGTATGCCATTTTAACATATATTATTCGTTTTTCCGCGTAAATAAAATGGCGGATTCGTTTAATGGTATATGTAAACCAAAACGAAATGCTAGTGACACCCCGCTGTCGTAAGTCCGCCGACGAGCTCAAAGCGCCGTCAAAATGTCTCCCTCTGTTATACCCTGGGAATAGCTGCCGGCCTACGCGCAAAGAAGGTAAGTTTAAACAAAGATATGTCAAGTGTCCTGACAGATCAAACGATTTAAAGGATTAAAGAGTAGCTTCGGGCGATTCGCTTTTGCAAGCGACGTTGGAAGCCTTTTCACGTTTGGTTAGTTTTTTGTTTGAATTTTCTTAGATTTTGTGTGTAGGCAAAAATAATTTTATCAATTCTGATCGAAAGGATTTTCGATTATCCTTCAATCCTAGCCAATCTTCCCAGATTATTTTGCAACCAGCTGAACGAGTAACACCCATTTCAGTTCTGACGGGGCTTTAAGTAGTGGGTGGAAAATAAATAGGTAAATGCACCCTAGGATTCCCTCTGTAGCTAGTGGCATGGACATACACAAATAACAGAAATATAATTTGTCAAATAATTATCCTCGAGCGGACCCTTGCATTTCTTGCTTGACAGATGTGGTCACTACAGACACACACGTTCAATACATTGGTGGAATTTCGGACTTAAGTCGAGCCAAGTATCCAAATACGAGTATTCAAATTTTCCATGTGCCATGTCTTCTTTGTTTGGAATGAAATTTTAATTCAATCACTCGGCGAAGTTGTGCTCGTTAGAGGTGTGTCAGAACCTTACCGCAACAGTTCAGCCACTCGATGAAACTAATCAAAACTTTGACGCCGAGCCCCATTTGAACCGACACGATTTCTAGGGAACAGCGGGAACACTACCTGTTTATACACATTAGCCGAGGATAATTTGTTTAAGTCAGCGCGGAAAAGTTGCGTGGAACAGGAACTTACCAAATCCCTGCGCGATGCCGTGATGCAAGAAGTCAATGAGGTCCATCGCATGTGAATAGAACCTATAACAAAATTGTATTGTAACAAATAAATAATTAGTGTATAGTTTTATAATGCCATTGTTCGCATTGTTTTTCTCCAAAAGCTGTAATTTTCGATAACCACAGTTCCAGGCGTCTCCAGTGGCTGACCTTGGGAAAGACTGCGCTACGGTTTGATGTGATTGTGCCAAGCTCTAGCTGTCGTCTTTCGATCGTAATGATATCTTATTGCTCTTAATGATTTATGTAGTGTAAGTAATAATAACTGTAACCAGATTGGTCAATTAGTTAAATCTATCCAGAAAGGGTTTCAACTAATGAAGATCCCCGATTCGGACGAGACCTTACATCCAAATTACCTATCAACCGGTTGTCACGCACGTGCCACGACCGTCCACTTGCCTTCACGATAGCTCTCCGGCGGCGGCGTGTACCCACAGCAAGCGCTGTAGACATTTACCTTCGCTGCTTTACCTAACGAACTATTTAATGGGACAAAGTGACAAATATACCACCATAACAAATTGTGTGTTTGTAGCTGTGTGATTTCGTCCCAATTCTTGCAATAAACAAACTGAGAAAAGATTGTAGTGTTTGTATGAAGTGGAGAAAATAAGAAAGAAAAAAAGGAAAATATTTATTTTATGAAATAATCGCTGCAACAGCCTTTAGAAATGTTGTATAAATAAAATTAAAATTAAAAAACATCAATATAAAGTAAGTTAAAAGCAATTGCAGCGAGTAACAATCAGAAAGGCCACACTCGGCCAACACCGTGGCATAAACCAACGGGCACTGATTTTCAGCGCGAACTATTTTATATAAAATGTAGAGTGATTGAGTTATTTAGCACAGAACGCATTTTTTAACACGCTTCTATTCTTTCGAGCTGTAACTACGTAATAAAATCTTAGACACTGAATTTCGTTCACTTCTCGTTTCTGTATCATCATGAAAATTGGCAGGTGTGTGAAGCTGAACTAGTCATATGGTCAAAGGTGGGAGACGAAACCCTGAAAAGCCTGCAAGTTAACCCGTTCTGTTTGGCCTAGTTTAATTTCGTCCTGTCAAGCACTGACGCCGACACACTCAAACTGGTCAAATAAAATATCTTATGACCGGAAAGTTAATTTCTACTTCTCAGTACAGTAGGTACGGATAAAGGTGTGATTTAGTTTCTTAAGTTTTGTTGGTATTTTATGTACATTTTATATTGGCAACACTGAACTCTGCTCGCTTCCGGCCTTTGCAAAACAGGTATTGTCTTGTCTATCATTAGTAAAAGTAAGTGTGGAACATAAAAGCGTGAAATTATATATGAAACAGTTGCCTCCAACACCACCCATCTCAGAATATAGTTTTGAGTATACAATTAATATTAACAGTTTTAATTAAATATTAGCCGTTAAAGTTCAAATGTGTGTGTCTGTCTGTGTGTGTGTGTGTGCATTTTTGGTATTGTCATAACATCAGCAATGTATAATGTAACTGTTCATTATAAATAACATTGTTATTTTAGAATTTGAACTAAGAACAAATATTGTTACCAGCGGTCCCCTTGGACTGCTGACCGCTATCGTGGTCACCGTCCAAGAATTACTTCTTTGAACAGGTTTTCCGTTTCTTTTGCTGCCGGCTCCAATGTACAGATAAATTACTTTTAAAGGCTATTAATGTGAAGCAACATTTTACATATTTATTTTTAGATCAATACATTATTATTTGTTAAAAGAACGAGTGTTGTATTCTGAACGGCCTCTACGACTGGCGGTAATTCTAAAGCCCTTTAACGATCCGGTAGGCTAGTTGGGAGTGACCCTGCCTGCCGAGTGTGGAGTCCTGAATGGAGTACCGGGTGTCGAGCCTAGCCGGCAAAGACATAAATAAATAAATAAACGTTCACACACTCACACCGCCGCACTAGGATTCCCTGTGTTGCGAATTCTCAGGCATGCAAGTCGCCTCACGATGTTTTTCTTCACCGAAGCAAATGAAAATTAATCGCTTATTAGCGTTATTACGCACATAATTTGAAAAATTTAAGATGCGTGCAGGATTTCACCTCTTGTTTCCTGCAGATTCACTACTACGTGTAATTACAACTCCTGCTATCCTTTCGATACCTGTCATTACTTCTGCAGGAAGTATGTCGTACGTAACTATAGACGACGCAGGCTCTCACAATGGCTGGAAATGACGGTCACAAAGGGAACGCGACACGACGAGGCACCCTTTCAATACTTATCTTTACGTCTGCAGTAGTAGATGTAATGGATGTGAAATTTTGGATCTGGATATGGATACCGATGTATAAATAATATTTTACCGGTTTCGGTTACGAATGTGTTGTTATTTCGGATTATCCGATTGTTTCGGATAATTTCGATTACGGATATTACATGATTTACCGGCCGGAACTAACGGTCGCAAGGGGAACACGACTCGACATGACGGGGCATGCCGTTCACACCACATCACGTACACGAGTGATCTAACTTGTTTTGATCAAAACACAACATCCACAACACCGGCCAGTCTTGATCCAGCGTCAGTGACACACACACAAGACATGAAGCTGCTCGTGAGTATTCGCTCTGTTGACCACTGTTCACGTTTTAAACAATGTGGTAAAGATTGGTGTAATGTCAATACAGTTATACATTCGTGTTTTAAAAGATCCTTTGTGTGGAAATCTTTAATTTTATAATAATAATGATTATTATTATTAGCAACAGTCGTTTTTGCCCGTGTAGTATTATTGAATATTATTATTAATTCCTTCCGTATTAGTATTTTTAGTGTGGTGTTATCGAGCTAAAGTAAGCATACAATTAAAAGTTGAAGGTTTTCATCCAAATTAATTTGAGTCGTTCCCGTTTGAGATTCAATGTTAATATTATGTCTGCTTTCGAAACTACCTTCGGTAATTGCAGTTTGTTACGACTTTAAGAGCAGCCACTTGGACAAATAGTGCAATGGATTACGGATTATTTATTCTTATGATACTACGTGAAACAAACCTTGGTACCCCCCTGCCTCCGCCGGTTATCGATCGATTTAATATTTTGTTTGGTACCTATTAACGAGGTTTAGCGATGAATTTATTTGGAAACGGAATTTTATTCAATGGTTATGGTCGAATGTCAATCAGTAAACGAACACGAGATATTTTTTATTATTATTACAGGCCAATATGCATCGTTCCTTATGATCAAGCTGAAGTGAAGCCTTCAAATAAATGTTCACTCACTCTTGGATTCCTAAAGTTATGCGTGGCAAAGACTACACAATATGAGATCGCAAACACCTATAACATGAAAACAAATATTTATCTGTCACATAAATGTTTGCTCTGGTCGGGAATCGAACCCGAGACCCATCGTTCGGTAGACAAAAAAATTACTGTCTACTAGGCTACGGTGTGGTCATAATATTATATGTTGGAACTCTAGTTATTACCATACATTTTTTATTTATTACAGGTATTCTGCATTATTCTGGGCATGTTGGCCTGGTCGGGGTCTCCGAGCCCTATAAACCCTAGAAACCAACTAGTGAACCGACCTAAAATCTTCAGAAGGTCTCCCCAGAACTATGGAGTCGTTTATATTAAGGGACAGAGGCCTCATGACCGAGGTAAGAACAAAAGGCAGGCGAATGGCAATGCCTATCTATTACTCTTTGCTCCAATTTTAGGAAATATATGGCTAATACAAATTGATTGAAGATTCACGAAGGTCGGAATCGTACTGTTGTTGTATTTTTATTGTTATTGCTACAACATGTCGGATGTTTCCTGAAATCGGACGTAAATGTGTCACCGGAAGCTGTAGTTTGCAATTTGTGGGTTAAAGACAGTATTCAAGATCCTTTAAGCGGGGAACATTTAAACCACTTTAGTATCACAGTTACACATAAATTTGTCCACCACATTTTGGTCACAAGTTCGTCACACGGACAGACGGTGAGTGGTCACCGTCGCCGGTCGACACCTGTATCATGAAAAAGCGGTCTATTCGTATCTATTGGCTTTCTGAAACTGCAACCGAGACACGATCTTTTACAGTCTTAGGAAGAAGGGTGGTGGCTAAACAGACGATGGTAACTATCTTAAAACCGTACCCGAATGCCCGGGGGGGAACTTGTAATACAGAGCTTAGCGACCAGGAAGAAGAAAAAATATAAGAGACAACGCCATTGCATATTTCGTCGTACACTTGGGTGCATCACGAAAAGACCCTTACAGGCGTAAAAGGTTGAGAACTTAATTTCCAGCTCCGATAATCCGGGTTTGTTTCCTACATTCACCACCTAGAAACTATTCGCCTATTAGAAATTAATTATTATTTACTTTGACAAAGGAAAACATCGTGATAAAATCTGCATACTCTGAAGTCCAATGTGATGTTCTTAAATGTACTTGAAGTCTGCCAACTAGCATTTGATCAGCGTAATGGACTCTTCGTGTCAAACCTCTTACTCTGACAAAAATCCCCGTATCCAGCTGTGGGAAAAATAGGTTCAGATCGTTACGACGCGAAAGGATCTTTGAATAATCAACCTCTGTGTAGGTGGAGGCATACAGAAGTTTAAAGTTATTTGAGTTGTTATAACAAAATAAAATACGCCCATACCATACACACACTAAGAATCCCCCGTATCGCAGCTGACGTAAACACCGAAATGACACATCACAACAACATTATAATATATTTCTTGTGACATGGTAAATGACGGGATTTCACCTCGGGGAATTTCATTCAGGGTTGTTTACAATTTCTTATATTTGTTAATTTAGATGTTCTTTTCATACATATTCGTCCAATTTTGGGTCAAACTCATTCAGCTTATGCGTCTTACTAATCAACGAACAAGGCAATGGCGTTGGCATCCTGTCGTAGATAATCACAACACTGAACTATCCACCGCTAAATGCTGGGAAAGTTCTTCGTCCAGTTAGCTGATATATAATTTTTTATGGCAGCCTCGACCGCTAATTTCCAGTTTTAGGTCGAAAATAATTATTTAATGCAAATGATTATTGAATTAAGAGTTTTTTATTCCAGAATACAACCCCACGCCCCCGCCACACCTAAGGAAGGGACAGTACATGTGTGGCAATAAGGTGTGCAAGCTGCAGCCCGGGGAGATCCCCAAGGGTTGTAATGGAATTTGTCAATATGCCGTGTCATAGATTACATGTTGTCATAAACGACGATGGCTGTTTTATTTACTTTTAGACTTCCACACTGACTTCATTCGCTTGTAGTGTTATCGTCAACATCGTACTCCACAACTGTCCCATCGCTGGACTTAGATCTTCTTTCAGAACGTTAGTGATAAAGAAGAAATGCGAATTAAAAGATTTCACACAGCTTGAGAAGATATTAATGTAGTGTTCTCGGTAAATTCATTACTTGAATACCGCAAATAAAATCGTAATACCGTGCTGAGCATATCAAACAGCTACTTCAACATGGACCGGCTAGTTTTAGCCATGTGTTCGTGTTCCGACATGTCTTAACGACTGTTATCGATAACATCAAAGACCAACGACCACGTCGGCCTCGTGTCGGTTGTTAGAATGACAGTTTGCTTCACAAACCAAGGGGTTGTGAGAACTCAACATTAGTCAGTCATCCCTGCGTTGACGGAGATTACTTATAAACGATAGGTACATATTTGCAACTCCGATTTTGTTATGGAAAATTCAAGTTAAAGCACAATGAAGACACGATTAAAATGTTGTTCAGTAATTTTGCACACTTACGTAAACTAATACTCGTAGAGAACAAGACAAAAAGATTATTTTTTCATATAACGTGTTCGACAAAAATGGCAGTAACATAGTGACGGACGGACAGGCTGCAATGATAAGCTCCGTTTTAGAACTATGGCTATTGCATGTTGAAAATTGTTCCCAAGGGTTCACCGACCGACCACTTCAATGTTTATCAACTCGTTATAATGACTTCATAAACGGCTCATCAACGTAAACACTGATTCACGCGTCCACGGTCGAGCAACAACAGTGCCGCTCATTAGGAACTATTAGGAAGTCATTTAACTATGACTCGTCGACGCTGACTCATGCCATTCTTTGTTTGCCCATAGTGCACTGTTAGCACACACATTAAACTATCAATATCCATGATAATTGTTCTGGTTGTCTGGTCGAAATATGAATATATAAAAATTCAGCTTCCAAACGCTCGTCCGCAATACTCGAAACGTAAGCGATAGATTGATTGACTTGACATTTGTAGACATCTAATTAATATCCTATCGAGTCACGTCGAAGCGTGACCAGGTAAAAAAAAAACCATACTAATTAAATATAATTTAACATGTGGACGAATATTTTCCATTTTCGTGGACGAGTCAAGAATGAATTTTCGTTTCGGCATCCATGTCGTTTCCAACAATTGTGCATTCCAATCGACAATGCTGCAATGGATACAAAACCGTTACAGTAGTACTTTGGAACTGTACCTCGTTCCATCTTATGCTGTCATCGAATACCTTCAAGATGAAACGAAAGAAACTGTCGCCCCAAGGACAATACTCACGTCGTCCAAGATAACATTAGACCACTTTTGAGATCATTTACCGTAATTTCTCAATTACTTATATAGAATAATTACACAGTTACAATGGTTTTAGTAATATTTTGATGTTGTAAATTGAAGTTACATTGACAAGTACATGAATTATACTTAAATAATGAAAAAGACAAAAATAATCGTAGGCCAGAGTTAAACTGACTTTCGGGTAACATTGGACCATAATTGTCCCTTCAAAAATACATTTTAAGGCTATTTTTAACATTTGGGTAGCAACAAATTGTATACATTCAGTATACAAGTATTTATTTCTATAAATAAAAAAGGGAAATATAAGTTCAGGCTGTGATCCAAAGTTACAATGATGAAAGTCCCATGTTATCCAGAATGACTGCACTAAAGTCATTTTTTCATTTTAACGTATTTTTTAATGCTCTCGCTCTTAGTAAATCATCCGCTATACTCGTTAGAGTTCGTTGATACAACTGGACTTTTCTTTACGTCAAATTTCTTTAGTATCTCTGTAGGTTATCTAGAAGCGATTAGTAGTAAATGGAAAGACCGCCTGTTGTACTAAAGTTTTTATTTTTTATGTAAATAAAAACTAAAAATAGCTCTATAAATCACATTGACATTTTTTATTGAATATTCTATGCCAGTATTACGTGCTGTTATTATCGCGGGAAAAATCTCGCGACTCAAGGAAAACTAGAAGGATCTTTGGTAAAATTAAGTAAAATAAATGAGTTTATAACACTAATAATCGAATCTTCAAATTACTAGTAATTTGAATAGTCATTACAATTCGCACGGTGCACTTGAGGGAACCATTATGATGTGATTGAGAATATTTTCAGAAAAATATTTCAATATATCGGTGGCTTAACAAACCGCAAATTGTTAGGAAAACCGGTAAGCAAAGGTGCTCAGAGTTGATGTAATCTGTATACTCGATATTTTGTTACTTTATCTTGCGTTATTCCTGTGGAGGAATGAAGAGCATGTTGTACGGAAGGTATTAAGTATGAACGTAGATAGATGGCTATAGAGGTAGTGGAAGGCCAAGGAAGCGATGGATGGATTGTGTGAAGGACGATATGGCTAGAATGGAAGTTACTAGTGAGACGACGGCTGATAGAGAAGTATGGAAGAAAAATACATGCCGCGCCGACCACAAATATAATTGGGATAAGGGCAGGAGGATCATGGTGACCTTGTGTTATCCCTAAACGATTCAAAGTTTATCGATCGTCGTGCTATTTGAAGATCTCGGTTCAAAAGTCCATTCAACAACTATAATGCAATTGTATATCCATAGTTCTGGACGTATCTATAAGTGGGTTACACGGAGTAAAAATAAAACAAAAGTTAATTTTATAACATTTCATTTAATCACGTCAAAATTGAGTTGAAGTTAGTTGTAGTATACCATAGAACAGATAACAAATAGAAATGTAAATTACGCGCGTGTAAAATAATGATTGAGAGTGATAAAAATACCAAGTAACGGAACATATCTCCGTCTTATTCATGTCGACGAACCCCTCCCAAAATTTATTTACAACAATCAATTATCGTCTTCACAATCCATAACTATCCCACTGTCGGGACTCAAGCCTCTGGATATTTATATAAAGTGTTACACAATGATAAAGTGAAATTACGATAAAAAGTAATTATATAAAAATTAAATATAGGCATGCGGCGGTGTTCCTACGATCCCACCCTACAAACAGATTTACATAAGTGACGTGATGATGGAAAGCTTCAAATTAAAAGTAAAAAATATATATAAAATATACATAATAAAATATGAGTAAATCTAATGATGTTTTATCAATGCAAAAACACAGAAAACTGAATAATCATTTATATATAATCAATTGTTTAACCTGAAGAAGTCAGAGGGGGCCGCCAGTGCCTATTATACAAAATTATGGTTAATGTTTGTTATCTATTCAATGGTAATAATAGTATAATACATCTTATTGTTATTAAATTCGAAATTTTACACATCAACAATAATTGATTAATAATAATTGATATTGCACGGTTTGACTTCGAGCGTTAAGTTAATATTTAACTAGTGCTTATTAATAAATCAGTGAAGTTTGAGAAAGTACAAAACTGATGTCAGTATATTTAATATTACATACACAAATATTATAAGAAAAAATTGGTTTAATATTAAATTCTGAACATGAAAGAGATTTTAACAAATATTTATTTACGTATCGCGTGCTTAGGAAAAGAATATTATTTTTACATATTTTTTACCAATTTTTTATGTAATAACGATATTTACACAACATATTTACACTGCTATTTATTTACATTTTTTCTATGGTAACACTGATCGTGTCAGCGACAGACAAATACATATTGTACAGTTAACACGGAACTTCTAATTCGCTTATTATTCTATATTCATGTTTACCTAGATGTAGTATCAGATTAAATAATATGGCACACAAAATTATTTACAAATATAATGCAATTTACAAAGTTTTAACCCTTGTAAAATAAAAAAAAAAATCCTTTCTTTCACCCTCGTGAGAATTTTAGAGATTAATCATTAACAATATTCGTATTAATGTAATTTAAAACAATTCACCGGTCGGTACGCTCCCTACTCCTCTCTTTCTCTCTCTCACTCTCTCACATAGGAAATCGTCAATGCTTTATATCTATAATAAATAGGCAATTATAAACAAGTTCAGTGGCATTTTCTCGTGGTCGTCGACCACTTTTCTGTTTTGTTTGGTAGCCTATTGACGAGCTTTAGTGTTGTCAACATAAAAAATTGAAAAGAATTTTGTTTAATGAATTAAGTTCGAATTTCAACCACTAGACGTACATTAGTATAATTAGTATAACTTAATATGTACGATGATACATATAATACGACCACAATTAAATGCCATACCGGTGCGGTGTGCTGAGCTCCAGAACAATGCGGACATTAACAGAACGGTCAGGTGTGCAGGTTCCGCGCCACGTTTTCTTTCACCGAAGCAAGTAAAGTAATTTGTGTTAAGTCGATTTTTTAACAGAGATATGAGGGCGTGCGTGCAGGAAGGTAACCGGAATCTCCAGTGTAGGGGAACGATGTTTAAAACTGTATGCCATCACTGTTGTATGTTTTCCTATTAAATTCTATATATATTTATATTCGTTATTTTTAGTGCGTTATTTTCCTGTTTATATTCCTTATGTAAGGTGTCATTTGTACATAATTAGTGAAATGTATGTACTACAGAAACAATTATGTTGTCAACATTTAATTATAGTTTTATGATGATTGCAAATTTTAATACACAAATACTAAGACCATGCATACTTAGTATTGTAATTTAATGGAAGTGCTAATAAGAGTTTTGTGTGCAAACTTACAAAGTACGGGCAAAAATTAATAACATGATACTGGCAACTTTACTGGAAATAGAGTGACATCACTCAAATAAAGTTTGTCTTAAGAAATAATGTTTTACTTTAATTTATAGATTAAACCATCGGCTGCAGCAGAGTACAGACATGTTTGGATTATACATAGTATTCGACAGTCATAAACAATTATGAACCATAGATCTGACTACTGATAGATCTGACTGCGATCAATACATCCACAGATATGACCGAATATTAATTCAATAATATGGTTGAATAATGATACCTATTGGAGGTGCCAATATCCACGCGCCAACCGCGTCACACAGTTACGACACATTTAAATCAAACAGTTAAAATTTTAAAATAAAGTTTCTTCATAAAATAGTTTTAACAAAGTACAACTTAATAAAGTTTTATAATTATAACAACAATTATCTTCTAAGCTTCTTTTATTCTATATTGCACATTGATTTAACAAAGTTCACTGTCCACAGTCTATCTCCTGACCTTCCTGGGGAACCTGACCGCGGCACCCGAGAACTCCTTGTTGATGCGTCATTTCTTCCCACCGATGCCGCTTATGAGCCCCTGCGCGGTGGACAGCGTGGCCAACGCGATCCTGTCCGTGGTTGTCGACGTCAAGCTGCGATCCTGGTTGCTGGTGAGCAGCCGTTCGGCCGTGTTCAACGAGGTTAAAGATAACCGGTTATCGGCCAACCGGTCTGTACCGGATGGCGGCGGATTCTGGCTCGTCGAACCGGCTATGGGTGTAATGGGAGTGGTCGATCTCGGCAGAGCTTTGGACAGCGCTGCTTGGGGCGCCGGAGGTGAAGTCCTTAAGAGAGCCGTCGGCTTTTGATCTCTGCCACTGCATACCTTGAACAAAAGTTACAGTATTATAAATACAAATGAATATATAGTAATGCGTTGTCTGCAAATTTTCAGATGTGGACTTTACAAAAATTTACTTCAGGAGGAAACAAAGCAGCCAAATTGGTGGAGCCGTTCTCTTGTGATGATCGATGTATGCGGCGATCGTGTCCATCTTTAACGCGAGAGATAAACGTGTGTGAGTCATCCTCGGACGTACCTGATGGTGGTTCTCCCAGTCCTTGTGTTGGCAGAAGGCGCCGCAGTATCGCGCCGAGTTGCAGCCCGAGCAGGTCTCCTGCGCCTTGCGCCCGCAGTTCCAGCAGCACTGGACACATAGAAATATTACCTTCAGCGTTCTGTTACTAACCTCTACAAGTAAAACGACCAAACTAGATGGATTACTTCTCCTTCAGCACTTGATCCTTGTTAGTGAGCACGATAAACAAATCACTGCACAATTTAATGATAAGAGGATATCCACCACGGCACTCTTCAACGCCTGTTACTGTAGTAATGCGCACTTTTGTGTTGTTGAGGTCTCAGTGGTGGGGCCCAGATCTGGTTTAAACTAAGTTGTTAGAGGGCGTCACGTCACGTGGTCGGGATTGCCAACATTTCATCGTGAAATTTGTCGAATTGTTCTGTGTAGGTCAAGAATAATTTACGTACTCAATAATTTTCGTAATATCGAAGTAATCGTCACTGTGCGCTGGTAAGCGATGCGTGGAAACACGGCCCTCTACAATATCTCCGTGCGATTCGTGTACCTAAATTTTCGTGAACTTAACACCATCCCTGAAGGCCTACAGTTCGATTGCCCGTTTTGAAAAAGACTGATTTAGATCAGATTAAATTAGATTAAAGAGCATTACAGGTAATGCTCTAAAGAGACAGATCTCCTTAACTTAAAGGGTTACATATTCTCTTTCAATCTTCTTTCATTTCCTGCCTTCCTTCCTTATGTTATGCATGTTTGTAAGTTTAAGACACCTTACTTCTAATAGTACCGCACACATTGCCTTGGGTTATGTAGAAGAGATCGCTTTTAAAACTGCCCATCGTTGTTTTGTATGCTGTTTTCCGCAGTTATTCGCAGTCGGTGCCATGCACCAACTTGCTGCATTCTAATATAGCTTATTTTAAATCGCGTCGGAAGCAAACTAATTCCAGACGTAAAAATAATTCTATGATATTAAAACTCATAAAGGGTCCATTGACATGTTGTACTTCAATTCAAAGACGCGTAACGACTACATAGTGATCAAGCGAGATCTATTTGAATTCTGAGGGATATCAATTCCAGACTTGCTTTGGCTTCACCTTCAATCCCAATTTCTTAAGAGCTCCAGGCGAAACAACCTTCTTTAAGTCCAGGGCTTTAAAAACCTTTCTATGTGTCCCGAATCTGCTAAATTATTCGCAGTGCATTAAGTTCTTACTTAATGTACATCCTTTCTATACAACCCTCGTAGGGGCACGAAAATTTCACAAATTTAATGTTACAGACATTCCGCGAACAAAGCAGTTAATACGCCAGCGGCAGTGTACTAACATTCTGCTGTCCGGCGGCACTGGGGCTGAGGTCGCGGCCCGGCGGCGGCGTGTGGCGGCGCTCCATCTTCCCCCGCTCCGCCGCCACCAGCTCCAACGCTTTCGATTCCGCTGCTCCCACTGCACGCTGCAGCTCCAGCAGCGCTTGACGCTTCACCTGTGGGACGTACATTATGCTTGTCTTTATTTCACCGGTATATAATATCGATGATAAGAAGTGTCTCGATAGCGCTTATTGAATAAAAAGCCCTGGGTTGAACCAGGTCAGGGTAAATTTATGTAACGGATAAATGTTTGTCGAGCACTCATATCCTAACGACTTGTGTTGATCACTATTTTACGTATATCACAGTCAAACGAGCCGATGGTCACCTCCTCCCGTGGTCGTTCGTACCCCTCAAGGCATCAGTGACGCCAAGAAAGGGTAAGCTGGTGGAGACAAACCGGATGGTACAGAGCCCAGCGATCTCCTAATGGAGATACCTTGCATTTTAGCTTCATCCATCTATCAGCTTGCCGTTGGTTTGGACTCAAGAAAGAGTGGTACCCCTTATATCCTGAAACAACATCTATGTATAAGGTTTACATGGCTCCTGATACACATTACCTGGTTGACGGCATCTTCAGCCCGCCGCCGCACCTCCGCGACCCTCTCCTCTGTCTGCCGTACGGCGTTCGCCATGATCTCGCTTGCCGCTCGCTTGATGTCGCTGCTCTCTGTTGGCTCTATACCTGAAACACGAGGTATAGTAAGAACTATTAATTATCAGTTGTGAGAAATCCTCTATGCAACTTGAAGGTATTTGACGACAAGCCACACCTAATTTAATTATGTAGCCCTTCTGAATTACAGTTTTGGAAGAGGTTAACAAACCAACTAACTTTCCAATTTCATCTTAAGGTGTAGACTAAATTAGGCAATTCCATAGGCAAGAACTTACCTGCTTTGATGGTATTCATGTTTTTAGTTAAGTTAACTATATCCATTTTCTGCAGTAACCACATATCTCGTGAATAGTTTCCTGACTCGCCCAGGAGGACATTCATATTGCTTCAGTGCGAATTATTGCATGAATTAATGGCCTTTACGCGGGTCAGAAGATCTGACGCCACCTGGAGATTTACATTATGACTGACTAACAATAGGATATTGTAAGCTTTTCGAAGTATGGAAGTTTATCGAACTTATGAACAAACCTGACGTTTCGTAGCTTTGTTTTCTCTTTCAATAGGCTCAAGTTGCGAACGCAACTTATGAACTGTAAAAATATTCTTACACTACCAAATTTCGTTTAACCCCCTCACCCCTCTGTTGCAGGATGGCGAGGGCACGTTTGGTCTTTTCCACCATGCTGAGGATGCAGTTGAGCATAGTGTTTATGTTCTTCCATTCGTCGTCCGTCTTCACCAGTCCTGCTGCGCCCAAGCCCCGAGGCTCCGTGAAGGACGCATTCATTGATGATACGTCTCGGACTGTTATGCCACCTAGTGATAAATAGTAAAATTATACTAAAATGGATGGGTCCTTTTCTAAGCGATCCCTTGCAGCCCATGGACCCCTAATGATGACGTGAATGAATTAATTGACATTGGTGAGGCTTGGCGAGCATACTTTTGTTTGCTGGTACAGTGTGGATTGGCTTAGTGGGCAACCAAAGGTTCAAAAGTTCTTAAGCAGTCCGAAATCTTCAAAAACAGCTTAATGACTGGTATATGATAATGACAACCAAGACCTACGGCTGAACGTGCTTTCTAAAGCACAGAAACGCTTGAAATATTTTGCCAACCATTTTCAGTGCCTTTTGAGACCCCCTGAAGGTTAGGATGGGCTTGAAGAATTTACTTTTCCCCAGGGTTTACTTCAATTCCATAAATCAGACTGACTCCTTTCGGATATATCTAGTAATGTGTAAACCTTACCATCTCGCCTCTCAAACCCCGTTTCTTGGGCGTGGTATGTGTGGTACGGATGGTAGTCGAAGAGACTGGCGTTGCTCGGCAACGGGTAGAATGGTGAAGGGTGGAACAGCCCAGCGGGGCGCTTGGCGTGCGGCGGGTAGTCTTCGTGGGAGCCGTTGGTTTGGGCCTCGTAGAAGCTGGGAAATAATAATTTATTAGTACGACGGCTAAACTTCATGAAATTCACCGGGAAAGTAGACAATCATTCTATGTTGTTAACGAGTTTCTATTGTAATGCTATGGATTATATGCTTGTCGGAAATATTGCCCTATATTGATACCTCTTCGTGAACTTCAAAGACCACTTTTCACCAGATGGTTGCTCAGGTGGTCTGCTCATTACATTAACGTAAAAAATGTAATTTGAAACAAAAGTGTGATAAACCGAAAATCCAGGCAAATTCCAACCTTTTTCGCGTATAAATCACCAGCCCCTGTTGATTTCCAACGCACAATAAATGCAGTCAAGTGAAATCCCAAAAATATAAAATCTCAACCATAATTTTAGGCCATAAACTATGTAAATCAATTCAAAGCCCGTTCTAACAAACTTGACAATGTCGACACGGACCACCGGCCGTGGCCAGAACTCAGAGCATCCTTCCATTGTTTACACAACAAACAGTTGGACCAACTTTCTTCGTTTTATTTATGAAATGCGTTCAAGCCGTGTATTGAACGCGATAGGACTAATTTAGGGTTTGAGAAATTTATTTAGTGAGATACCGACTTCTGAACTATCGGAAAATATTTTAGTCATTGTTTATGTTTAGGATTGTTTTGGATCTGCTCTTGCTTAAATGTTTGAAACTAAGAAATTATCATGAGGAAAACGTATATCTGAAAGTTTGATTGTTTTATAGGGATGTTTCTACATTCATTAAAACATTACTCAGTTGGCAGTGACTATGCTTGCTGAACGACAGGATCCCTGGTTCTTACCGCGCCCGAGGCAGAGATTCATGTGGCAGATAAGTCTCTTCTCGAATCACGTGTTTGTAATGCCGTAAATGTGTACGTCCCCATCGGCTGCGACATAGGGAGTCTTAGGGTGGGGGTGTGAGTGTGTGACGGTTAATTTATATTTCATTTTATTGTGTTTAAAAATTAAATAGGTTTATATTACTTTAAATAAATTCAAATATTTATGTATGCAGATTGTAATAAATGTGGAAAAGTAAGTACTTCTGGCTTGCTCAATGTCAATGCTTAAAATAAGTACTCTACACCTAGATAAGTTTAACCTGTTAATTTTTTATCAATAAAATTTATTTAAATAGTTCAAATAAAGCTTAACAAAGTCATAACTCAGGCGCTGTGTTCTCGTTTCGGTCATTATTTATCGAGTATTGTGCAGCCAATTGGCGAGCTTTGAATTTAGTTGGTAGTTGTCTTCGGTGTAACTCGTGACCGGGCGCGATGTTTATGTCAATAGCTGACCGGCACGCAGAGGGGCACCGATGGTAAATGGTAACAACCTGTGGGTATCCAAAAAACTAGAGGTTGTAACTGAGCGTTGTCGCCGTGAAGATCAAAAGATCTCTGATAGAAAAGACCTTGCGTCCTTGGTACAAGAAGGATTATAACATGAGCGGAGAGGTAGCCTTGTACTTAAGGATCGATACAGCCATTTACGCACTAAAATAAATTTAAAACTTACAATAATATAAGGCACAGAGTGTAAGTATTTATTATTCTCAATATATTTATTTATGGTGTAATAAAAAACTCAATTTGGCTACGCGGCGTAGATACTCGTATGTGTTGTAATTATCAAAGTTATAAGTCTAGGTCATTTTCTATTCGTTTGATTATTTTAAAACAAATGTAAATGGATTGTAAACGCCTGTATATCAACATATAAATACAAAGGAACAAATTCCGTAATGTGCGCTATCCGCCCCCAGCGCCGCTCGTGCCTCGCTCCAGTTCGATTCAGCTGTTTGTACGTATATTTATGTGCCTATTAGGTTTTTGAGAGATGCCCAATCAATGAGTTATACCCAGAGACTGGCATCGTTTGCCTTCTGGCTGCGAGATGAGGGCAGTAAATTGATGGCTTGAAACGAGTTTATTTGAACGAGAAACTCACAATATAACGAGTTGCGTCAACAACTGGTCGATCGGGGGAGCGCGATCGTAAGCTCGATGAGTGATCGCAATGAGTGAAATACTCGAAGAGATTCCGAGCTTCGAATGAAACCCGGGGCCTCTAACTCAGCATGCCAGTTTACCAATTTCTGATCTACAGGATTGTCTAACTTAATTATTTGCTTACAAAATGATTTATACTTCCTTATTTATTCAAATTAAGCTGTTCATTTAAGTTATTTTAAATGTGTCAAACGCAGAACTTTAATTACAACTTGTTTACGAAGCTCACAAATGAAAGTAAGTAATTTTAACCTTAAAACTAATTACAACCTAATCAGAAGTTGGAACAAAACCTCAACGTATGCCGGCGACGTCACGTGCGAACTGCGGCCTGGAGCGGGGGCTGGTGGGGGCGGCGCGCCTGAACGTTTCCAGGGCAATTAGTTGGCGATCAAACTTGTGTAATTGCTAGTATTTATCTGCCAGGCGCTCACTAAGGTGATGTGCAATTATACACACAGATTTACGCTACAACTAATATCTCTGTATTTTTTCATATCAGCCTCACATTCTTTCGGATATGAAATACATTGGATTGCATGTATTGAAAAATACATTATGCATATTTTCATTAGTGTATATTTATCATAAAGATTCATAAATAAAGTCTTATGTTTCCACCTGAACTTAGCGTCACGTATAGTCACTAAAAACACTGCTATTGTTATCATGCCCAGTCCACACATTATAGTCAGGTTTAATATTTGTACACCTCTTGGCAATCCACATAATTCTAACCCAAGACAACGACAGTCAAAACGAGATATCGAAGATTACCGAATGTTAATAACTAAGAATTACAGAGTACTTGTCTTGCGACTTTTTCAGTACTTAAATTGACAATAACTGCTTTCAAAAGTGTCTTGTGTATAGTGTTTATTCAACTTCATTATCAAGTTAAATGAGAATTACGTAACGTCAGCAGAGCCTCTTTTCAAGAAACGAAAATGTTAGAATATAACAACAACATACACAATCATTGAAGCAATTTTACTTTGTCAACGCATTTCAAAGACCTCGCATACTCGGATATCATTCGCCGCACACACATGAAATTCAGCAATGACGCAAGCTCAGCAGCTTGCGGTTCTAAAATGGGCCATTCCTCGCCATGAACATCCACGCCATAAACCTCATGTGATTTTTGCCACGAGCGTTGTTTAGCGACGCGCTACGGCAGCATTTGGCACTCATCTGAGCTTAAATTCCCCTTTATTAGTTGAAACCAATGAAATACGAGCAAACCGCCGCCGGGTTGTTGTGAGCGGTAATAACGGCTGATGTTTTATCGAATCGTAAGTTAAAATTAGCCGGTTTCCTATTTACGCGACTGGTTCCGGTGTTACGAGCATGGTAATCTGGTGGTTTCAAAATCTCTCGGCCGGGTGGTCCTAAGCCCGCACGCTTTGAACATTTCCAAGTTATTCATTCGGGTTGTTCATGTTGGATCAATCTTTAGTTTTTAATGTTTTTTTATTATTACGTTCCGTATTTTTGCAAGGATAACAAGAAAACTACGATTTTAATATTATATGTAACTAACTGTATGTGATGTAAACCGATATTTCGAAGAATCAGAATTACATAAAAAAACAGACTTAGATGAATCATCGACAAATGAACAAGAAAACTATTTTGAATTTTACCGTTACATACGATGTAACGCGAAATCAGTCCTGAACTTCGAAGAAACGGTAAATAGTCCTACTATATTCACGTTACTCTACTCAAAGCGAAATACGTTTTTTACATCCACCGACAGTCCGTGTGCTGGTGAACGGTCACCGCCGTCCGTACACATTTTACAGGGGCATCACGCACACATCGAGTGCCACAGAGGAAGCAGCAAATCCGCTTGTTACTGGACCATCGACATTTCTATCGGACCATTGAAAACATTTCACAATTAATTCTGAAAGCAGGGTGACAGAGTGAGATCTTTTATTTCCATCAAAGAACGTCCTTGCAAGTTAGGATGGATTTAGTTGATTTCCAAGTGCGTCCAGGAAATTAGAATGGATTATTTCCACTACAACCCACGTGTTATTGGCGGGCCCGTTGATCCTGAGGGCAAGGCTTAGAGCATTTAGATCGAAGAATACGACGTCAGCGAAGTGCAACTCGGTAAATTATCTAACTTTAACACTATGAACCATTTAGTAAATATAATTAAAAAATCTCAAACATTTCAATGAAACCTAAGTAATAAGTTAAATAATAAAAATATGTAAGTACTTTAATTTAAACGAATTATATATATAAATTACTATAATATCTATATTCAACGCATAATATATACACAAAAAATATTTATCTACATACATATATACACAATCAGTATAGTAAACTAGTAAGACAGGTAAAAGATAAAAGATATAGAAAGACAAGAAAATAACACAGATTATATATTATATTACACAAAAAACAATAGAAGTCACAAAATTTTTGTATACCGTTAGCAAAATTTTTGTGATTATATGTATAATGAAAAAAAAAAAAAAAACTTTAACACTATGCTGAAGTATCATTGTATATTTGGGACTAGATACTTTTCCTTACGGTGTTTGTCTGTACCAAAACGAATGACAACTAATTACGAATACACATCAAGAGATGCGTGGATTCCCAACACAAGCGTACGTTGTCAGCGAGGTCAGGTAACACGAAATATTTTCCGATAAATAAACAAAGCACTCGTACGACCTGATATTGACATGAAGTTTAATCAACCGGAGCCCCTCGCGGCAACCCGACGGCCGCGGCGGTGTATCGACGCCGGATCACGCTCGCCGCAAAAAATCTGTCAGTTCCGCTTGCGGCCGACAGGGGGCGGCGTCGGGCCGGCTGCGGCGTAACGCGTGCTGCGATTTGGCGACTATTACCGCCCTCGGTTTTTAGTTTTTTTGCAAGTAAATGATACATAAATCGGAAATGTAAAAATGCTCTATTTATTATACTGACAATTTAATTTCATTCGCTCTGTTGTAATTTACAAATAACATCAAAAGAGGTCGTGGTATGTTTAAAAAATGATATTTTTATTTATAATGTTTGTCTAAAAACTACTTTTGAGTGAAATACTGTATTTAACAACATGTGCATATCCTGAGCAACCGACATTATGACAAATACGACTTTTTATGATTATTTTCTTACATATGTACAGATCCTGACCGTCAAGTTCCGGATTCGATTCCGTTTGTCAGAACTGCTACTGTAAAAACAGCTCGTCATAGTGTTGCGCTACGATTACGTGAAATACGCAGTGTACGGTGTACCCACAGCGACATTGGAGACGCGCGCCCGACCTGACTGTGATAGCGAGGAGTGAAATGGAGATTATTGAGAAATGGTCCTCTCAATGACTCCTATCGTACACTCATGACAAATCTAATTACAAGTTCATTTTTTTTAACACGAGTTATTTCAAAACTATAAATGATATCATTATGTTTTTTTTAAGTACCATGTTCAAGATATTCTGGATTACCTACATATTATCCTTATTTTTATTTTGAGATAAAATTCTGCTGAAAATCTCAATAGTACAATGCAAACGTCGTTTTTTTTTTCAATTTCAAACTTCTTAGCGGGAAATTTAAAAGTATAAACATTTTAATATCGGAACCGCAACTTAGTTACACGACATCTTAACCAATTCCGTAATACAGCCAATCAACAGGATTTAGAGGGATCAATCGTCCAGGGCATGCGGTGAAATGTGCGGTCCCGGTTTTCTAATAGCATTCCGGTGCGTGCACTGTTTACACATCACAAGACTACACACGCCACCAAAACTGTAACGTTTTAACATAATTTAATATCATGCGATAACCTTTTCCACTTTTCTGCTGATATCAAAGACGATAGACCTCTAAGAATTCCTATATTGTGACTCACACTTACATATCTGTTGCACCATATTTGTTCACATTTGCGAAAATGTACTAATATTTCATAGCTTAGCTGCGTATCTGACACGGAATCAATCCCGGGTGGCGGGAGGGGACAGGGGTTACAAATTGCTTGTCCGCGCCACTCACCTGCGCCGGACGGTTATTAGAGATTGTTTTGTACCTCTGATTTTTAGCGAATGACGTTGATCACAATAACTTTATTATATAGAATCACGAACGAACGACAACACGGCTAGTATGTTCGTCTCATTTCCCTGACAACGCCGAAGTACTTGTATTAATATTTGTTTGCATAGATACGTCCGACTAGACCATTGCTCAATAATTTTCATCAGGCGCATCATGGTTTTTTTTTATTTATTTTTTTATTTTAGTGTATTATCGCTTACCGCTTTCTTGAACACAATGGGGACCGTTTATTCTTTTAGGTATTCGGTAAAGATACTTACGCACGTCACTTTTTGCTTCGATTCGATAATTTTTTTGGTCCGAAAAGGTACCGTAATATTTAGGAAATAAACGGCGAAAGAAATTCCTCTGTACATTTTTAAAATAATACATAAAAATTACACAGCAAGTGGTTATCCCAAACAGATCCGGTTGCGGTGCTATTATATTCAGGCGTCCTTGTCATTTACAAATTCATCTGTACCATGTTTTTACCTTAAAAAATATTATTCTACTGAAGTTTCCCCTATGACCCAGTAGCGTAATTGGTAAAGATTGTTGCTTTCTGAAAAAATGTACATACGAATTATTTTAGTAAATTTAATCAAGTACTCACGGATCGCTAGCTCGTCGCTTGGCACCAGTGTCCACACTGGTGGGGTGGTGTGGCGCGAAGATATCGCTGCTGTCCCCACCGGACTCCAAGATTAGGTGCTCGTGGCATCTGATGTACTGGAGTGGAGTCTACACGACGGACGCAATGTAAGAGTGTCAGATGTTAATACAGTTTTGGCACAGGGATGCAATTTTAAAAGCTAAAGCGTGACATTTTAAATAATCTTATATGTTGAGTTGGATTTCGTGAATTTTAATATACGTTTCTATTAATACTTGATCTGCTTGTGATACCGTGTTATATATGCTCAGACATTATTTTAATTTTTATTATAATTTTTATTGTATATATAATTATTTAGTACATACATTACAGACATTAAAAGCTCTAATCATCACAATTCAGCAATGTTTTACTGCTCTTCGTTTCTATCCCTTTCCGTAGTAAAAATATGAATGTAATTTCTAAATGTAACTAACTTATAAGAGTATTACGGAGAACTCTCGGCAGCTCATTCGTCGCGACGTTTTCTTAAATCTTTCTTAAAACAATTACGGGTGTCAAAGTTCAAAACTTATCAATCCGAGCTGTTATAAATCATTTTGATCATTATTTATCTCGTTCTGTGCCTTACTTGTTTAGCTCTACGAGCCCTCGCGTGCAGGTCTCTTTGCGCGAGAGGAAGAAGCGCCCGTAAGAACCCGGGTACAGACGCACGCAGTGGGTAATTGGTGCACTCCTGCACCCCCGCTTGGAACTCTTCAATGTTCAATGTACCTGCCTGTACACAAACTTATAGGTAACGCTTGGGATGTAGCGGGTTTCACCAATCCTGGAGTCCAAACCAACATCCCCTACTTTTAGTGCAACTAGTTGAACAACGGATTCTTTCTATTTGGCTCTGTCTCTGAGTGCACCACAGAATGTAATCTTGATGGCACTCGTGCCCATTGTTTTCACTTTTCACCTGCGCAGTGTTCACCCTGCCTGGACTAGATGCCATTCTCCATCAGTTACAATGTCGAAGAACCTATAATAAGTGGATGCCCCGCATCCGTCTTGATCGTCTACCCTTCCGTGATGTGTTGGGTATACACACGTTCATGAGCGGCGGTGATCACTCACCATCAGGTCTGCTTGTTTGACGACCATTTATATAAAAAAATATAGGGAAATGTAGTGCAAGGATATGTGCGTTTCGTTAAAAACAAATTGTTTTGGTTAAGGACACTTACTAATAAGACCTTTTGACCTTACAATACTTAATTTATTGTTAATAATATTTTATGCTCTCCCTCCACAGGTGCAATATGAAAATTTGAACGCGGTCAGTTATCACGCAACAGACCGTTTGTCGCAACACTTACAACAAGGTTGAATATAAGCTGTCGAACTCTCTCGCCAACGTCTCCACCGGCGTCGTTGGCGAACTGCTGCAGAGCGGACAGGAAGCGACGCAAGCGCTGAAGCGCTGGGGCGGCGCGCGAGCCCTCCGGCAGCGGAGGGGAGAGGGACTCCGTGGACGATAGTACCGCTGCTGGAGGGAAAAGTTCGTGAGTACATTAAATACAACAGGTGTATGAGTAAGAAAAGCAAAAGCAATAGAAAGCCCATAGCGTATCGGTGATCGTTCCAATATCTAATGCCGCTTAGTGTTGGAAAGCTGATTATCAAGCAAGTTCCTCGATATCTTCTTGACAGACAAAGCGTCATTACCGCTTCTAGTATTACTGATGTCCAGAGGTGGTGGTAACCACTACGTATGTATGTATATGACAGTGTATTGTCATCATCACATCAGATACATTGTTCGAGCACGAGTTGATTATTCATCGAAATGATTATGTTAACGCAAACCGTACAGAATTCGTCACGTAGGTGGCTAGGGGATCGAGTAATGAGATCCTGGTAAATTAAACTTTTATAAATAAATATATAAATGGAGATTCGAGAAATTAGCGAGAACCTTGACAAGAGTCGTGTACATCGTCATATCTATATATAATAAAATTGTAACTGATCGCTTTCTGTACATGAACGATATATGAGTGATAACATAATTAGGGGCCTTCATTAACGCAATAGAACACAAAACAATTGTTGTTCGAATTTTTGTCTGTTTGTCTGTGCGTTTGTGCGCGTTATTCTCGGAAATGGCTTATCTGATTTCGTTCTGGTTTTCAATAATGTATTGGCAGTGAGCATCACTTAACACTTACAGTTCGTTTCATTGCAATCCGTCCATAGATAAAAAAGTTGTTAATTAATATTGTAATTTCTAATTCATAGAACGAGAAGAACACAGTTCAAAAACAATTTAGGTGCTATTTATAAGCAAGCGTAAGGCGTAATTTTTCTGAAGCGAAGCGAGTGCAATTTGCTACTTTGTCATATAGTATAAGTACTGTTACAAAATAATTGGAAATCAATTAATTAAAGTGTTTCCACTGACAACTTAGATCGAAGAAAGTGGGCGGGTTACCGGCAGTGCCGTTGTTCTGTGGACTCGGAGGTCCAGGTGTGGGCGAGGAACGCGCTTCCTCTTGTTCCGGAGACCTGCGCTCCTTGCCCGATGTGGTTGCTGCAACAAAGAATGGCCAACAGTTAAAAAACTTTTGATCGACTTCTACCGACTTCGAAGCGCTCATGGCCCGACAATGTGACAATTATAAGAGATCGACTGAGTTAATCCTCAATAGGTAACGTCACTACAAGCTCTGTTCTTCGTAGAGCGCGATAAAACCATCGAAGCGGGTCGTTATAGACACACGGTAGTTGTTTAAGTATGTCAGAGGTTTTGAAGTCAATAATAGCCTCCAACACGGCATTTTGAATCAGGTCGGTTTACTCCACTGTGAGGAAACCTTATAGAAATACTATTACTACCGACTAATCCTAATAATACTACTGAAATAATACGCATAAGAATAATACGAATAAGAATAATACGCATTCATGTAATGATTTGCTAATTGTAAAAAATTAAAAATGTTACATTATTAATAGAAGCCTTAAACGTTGGTTATATAACCTTAAATTAAATTTAGTTTTTAATTGGATAGTTCCACATCCGATTTTGTTTTTGTGGCCGAGCACTAGATGTCGTGACGGTAACGACACAAGGTGGAAACGATCATTCCATTCTCTGGTCATTACCTATCGCGGCTTCGGACGAGTGACACGGCTGGGAGCATTGCGTTACTTGGATTCTAGATTAAAGTTTAAAATCGAAGTGTTAAACCTGCGTTGATACGCCTAGACTCTGTTTAATAAAATCTACTGTGTTCTGCTGGGTTTGATTTCATCACAAGAGCGACCCGGCACCTCAGCTTAGTCTACCTCGCAGAGGAGTTGGTTACAAATTCATTTTATTATTTATTAACGGCCAGTTCGTTCAGGTTGAACAGTTATACTCATCTATTTACATAATATTTATAGTATTAGTGTATCTTTCAAATGGCAAAAGAATTTTTCAAGTAGGTGCCCGTGGTGCATGAGATTGCTCTCCGCATTATACACAAACTCACAAAATTCACACTCCGTCTTTATAACGTTAGGATAGATATGTTGTCTGTGCAAGTTACATCCTATTACAATTCTTTTCACTATGTGCAATTTTTAAGCAATACTGTTGGAAAAACAATAAATGTCACTCTTTGGCGAAAACTGTTTGCACGGTTATTTGCAACGCTCAAACATCAACGAAATCAGATCACGACTATGGAACCCGCTTATATTTAATTTCCAAGCCAAATATACCTAAATAAGTTGCCGGCCGCTCCAAACGCTACACCATAACAATTGCCGTGTAACGACAAAAACAATGCTTACTGTGTCCTTAGAATTGAAAAAATCCTATTTACGCTACGTAATTTATCTCAAACAATATCCCGACCTCGTTCGCAATTTACACGCGTATCAATTTATACGTTTGCACGTTAAAGCGGCGCCTTGTATGCGATGTCACGCACCGTGTCGCGCCGTCACGCCGTCCCGCCGCCCGCCATCCCGCTGTCACGCCGCGGTTCCACGACAGCTAAACATTGATAAATATACCTCTATCCACGTGATTATTACATTATTGCAACGTTTAACGTTCTCAATGTTTTAAGATTTTAACATTATTTATTTATTTAATTATTCTTTATTTATTTATTCAGTCTTCATTTTCAACCTTAAAATCACATTAATAGGCGTATTTATTACCTGATGGCATTCTCCACCAGTCTACCTTGGCGATGGTCAAACGTTGCGGTTGGTGCTACCAGAGAAAAATATTTAATAATAAATTATTATACACAATCTGTTTGTTGTTCTCTTGTTTCCGGTTCTATGGGATCTGCTATCGAACTATGTTAAGTAACTGTTTGACTATGCGTAAAAATACTTGAGTAATATTACCTTTAACTGGTAAACCTCGTTTCGCTTTGGAAATTCCGCAATAAAGATCAATTTCTTGATGTGAGAAGTATTGTCGATTATGGACTCGTAAGATAAGTTCCAAGTATACCTAGATCATTTAAATTTGTTCAATGGTTTTAAAATTACACGTGTACACAGACCGAGACAAAATCTAAAAAAATGTTTTGGCCTCTACGTATGTTGATAACCAAGACTACTGAGCCGTACCTATGTTTAATACACATACTTACATAGTTAATGATAAATAAATAGATAAACATTCACACATTCGCACGCCCGCACTAAGGTTCCTTGAGTTGCGGGTGGCATGGACATACACAAATATGACATCGCAAATACCCACGACCCGAAAACAAACATTTATCTGTCACATAAATATTCGCCCCGGCAGGGAGTCGAACCCGGGGCCCCTCGCTCGGCACCAACGCCAACCGAACAGTGTGTACTCTTTGTATCCGCTCCGTACAGTTACGCACGATCCATAAACATAATACCAACATCTATTGACGTTAAAATTTAGTAAAAACATTAAATAAGGTCCCATTACAATTTTGTTATAAGTATAGATGTATCATTCTATCCTCAACACTCCTCTCCATGCTTGGACGTGTAATTGTTACGCAGGTTGTCTTGTATCCCTAAATCAATATGTAGTGTAAAATAAAAGCACTTTTCAACTGTCGAAAAGAGACGCGATAATCTCAAATTACTATTATTATTACGATTACAACGGAAAAATTACCGAAACGAAGCCACGGCCTTAAGGTACTCGTATAAATACAGGGCAAGATTCATAAAAACTTCATAAAGTGACTGATATCATGATTATTATAAAACGAGATACAATTTAATACAAGAAAATTTATCTTTTTTCCTCCTAAAAATTGTCTTTACCGCTTAAATTGACATGATATTTCGAACGCAATCTATGAAGGCTCTCCGTCAAAGCGCGGTTGTCAACTTGGAGATACTACCGTGTTGACATTCCATTCCGTATCGCTGCAGCCGCGCGCCGGACCGGTGTACAACAGGGTAATGTTTGTGCTCCAAAATTACTGGCATACACGGTGATGGTTGTCAAAATTTAATCTCAACAAAGACGGCTTCATAACTTTATATCTACTCAATTAGATATTATTTTATCCAAACATAAAACGGCTCAAAACAATAGCTAATAACGTTTGCTTCAATCCGAAGCGACTACGTTAAAGTCTAATTATAAATTAACAGAAAACGACAGGAGACATAGACCGGTCACCTGATGGTAAGAGATCAGCGCTCTTGTAGCCAGGGCGTGAAGCTACAGCTTCCTAAAACTGCGAAGACGTCACATAATAGCCATAAACGACAACCGTCACGGTAAGGTCTTTGAGAGCTTTTTTATTACAATTAATACGATCAAACGTTTCCTTAAATCGGATGTAGGATTAAAAATGTGGTATTCCTGTTGGACATAAGTCTGCGAGAAAAGGTTCGTCGTAGCAATCATGCTAAATCAGCATCTCCGTTGTCTCATTTGCGGACTTGGAGTCATGGATGGTTGGAGGTCTATAGACACAATTTACGCTTAGACTTTTACCGTCCAAAAAAATATCTAACTTATCAATATCACCTCTTATAGGTCGTTATTTTTCCTATAAACGTTTGATTCTAGCAGTCCAAAGAATCTTATTTGTTAAGTTCGTTTGTGTGTTTTTGTTTTCTAATCGAATATTAGTCTAAAGTTGTACTTTCCCGATTCCCATACAACCATAACCCCGCTTCCGGACCCCATATATCACCGGACACCGGACTCGACGTAGTCCGACAACACTCCAGCCGAGAGGGCACAGATCATCCTGTCACCGGCACGCATGCTCCTCTTAAATCTTTTGAGTGCCGTCGGAGGCTTGATTGGGAAACGTTCATAAACGCGGAAGAGTGGAGTATATGTATATGTTACAGTTAAAACCAGTTTTAAGATAGAACGCGTTTTCCCTAGTTAGAACTAGTTTTTACTAAATGCCTTTGTTAAAACTAGAATTTAAATTAGGTTAGGTTAGGTTCTCGAGGT
Organism: Megathymus violae; assembly: GCA_003671415.1. Taxonomy (NCBI): domain Eukaryota; kingdom Metazoa; phylum Arthropoda; class Insecta; order Lepidoptera; family Hesperiidae; genus Megathymus; species Megathymus violae. The sequence continues at coordinate 1,934,498 of PDGT01000059.1, read as the reverse complement.
GCTGCGCACGTTGTTCCCGCGTGAACCTCAAAGACGGAGAGGTGATGTAGCTCCAGATTCATCCCGCACAGGGACGGGCTCTGTAGAAGAGCGAACGCCGTCGGGACCGCGGAAGAATGCAAGAGTGTACCCGCAGTCCCGACAAAGGGCGCTCAGAGGAACACCGTGGGGTTTTCGCCGGTAGGAGTCCGGCATATCCTCTCAGTCGCCCCCGCGACTGTGAGGAATCCACGAACGTTTCCCCACGTAAAAAAAAGGTTAGGTTAGGTTAGATTGAACGAGCACACAGCGTGCGAATGGCGCTCGGAAAGGGATACCTCCGCATTTGTCGAATCAGGTGACGTCTCGCGATCAATGAGAATAAGATACGATGAACTTTGAGAACAGTTTTAACTGACTCACTTCGGAAAAACGCGTTTTGTCTAGTAAGAACTAGTTTTAACTGATATTTAATTTTGAGCATTAGTTAATTCTAGTTTTAACAAAGGCATTTAGTGAAAACTAGTTCTAACTAGGGAAAACGTGTTCTATCTAAAAACTGGTTTTCACTGTAACATATATATCGTAAAGAGTGGGGTCTATATATCGTGAAGAGTGGAGTGTACATATCGTGAAGAGTGGGGTATATATATCGTGAAGAGTGGGGTGTATATATCGTGAAGAGTGGGGTGTATATAACGTGAAGAGTGGGGTGTATATATCGTGAAGAGTGGGGTCTATATATCGTGAAGAGTGGAGTGTACATATCGTGAAGAGTGGGGTATATATATCGTGAAGAGTGGGGTGTATATATCGTGAAGAGTGGGGTGTATATAACGTGAAGAGTGGGGTGTATATATCGTGAAGAGTGGGGTATATATATCGTTAAGAGTGGGGTGTATATATCGTGAAGAGTGGGGTGTATATAACATGAAGAGTGGGGTGTATATAACATGAAGAGTGGGGTATATATTTATCGTTAAGAGTGGGGTATATATATCGTGAAGAGTGGGGTGTATATATCGTGAAGAGTGGGGTATATATATCGTGAAGAGTGGGGTATGTATATCGTGAAGAGTGGGGTGTATATATCGTGAAGAGTAGGGTACGTATATCGTGAAGAGTGGAGTGTATATATCGTGAAGAGTGTTATATATACAACAATATTTTGTGACTTTGATTTTGTTACTTGCACTTTTTGAAGTTAAATACATACGTTACAATAACTTTAAAACCTCGTCACTTAATCAATATATGAAAAATAATTAGTAAATAAATTTTCTGCTAGTACGAGGACATATTTTTAACCAGGTTCGACCATGTATAAGGTGCTTCAGACTTTCTTTCGTAACATAGCTAATATCCAGCTCGCATTATAATAGCAAACTGACTTACTATTTGAAACTTTAGTTTTGATTTTTAAATGGTAAAATTCAACAAATAGGCATTTGGTAAGTGGTCACCACTGCCCACGGACATTCGTAACAGCAGAGATGTTGCCGGCTAAAATAGAAGCAGTAGATTACCTTGTTGAATATCTGTAAAAAGAAAGCTAAAGTCACGGGATCTTCTTATTTATGTGGCCATGTATAAAACACGGACTCCACTGGGCAATCTCACGGTCGATTTAAGAATTTTTTTGACTGTCTATATTATAATGACAACGGTAAACATTATAAAAGTATGTTTCGATCTCGATTATTCAATTCTGGACAGTCGTTGCTTAGTAATCGATTAAATGCCATAAACATATGTAAATGCACGTACTATATTCGGTGGAGAACAGTTGCTCAGCCTAACGGTATGTACGGTTTATTTTAAATATTACATTAATAATCTTTCAAATAATGTTAATTTACAAAAGCTAAATATACCTCATAGATAATATATACTAGTAATTACCTACTTTTTTGAACGAATATTTGACGTTTGACAAGTGGTTTCCCGCCAAATTGTTCCGAACAAAATATAACGTTCGATATTCGAATATTTATGTGGCCTCTCTATATTGAGATATTAAATAAACGAAATATAACAAAATTTGTAGACCGTGAGAAATATATAAACATTGTTATTAACGTGGGTAGGTGTTCGCACTCGTAGTTATAAGCGAGTCCTAACACCGCCGCCACAGTAATTGTAAGGTGTCGGCTCCACACGCCTCTCCATAACGACTAGTGATGTCACGATGGAATCTCGTTTCTTTTTAATTATATCGAAAAAATACCACACACGGTAATAAATCACTACATCATTAAAATAATTTCGACAGTTTTTAGGAAATCTACCAACATACAATGTTTAAATCAGCTCGCAAGATTTTTTAGTATAAGAATCGACCAGCTACCTTTAAAACGGCGGAAGTACAATAAGGGGTACATAAGATAGGCGCACACTTATATTGTTGTTATAATTCTTACCACAACACATTCACGCATCACACATTACACGTATTCACACGCAGAGATCTTTCATTAATACTCTTATGTAATTACAAACTTATTTACTTTTCTATATAATACTACTAAAAAACTTATATAATATAATACCTTCAAACATCATATTACTAGTAGTAAGATTACAAAGTAAAGATTTGTTTTAGCTTCAGGTTGAGTAACCATATAACAATTATAGGTTATTAAATTATGAAGCTGTGAATTTTTCTTAAATAAATATACGTTTTTACACTCACACCCCTGCACTAGGATTCCCTGTATTGCGGGTGGCATGTACATACACAAATATGATATTACAAGCACTCATCACCCGAGAACTAACATTTATCTGTCACATAAATGCCTGCCTCGGCCGGGTATCGAACCCGCGACCCCTATTGCAGCAGGCAGGATCACTATCAACTGTGCTATAGGATTGTCAAAAAAAATTGTGTATATTACGATAATACTATTTTCCATATAGAACAGCAGTTTGATATTTATTAAAGATAGTTAAAGCGGCTCGATCAGTATCGATACGAGTGCGTCCGTCCCTGGTCGGTGCCGGGAGCGCGGGGAGCGCGTCGCGGGCAGCCGCCGGCGCCGCCAGCGCCACTCGCGACTAAACTTTTATTTGCCCTGTCACCGGCACACTACTCGGAGTTTTTCCGTGCCCTAATCGAAAATTTGGCTTCTGACATTAAAATATTATATAGTTCTGTAGTACAGTACGTTAGGAGAAAGGAAAAATGTTGAAGTTGTTACACCGTGCTTTTATATTTGGGAAATGAAATCTCTTTTATAGTTGCGTTAAGCTTTATTTCGGGAAACATAATTATTTCGATTACAAAATGTGCCGCGCCAAAAGATAGTTACTTATTTTTATTAGGTGCTTTCTGTTAACCCTATTTAATTCTTTTATATGTCGGTTCTTAGAGTTTTTATATCATTAACATATTATTTATTAGTTATAATAACTGCAAATGAACACCTAAACTATTTTGCTTGACAGATAAAAATTTAAAAAAATTATATTTTGCTCTCTACATCTAGAACTATATTTTTTATAAAAAAAAAAGTAATATACAAATTACTGTATTATTATTATTGCCTAGTATTTGTCCAGAGGTTGAAATTTCACCAGAACCACTGAATAATGTTCCGAATACTTTATATTGATAACACTGAAGCTCGACAATACCTACCGAACAAACCATAGAGAATCGATTGACAATCAGTCGAAGAAATGGTACAGAACAGTTTTGTCTATGCTTCATCATCATCATCTCAGCCGGACAACGCCCAGTGCTGGGCATAGGCCTCCCCCAAGGATCTCCACGACGATCGGTCCTGCGCTGCCCTCGGCCAGTGGCTACCCGCAACCTTCACCAGATCGTCGGTCCATCTCGTTGAGGGTCTACCCACTGAGTGTCGCCCGGTGCGTGGTCGCCATTCGACAACCTTTCCGCCCCAACGGCCATCGGTTCTCCTAACTGTGTGTCCCGCCCGCTGCCACTTCCGACTTCACACTTCTTGTCTATGCTTATGCGAGTATATAGATTACAGATTATAAAAAAAAATGATAAAAAATAAAAATTGCCATCACAACTCATAACAGTTTCCTGCAAAGCTTTTTTTATGTTAATGGACGGCGAAGATCAGATATGGTGTTGAAAGCCAAAAAGTAGTGTACCGATTTAATAACTTAAAACACAAGTAAATATTTCACATTTAAGTTTTAAGAGTGTGGTCAGATGTTCAGCAGGATCGGGATGCGCCGGTAAGAATTTTCGACTTGGACTTCACATTAACATCTTATAACTCAAACCAGACGATAATATTATGAAATTGCTCAGTCAAAATACAAAGACTAGACAAGTTCAGAGAACGACAGACGAGTATCTCCAAGATTCAATCCGTACCATTGCAGTTCAGTCGTGATGGCGACACATATAATAACTAAGCAGAAATATCGATAAATCACCCGTCTTATAGTAAAATATGTATAATCTGTGATTATAAAGGTTCAAACACACAACTACACCCCCGTTGTTCACTTTAAACCGTCAATCAGACGCATCGATTATGAGGAAGGGCGGGTTTGATGGTAAATATTGTGAGTTATATATCGTGAGAACGGGCAGGCGGCCGCAGTTGGTATGGCACACACTGTGAGGCTCCGCTTGCTCATCGTGGCTGTTATTATGAGGTATAGCAAAAGTAACAGGGCGGCACACTGCCATGATTTATCTCAAATATTGTATGGGAATCGAGCCGTCTCGTAATTCGTGAAAAAATAACTAAATTGCAAAGTACATTTTGAATATACAATTATTTTGAATAAAAATGAAAATTAATATTGAAATGTGAATATTTTGATCAACGGTTACATTTTTGGTATTTATTAACGTAATGGATATTTTTAAAGAAAGTTTTACAATTAAATTACCTATGTGTTTTGTAAAAAAATTGAATGAAATTTTACTAAAAGGTTGTTATCAATTAAGGTTTGAACAGGTTACTACAAAATTTAATCATAACAGTAGATTACGTTTAATACGGCTGTTAATACTTTGAGTCCAATCACAAAATAAGCACGTAATTATCTCGCGAATGGTTTGTTTAAACAATTTTGAATTTTGCAAACCATACAATATTCCGTAACTTGCCGCCAAATTAAAACAAATTTACAGTTTAAGATAAAATTACTACTCTGTGTATCGAACACATATATATGTATATTTGATTCATGATTTAATCGCGAAAAATAACGAGACTGCTTTGACATTCAGAACAAATTGTCATAGAGGTAAAGAGGAACGTAATGTTATTTGATATGATAAAAGCAGACAAGATTCCTACTATTTTGAGACAATATCTGAACTTCGAGATGTAAGAGAATCCATCCTCACGCTGAGCCTTCCATGCTCCAGCTTCCTTCGTATTTGTATATTTCTGACAGAAATTGTCCCTAAGTCAAAAATTGTGCGTCTTTTTCAAACAGATTTTGTTAAAAGTAATATTTCAGTTTATTAGGATTTTTAAGGATTTTCCCCGCCATATTTAAGAAGCTACATTCGGAAGCACACAAGAAACTGACTGAGTACAATAAAAAGGTTTCTTTGATACCTCTCAATCATTTTGATGACCTATTCATCGATACTCCACCCGCCATTTATTTCCTCCCCTTACTTGCTGTATGGGGAGTAATACAATTCAGAGCAATTCTAAATATTATTTGTGTACTACTAGTAGTTTCAGGGTAAATATGGACCTCGTCCACACCGTTCCCCAACTAAATTTCTTTCAGCCTGAACTACAATTCCTGGGAAATCCATCGGATGTATGTTCAACTCCGTATGTAAGTATTCCACGGTGTCTTACAAGTACCCTATTCGTATAAGCGAAAGCGTATCTTTTCGCAATGCCTTTAGAAGGTACTGCAACACGTATAACTCTCTCATTCCCCGTGTCCTCACCGCTGTTAACGCCCTCCTGCGCTTACCCTGACTGCGATTTATTTGCGGATGAACGGGCAAATATACTGTCAGTATGTCAGGAGTTTTGCGAGCGTGGTGGGTGCATGAATTGACTTTAATTAAAATAAAAACAAATAAATCTACAGTTACATCAAGTATATGTCAAGTTTTTTTTATTGGCACACACATACCATGAATTTAATATAAAACAGCCAAACTTGACGAAGAAATGTACAGAGTAAATATAAAGTAGTGCAAACTTCACGCGCGGCATCTATACGTATTCTGTCGACCTGCACGTTGTAGTGTTATAAGTAAAAGATCTAGAGAAATTTAGAAGATAGAATGTATTCAAGAATTCCTGGCGGTTACAATAAATATAATACAGGAGATACAAGATTAAGAAAGTAAAAAAAAAGGTCACTTGTAAGTAGGAAGCTAGGGCCGTCGCTTCTCTGGCGTGTAGCGCGCAGAGGCGATCGGAGTCCCCGGCGTTCAGCGCACGGAGACCTCTGCGACTGGAGCGTGAGTTAATACGCACGAGACGCGTAGATTGTCCGGTGTTCAGCACACGAAGACCGCCTTGACCAGGCGTGTTTTAGGGCGCACGAAATATATAGATCCCGGAGTCGGAGAGTAACAGAAGATTACCGGCTAGAAGCGCGAGACTGTTTCGTATCGTAATTGAAGTACTGCGACTCCATCCGTGGGACTGTTCCGATAGAAACTTTCAGCATGAGACTCCTTCAAGATTCCAGAATTGTAACCCAGAGGCGAGAGACTGTCAATGTCGAGATTTAAGAGTTGCGACCCACACGCGAGAGACTGTCCAATCTCGTCACAGGTCGCCTTTTATATCTCAAATTTTCTCGACTGATTCTCTTATTGTGTTCTATTTACGAATTTAAAATTTCTATTCAGCCTAATAAGTAACATTACCAAAAAAGGATAAAAATTATACAAATTAAAAATAAATGTTATCATGATGACAATAATTTAGGACATTTGTCAAACATTTCACAACAATAACAAGGCATTAAACCTAATAAAATATATAAAGAAATAACAGAATAAATGGATAAAAGATACAGGATATTATAAAAGAAGTTAACCAAAGGAGTATTATAAGAGTTACAAACTATGTGAGTACCAAAATACTAGAGATAAAATCATGTATCTAAATACTACAACGTCTATACTAATAAATAAAATTGGAGTGTCTGTTTGTAATATTAAAATAACCGCTTTTTACTTCATGCATATTAATGTATATACGGTACACATACCAAAATAAAATTTTTTTATAATTTTTGTCCGTCTGTTTGTTCCGGCTAATCTCTGAAACGGCTGGGCCGATTTTGACGGGACTTTCACGGGCAGGTAGCTACTTTTACTTCTACTAAATAACTTTTTTGCTAAATTCCACGCGGATGAAGTCGCGGGTACAGCTAATTGGAAATAAATGTATAATTAATACGTGGTCGATTCTATCAGTACTACGAGCACAATTCAAATGTTTATTTCAGCAAACACAATGCTCCTTAATAGGAAAATAGGAAAATTGTTGGTGTGACCGTTTTAAAATATTATAAAGAGGAAACCTTTGTATTTTTGTATGTTTGTGACGAATAAACTCAAAAACTACCGAACCGATTTTAAAAATTCCATCATTAGAATGCTACATTATCCCCGAGTAACATAGGCTATATTTATTACAAGAAATATTAAGGGATCCTTGATAAAACTTATGTAACGTGAACCGAGGTGTAAAAAAATTTGCTTAAAAATTTCTTTCGTCGCATACGCTGCGGAAACTATTGATCAAGTACACCCGTGCGACGCCGGGGCGGGCCGCTAGTTTAGTTATAAACGAACCTTTGGCATTTAGTAATCTCGATGTTTCTCTAATCTGACAATCAATATTCACAGCTGATTCCGCGGTCACATTATTATTATTATTATTTGGCAGTTACTTCAACCATATTAACTTAGATTAATCATAATATCAACTGTTTTAATTGTCTCACGTTACGTTCGCAGACAGTAATGTCGCCGGAGACAATTGTTAATTATTTTACAAGGTTTTTTCTTTCATAAATACACTTAAATCTTCCTAATGTATATTCTATTTATTGGAAAAAATTGCATGTTCAAATTGAATAAGAGATTTTAGATTTATCAGATGTGTAAATATGTACATAATTATTTCGTTGATACTCGTGCCACCCACCGGCGCGCAGCGCGCCGTGCGGCGTGCCAGTCTCCAGACCCTGATCGCTGCCAGTTGTGCGTTCCCACAAGCCTTCTATATAGGATTATTGTTGTTTAATGTTCGTACACCAAGTATTAATTATTACATATGTGGAATATATTTTATAACGATCACAGAGCGGAAACGAGAAGAAAAGATTCGATTATTAAACATTTTACGGGAAAAGATATTAAAAACTTTAAATTTCCACAAATTTATTAATTACCGGTGGCCCTTCCTGACTTTATCGGAAACAATTGATTATATGTCTATATATACTATGGATGTGACGAAGCTCCGTAACCGTAACTCGTAAAATGTTATTCATATATCCTTATCCAGATCCGAAATGTCACATCCATAACAACCCTAATATATACAAGGTAAGTTTATATGTCTCTCTTGAGCCGGAGTAACTTTTGAAATGTTAAAGAATTCCGGAGCCTACCTTCTGCGGACGCGTACACACTAACTCACAAATTTCGCACTCTGTATGGTATTAGAATAGAATAGTAAACCTCCCTCGCCTCTTTCCGAGAAACACGTTCCTTAGTTAACCTCTTTCCCAGGCATTTTAAAAGGTGACCCATATAATATTTTCAAATATGCAACAAAATCTGAATCAAAATCAAAAAATCAAAATCTTGATTTCCGCGTGAAAATATTAATAGACAGATAAAAATTCAAAAGTAACGAACACTATCTAGGTTAAAATTAAAATCTATATAAAATTAATATATATACTATATAAGATTTAATGTGCCGAATTATTGAGGTGGAATAAACATGTGTTGCTCTGTTAACAAAGATTTATTATATTAACTTAAATTTATACAAAACCTTAACTAAAACACAAAAAACTAAACAATTATATAATCCCTTACCTGTTAACAAAGAAACGACATTTAAAGTTTATTATTCCACATTTTTCTGTACTAAATATTTTACAAATCTAAAATTTACATTTCAAACAAAATAATAAATTAAAAAAAATGTCATCTAATTTACTGAAACCTATATACAACGTACTAAAGAGTTTTTATTTAGAAAAATAAACATTAAAGAAATATATTTTCTTCACATCTCCCCCCCTTGGGGAAGAAAATTATGGGTAAATTTTCTTAATATACATTTTTACATCCTTTTTTTTCATCGACTGCATCGTTTTCTCCTTTTTCTTTATCTTCTTTCACAGGTATAGGAATAATTTTTGTGATATGGAAAATGTTTGTGTCTGTTTTCTTGTGATTTGTATCAATTCTGTAAATTGTTTTAGAAATTTTTTCAATAATATCAAACGGTCCAATTTTCAGTTCATCTAATTT
>PDGT01000059.1:1833840-1923888 GCA_003671415.1 Megathymus violae | reverse complement strand
TGTTTGTATAGTGTTTTTTGCATCGATTGTAGTGAAACATCACTCCCACACGTCGATCGCTTCCTTCTTGTATCTCCGTCTGACAATACAGGTAATGCAAGTCTTACATTTCCGCCGCTCGGTGGTGGTCGGCTGCGCGTAGTCCTTGTCTGGCAGCTCCTCCTTCACCTTCGCCTCCATCTGCAACCATAACAGAATATCGATTTTCGATCGAGACACATGTCACATCACAGATAATATTTTTTTTCTCGAACAAAGCCTACAATAGGTATGTCAGCGTAAATTGTTACATTTTATTCTAGATGCATATCATGTCACACATGTAACAGATGAAATGGAATGTGAAGTTACTTAGAAAAACTGAGGTTTAACCTCGAGCTCGTGGTGCACCCAGTATAATGGACGAGGGTACGACGAACGGTCCGTTTTGTTAAAGGTCGCTGGACTCTGTACCACCCAGCTTAAACCCGACGGTACTTACAGGGTGGTAGGGTTCTTTACCCGCTAGTTACCACCCTCCTTATACAATTAACTCTACGATTTTTTTACGTGCTTCGGCTGCAGTGTCCAAGATCCGGCAAAAAGCGGGCGTGTCACCTCACTCTTGGCCGAAAACGTGTCAGTGAAGCGTGAAGTGTTACAGACATGCACGGGCAGCGGTGATCCGCTACCATCAAATGGCCTGTGTACTTATTCGTGTTTAAATTTACATTAAAGAATATTGTAAGTTTATGATTAAAGTTAAATACACAATTAATAATTATTACAATTATCAAATAGTTGTAAAAATTAAATTTGGTTTTAGTTATTCAAATAAGTAAATAATTGAATAATGCATAATAATCGTATACATTTCCTCGGTCTGTTTAGCCAAGCAAAGAATCCGGGTTCGTTTCGCAGGCGGGACAGACCTTTATGTGGCAGAGATAAATGATTCTACTCGAGTCTCGCTTGTCTACGACGTCTTCTTTAAGTGTACGAGTATGAATGTTTACTTATTGCAGGCTCACAGGGGTGCGTTGAACACTCGAGCGTTTACCAATCGCAATACTGCTAGACAGAAATGAAAACGCCCTCGTAACACACGCTTCGATGCTAAAAGCGATACAGAACTACAGTATTTTAAACACGCTAAGTGTGTAGTCTCCCTGCGTCTAATAGCACTGTGTGAGGCTAACGTAGCCCTTACGGTGGATATACATAGACTGGTATCGCACTGGTCTAGTCGCGTCGGTATTTAGAAGGAATACAGCGCGTTCCGTCCGCTGTTTTAGTACGATTAGTTAACATGCAAATGAATGGTATTTATGACTTCACGCGTACTCTGAATTCACCCGTGTGAGCCACGGGTACGCTGGACTTTGCTTATTGCGGTCGTCGCTTTCAGTTTTGCAGACAATCGTAGTAGGTATCGATGCTTCAACGAAGTATAAATGTACAATTTATTTATTTATTTATTTATGATGTAAGGTTACAAACAAGGTGGTTTTAGTATAATATGTTCGCTTATTCTGCCAATATTTGGCGTATAAATTAATAAAATAAAGAAAAAGAAGAAAGAAGGAACAATAAATTATTACAAATTTGTCAAATAATATTTTACAGTCATAATATTTAAATATCAAGCCATTACACATTATCATATCATTAGGAGAAGTAGAATAAATCAGACTTACATTTTATCATTGAGAAATTCATTTACACTATAATAACATTTATTTATTAAATATGTTCGAAGCTTTATCTTAAATAGATTTATAAACAAAACACCTATATTAACGCTAGACTTAGATATTTTAGGAAACAGGAAATTAAACTCCCACTGCAGGTGGCTGAAGACGTGTACTACACAGACCTTTAATAAAGTTGTGCAGAAGTTTCAAGTATGCGTCTGAAAGATTTCTTAGTTCAAACGATTGTTAATTAGCAGAGACTTAGTGAAAAGTTGTTGGTTCCTTAGCTCTGGATGAGAGCTTACAATTTTCTCATCCTGGTTATTTTAGTACGCCAGCGTGTAACAATGTTTCTAATGATTATTCTACAATAATGAGGCGTCAAACTTGGCAAATTTTATCTATACTAATAAATAAAATTGGTGCGTCTGTTTCTAATATTAAAATAACAGCTTTTTAGTACATGCATATGGATGTACGGTACATACATATACCAAAATAACATTTTTTACAATTTTTGTCTGTCTGTCTGTCTGTTTGTTCCGGCTAATCTCTAAAACGGTTGGACCGATTTTGACGGGACTTTCACTGGAAGGTAGCTGATGTAATAAGGAGTAACTTGGGCTACTTTTATATTTACTAAATAACTTTTTGTTAAATTCCACGCGGACGAAGTCGCGGCCACAGCTGGTAATTTTTAAATTTAATAAGTTTAACGATGATAAAGAAAGTTTATTGCAAAAAATAAAAGCAACAATTCAAATACATCACAAGTTTGAAGAATTGAACATGGTTAGTCAAGCGACGACGGACCGTTGTGACGTCACCTGCGCGACCACCCCCCGGACGGCCCGGACGGTAAGTTCTCAAGTTCACGATACCCAAGAGTGAGCAACCGAATTATATTGTTTATAGATGTAAACTGTAAGTACTGAACTGGTTTGACAGACGGCCCGTTCTTTACAGCAACATTCTGTAACCAACTGAGATACACAGATGATTGTTTACAAAAGTTGAAACCGTTTACTGAATTAAGCATTTCATCTAAATGTCACTCGCAGCCAAAATTTTTATTTTACGAAAGAGTCTAGAAATTAAAAAATATATATATATATATACTAATATCACTAGATATACATAATATACTTTATATATATATATATTTTACAGATTTTTTTCTATTCTTTATTTTACAACGTTTACCTACAAAAGATGAAATTAGCAAATTATCAAGTTTCATATATGCATTTCGCAAAGACTGAGTAGTTTTCGGATAATTATAACGTCAGTACCATACTAATATCTCTACACGGATAGATCAGCGTAATGTCACCGCTCCAGATATCATGTGTCAAATTCATGTGTCAAATTCCGCACAGTGTAGTTGACAACGAACACAGAGTACAAGCGAAGCTTTAGAGAAATCACTAGCAGACTCATCGCTCGCCGGCCCGCAGTAAATTGGCCAGCTGTAACCTGGGCGCGTTTTTCTGACGCCTCCTCGTGGGACGGCCTGCCTCAGTACGATTCCACGATAGAACGTTTTAGTCCGGCTCTAGATAACATAACACAGGTGGAACGCAGACTAGAAACGAATAGAGACAGCTATACACACGTAAACATGTTGATATTTTCAGTACGTATAATTAAAATCCAAATTATCGTATTAAAATATATCTTTTAGCATCAATCTCTTAATCTTTGTAAAGAGTAAAAGTAACTTGAAAAAAATAAACATTGATTTGGATTTTATACTTATGACGACCGCAAAGTTCAAAAAACAATCAACCATCTACCATAGGGCGGTCAGTAAAAATCTGCATGACGATGCTTCACTTACGCATGGTGGCGCCATTTTTATGCAAGTAACACCTCAACGGGTAAATTATATATATGAGTCTCTTTTTTATAATAGGACTGATATTTTAATAAAATAAATTAGAAAATGAGCGCAATCAACTTTACTATAAAACTCGTCGCCCATACTGCCCAAATGTTGACGATCAGAATTTTTTAGTGTTAATACTTTACTTTTCTCCACACTTTTTAAAGATTTATATAAATAACGTTTAAAATAAATCCCTCCATCCGAACGCTCGTCTGCGCGCTACTGGCCGCTGTCAGCACAACACACTCCAGCACACGCCACGCGCTACACGCCACGCGCAACAGCCACGCGCAACACGCCAGCTGCGCCGTCGGTCAAGTGCGTCTGCATTCACGCGTTTGTTTATAGCACGAGTAGAAAATAGGTTGAGATTACCTGATGTGGTCACTACAGCTTTACGAGAGCCACCTGACACAGATTTTCGTCGCTACATGCTACATTTTCCGACACATATAATTGATTCATATGTACTTAATGGAATCCTACTGCTAACTCGACTATTTTACAGGTAATTGGTTACCCGCACTCGCTTCGCTTCGGAAAATTTCGCGGGAATAGAACCATTTGCCAGGTTAAAATAATTTCCAAAACCGCCTCGAATGATTTAAGTTTGTTCAATGGTTTTAGTATTGTACGTTTACAGACTAAAAGAAAAAAAAAAGAAAAAGAGTTTTGGCTCCATGTCGATAACTATGCCTAAGTACATTAAAAGTTTCCAAAAAAATATATCCCTTAGTTTTATGACTATTAAGAGCATAGATTAGTCCGTCCAAATTTTCAATAAATATTAAACACATTATGGCGATAAACTTAATATAATAATGATACAAATACATATAACATATGATTTATTTTTGTAACGTTCAACTTTTCTCCTTGAGATGAGATAAATTACAATAGATATAATAATATTATATATATAGATATAATAATAAAACATGAAAAAATATATACGAAAATTAATATATATACACATACTAATATCTATATATTAAATGTTAAATGAGGAACGTTTAGAGTACTGACGGAGAACTGAGACTTATATATTTTAGTTTTAAACAGTGACAGGTTGTCGTGAAGTCATAACAGTACCGTCCATACTTTTCAACTCTTACAGAATTCGGCTTCACCAAGGCGGTATGATGTCAAGATAGCCAGTCGTGAAAGACTCATCTTAGCTTCATTGGTTTGACATTATGAATGTCCTCGCCCGCGATGGGGATCCCTCCAGGCCTTCGCGTGTGACGTACGTCCGCGCTCTCCGGCACACTGAACGACTTTTACGTTAATCGCTACCCGCAATGCAACAATAACTTTTTCCATAAACAACACACCAAAATCTCAGCGTGAAACACTTTAATTTACAAGAATAACTGAGCGTTACCAGCTGGGCAGCTTCAACTACGTGTTAAGGCAAAAATTGTGTTCCGGCAACACCTGGTACTTGCACCTGCGTTAACGAGACCGCCCCGAGCCACCCCAGCCACCCCGTGGCGAGGGCGGACCTCCCCCCTTGCGTTTGATAGCTAATATTGCGATAGCGGAGTTCGGTTTCATGTTTAATTCACTAAGAACAATTTAAGGATTAAATTTTATTTTCCGTAATTGTCGAGATTCGGAACGTATTTCGCCACACTACTCCAGCGCGAAGCGGTGATGAAGTCTGTAGCGAATCTGCCGACGGAAGCAATTCGAAGCCCTTAGAAGAAACATAACAACCGAATCCTTAAATGCATTATCAGAGGCACAGACTTAAATCGTTGAGCCAGCAAAGATTGATTGAAGAAGAAGATGAAAGCTATTGGGCTACGTGTGCTTCTGTTTGATTTTAGAGTTTAATACATCCGATTGTATAAAAAACCGAACCCATAAGAGTTCCTGAGAATCACTCACGTGTACATCACTATCAAATACAATATTCTCTTTTTTTTTGTTTATGTGAATAGCCGACAAACGAGCAGACGAGCCACCTGATGGTGAGTGGTCACCGTCGCCCATAGACTTTAACAAGACCAAAGGTATCACTGATACGTTGTCGGCGAGGAAATTAGAAGAAGAAGGTAAGAAAGCACTTGCCCCCAAGCCCCCAGCCGAAACGCGACGAGTCGTTTGGCAACAAGCAAGCAGGAGGGTTGTAGCTAGCCGGCCAGGCTTCACGGAAACATAATAATACCAGTAATAATATTAATGACTTAATAATAATAATACTGATAATACAATCCTTACGCGAAGCCCTATCACCAAGCAGGCTAGTTTCTGTTGTGCCTCTTACGACACCCTGTTCTGTCAGCATGGGATTGGGGGTGAGTATTTTAGGCCGCCCCAATAGAGTCAAATCGTTATCCATTTAAAGGCAAATATGTATGTTACTAATAACAGAAATAGAAATAATAAATCGAAATAGATTCTAATATCGAAAACGAAGTCGTGTCAGAGTTTGAAATTATATATAAGATTGTTCCTTGAAACCATCCCTTGAGAATGTAATTGATCTCAATGTCTAACAAAAACATCAAAGATGTTCATAGCTACAATTAACGGGAAGTTCCGGTGGTAACCATTTAATATGATCTGACTTTCGGGTATTTATTTGAAACTCCTATTTAACTTAACTTCCTATTGCCGTTGAAGAAGGTACAAATGGAGTAAGAATTGGCTGGGCAGAATTCTATCAATTCATATGTATTGCAATATGTGAGTATAAATAAATAATTTATATTATGTAAATATAAGTATGGTAAATATTCAATTAATATTAATTTACTTTGCAACAATCCGCAAGCACAATGTATGATGGTATATACTTCTGTACCTGCATAGAACCTCCCTCCCTCCCACAATAGAAAACATGCATTGTTTGTATGTTTGTTTGTAACACCTATCGCAACTTTTCATCAACACCATAGTTGACTGGTAGGAAATCCCATAAGTCATTACGTCCGCCCATTGTAATACCATTGTAATATTAATTTTTGAAGTTTCAATAAAGGTTGAACAAACAAACCTTTGAAAATTTGAAAACTATTTACATTGTTTCTTTCACTGAACACATAGGCGTACTGGCAAGCCCACGGGTACCGTAAATGTATGATGCATGTACATGACGCATGCATCAAATCGAAAGGGGTCGAATTACACCACCTAGAGTACCTAACCGACCCCATAGCCCGGTTCGTGGTGAACCTGCCAGCCCAGCGAGGGCTCCCGAGTTCGATTCCCGGCCGGGGCAGACATTTATGTGACAGATAAATGTTTGTTCTCAGGTGATGAGTTTTTGTAATGTGATATTTGCGTGTGTCCATGCCACCCGCAACACAGGGAATCCTAGGGCGAGGTTGTGAGTGTGTGAACGTTTAAAAAACCTAACTCTGAACAACCATGGAATTATTTTCTTAGACTCTCCTCGTACTTAATTAGGAAGTCTGGAACTAGGTTGAACTAAACTCCAAATCTTTATAAATATACAATTTAGCATTTCGTGGGTATATCATGTGGACATTTTTGAAATTTTTTCAAAACAAGCCTAAATTGTGATTTCGTGGATACTAAAGGTATCTGTAATACGGTGAACTTAGGTATACGTAAACAATTATGTACGTGGGGCGCGCTAAAAGTTTCCGGAATCCATAATAAAAAATACTATTAATGGTCAAAAATGAATTTATTGTTTCTCAATATATTCTCCCTTAGCATCAGTGCACTTTTGCATACGATTGAATCTATTTTGAAAACATTTGGGCCACTCCTCCGTGGTGACGTCAGATACATGTTTTTCATACGCTTGGACAGCCTCTTCTGGTGATGAAAACCGTTGATCGCGTAATCGGTTCTTGATTTTCGGGAAAAGAAAAAAGTCATACGGTGCCAGGTCAGGATTGTATGCCAGATGACTCATAAGTTATACGTTTTTCGCCTTCAAAAACTCATTTGTCTGTCTGGCCGTGTGGGAACTTGCATTATCGTGGTGCAAGATGATACGGCGTTTACCGTTATTTTCACGGAGTTTGTCAATAATTTCCGGTAAACAAATGGTCGTGTACCAGTCACTGTTCACGGTAAGATGATTTTCTAAAGCAACTCTCTCTCAAGAGTCTCTTTTCACGCGCGCCACTTTGGTTGGTTTCGACTCAACGCGAAAGACCCATACGTTCGATTGCTGCTTTGTTTTGGGATCGTAACTATAAATCCATGTTTCGTCATCTATTACTATGTCCCATACCAAATTTAAAGCCCCTTCGTTGTATCTGGCAAGCATAGCATGGCACCAAGTGTTGCGGTCCGTTTTTTGAGCATCAGTCAAATTATGTGGAATTCATCGAGAACACAGCTTTCTCATACTCAAATGTTTATGTAGGTTTGACTGTATTTGACTCAGTCCTTTGTCCAAAGATGTCCGGATCTCATGTTAGGTCACAAGGCTGTCTATTTCGATCATACGGGGCACAGCATCCATGTTTTTGTGGTTCACGGCGGTTCACGGGCGTCCTTCACGAATTTCATCATGGAAATTGACACGACCGCGTTTAAATTCTGCAAACCAGCTTTAAATAGTTCTCTTCCATGGTGCTTCTTCGCCAAAAGCAGACTGAAGCCGAACGAGGCTCTGCTGAGCTGTCAAACTACACTTAAAATCGTAAAAAATCATGCAACGAAAATTTTCCCGAGTTAAATCCATATTATTGTAATCACACAATTTTTAAAATGACGCCCACTGTGAAAACAATTGACAATCAGATGAAACAACTTGTATTCTACGGCTAAAGAGTTCCATTTTTAAATGTAGTAATAACTTTTTAAATATTGTTTATGTAAGTGTACAGTTCCGGAAACTTTAATGTGACCTACGTATAAAGGAATACATTTTTTAGTTTTCTTCACTGTTTTGACTTAAATATATTTTTTTGAGTTTCTTTAATATATAGATCCCATATTTGAATACTGAAATAAACCAAATATAACTAATGCAACTAGCTAAGTCAAGGCAGAATTCAAATTTCAAACCGCAAAGTATACAGTATCCGCGGCCATTTCCTGAACACGAAACAGCGACAGGACGCTAGCCAGGTGGTGCCGAGACGCCGGCCACGTGCCGGCCATCTGGCCGCCGCCGCCGTCGGTGCGGGCGTCGTGGGCGGACAGATAACATCGGGAAACACCGCCCGTCCAAACTAACTGTATCTCATACATCGACGTGAATCGGTTTAACTGCACTGCACTGCAGGGACGTTTATGGATATCAAATTTAGGTTATGGATACGGATATGTGAAAAACTTTTTACCGGTTTCGGTTACGGTTATGGATGTGAAATTATTTGGGATTATTCCATTGTTCGGATAGTTTCAGTTACGGTTATTACATGATTTACGACTTGGAAAAAACATATAATGTATTTACAAGGTAACAGTTTGACCTTATTTTTAGTTATTATGTAGTAATATCACAGCAAAAAAGAATAATAGCCTTAAAAATTAAATAATAAAAACTGTCCAACATGAGACTGATGGGGCTAGTGTTTGTGACACGCAGTATTTTGATTAGACTCTGCCGCTATCCGAAATTATCCGAAACTTTTCATCGGATTCGGTTACGGTTTCGGAGATTTTTTTTTATTTTAAGTATTCGATAGTTCGGGTTACGGAGCCCCACAACATCCCTAGTTGTAATCCTCCAGGCGCCATCGGTGACATGTTATAATTTATTAGTTTACGAACCACGAGCTCCGTCGCGTAATTTAGCGTCGGGGGTAACTTAACTTAACTTAACGGGGGTAAGAACGTATATCGAACTGGTTTTTTTACAATAAGGTTCCTAAGTTGATACGTGAGATGCCCATTGGAACTTTTAAGCGACGAATTAAGATACAGCTTATAGGCAAAGGATATTATAGTGTAGATGAATATATTAATGACAAGGACGCCTGGAAACAATAGAGGCGAATCCGATTCTGCGCAGGTTAAACTTTTGTAATAACCATGTGTTGTTTAAAAGATGTGCTGAGGAGTTGCTTTCGCCGTTTCTTCTCCACAATGTTAAAACACCTTTTCGAAACGGTAGTACTAGCAAAAAATGATGCGCATAAGTGTATTTACAGAATACCTACATGATTAAATGATTTTGAATATGAATTGTAATCTGATGCAGGGTGACTGTGTGAACCTGTCAAAGGTTTGATGGTTATTCGTATTTTCTATTAAGCTAGCAACACCGGCAGGTGTGGTACTGTTTCTACATAACAAAATACAATCTATACTACTATATAAATCTGTAGTGTCGGTCTTTACATTGCATTTTTTGTCAAATTTCATGATAAATATTTGATTTATGAGTCACTGACATCTATATGATAATTTTAAATTTTTTTTGCCTGTGTGTCTGTCTGTATATCCCATTATAGCGAACAAACGCCTTGACCGATCTTAGTGAAAATTGGTATGTAGTGAGAACACGTGATTGTGCGGATTATAGGTTATATAAAATATCAGTAAACCTAATAATGTATAGTCGAGGCAAAACAAACATAAAATTTTGAATAATCATGTAAATACAGTCAACTGTTCGACCCAAACGAAGTCGGAGGGGGCCGCTAGTTTATATATCATTTGTAATCTACTGATTCCGTTCTAACTTTTTGGGATTCCAATCTTGCAATGTCGGATTTTTCAGGAAGCATTTCAAATATTTTCAACTAAATGTTTCTTCAAATAACTAGGTATACTATTACCGCCGATTACTTGCGAGTCACGACAAAGTGGGTAGTATTAAAAATTTCATAGTAACCGATTAAATAGTCGACAAGTTCACATACAGCAGCGCCATCTAATGACGATTAATGATATGAATGATCGCCATCTATTGGCGATTAATGACAACCATACAAACCTTGAACAAATGCAGATATGTGTTTGCTATTCTTGGTAGTGAAACTAATTGGTGTCAGAGTCTGCTCGAATATTAACATTTTTGATCTACATGTATAAAGATATATTATACTATGTTTATTGCTACATAATGTAAAACGAACACTATCACTGAAAATATTTTCACGCTATTTATACCAATAGACAAAATGATTCACGTCAAATCTGTATGGGGTTAATTTGGAAAATTTATAAAGCGCCATATAAGAACCAGTAGCCAATTCTTAAGTCATGAAGTTCCACTAACCGAAACGAGTCATCGTTTCTAAGGTATTCTAATAGCAAACACCGGTCTGCAGGTTCAACACTTTCATTATGGCCAACAACGCGTCGGTTACAGCTTTGGACATAAGACCATGCGTACATATCGTCCGAATCGACCTGGATGGTAGAGCACAGCGACCTTTCACAGCCACATTGTCAACTAGCACGGTAGTTGGGTTCCTCGAGAACCTCAATAATGTACGGAGCCCTTTCACCTCAGTCACTAAACGCTGGATTATTTTAAATGGAATTTCTGCAACTCGTGTCGGTTAATTCGATTCGATTCAATTTAATACGTTGCAGAAGGCAACACACCTGAACTCAGGCAACTCACCTGAAATTCACTGTTTTATTGCTTTATTCAATAAAATGTCTTAATGAGGCGAAGAGAAATAAATCGAGAGGATGAATTCAATTTACAACTCGTCCAGTCGAATCTCTAATGGATTCTCAGTCTCAGTACATACCACAGACATATAGAAATAGAAGAGACGGTACATATGTACAGTATATAAAACAAAATTTGGTTACGTCTTCATATCGCCTCCGAAAGGTGCAGCGTTCTTTTATGGGGCTTAGAGTTCGTGTTTACAATAAGGTTCCAGAGTTGATACGTGAGTTGCCCATTGGAACTTTCAAGCGACGCATAAACCACAGCTTATAGGTAAAGGATATTATGGTATAGATGAACATATTATATTAATGACAAGGGCGCCTGGAAATAACAGCGACGAAACCAGTTCCGCGCAGGTTGAAACTAACTTTGTAATTGCCATGTGTCGTTTTAAAGCGGTTAGCGTATTAATATAGACGATTGTGAGCAGGCACACTCTTTGTTTTGGATATTTAAATGTCATTTGAACTAGGCACATACCAGAACCTGGTGTCGCAAGCAGTTGCTCCGCATCTGTCGCGATACCACGGCGTCGCTCGTCGACGGGCGGCGCGGCTGGCACGCTACTGCAGGTGTATGTTGTATTAAGTTGAATTAAATAGAAGGAAGTAATATGGAGGTTTCAATGAGTTCATTTTTAATATAGTTCAATTATTTTTTATACGTATTTCGATACATAAGCATTAACGCGACGGATCCGCTTCCGGAATTAACACTAATTATGTAATTACAAAACATAAAAAGTCATTCAGACGATCTTGGATGATTAAGACGTAACAGACAATTAAAGGCACAGACAAATAATTACCAAAAACAAATATTTTTCTATTTTACTAGTTTTTTACGTGGACACGTAATAGTTTACGTGGATTACGATTGCTGTTGCTTCGATTAACGACAAAAATCATTTATTTGTATTTTGTATATTTCCTTAGTAAGTACATTATTTCAGCCATTTCTTTCTTTCTTACCTTCCCATTTCCTGGCCGACAACGCATCAGTGATACCTTTGTTTCTTGCTGCTGTCCACGGGCGACGGTGACCACTTACCATCGGGTGGCTCGTCTGCTCGTTTGTCGGCTATTAACTTTAAAAATATATATTTATCTCTTAAGGTTTATTCAAAGTGAGTCATGTAGCCGTAAAAATAAATTTTTGACCACTTTAGTATAAAACATTAAAATTTAACTAAATATAAACGGTTTTTTTTTTAACAAGTAGCCTTTATCCTTCTCCAGACATCAAAGTATCTATAAATTGATTTTCATCGAAGCGTAACATATATAATAATATAATATTAGTACGAATAAACATTGTCTCGACCGTGAACAAAATCTAGTAGGCACCATTCGCATGAGAAATAGCTATTATACGGATTCGCAGCGACGAACGAGCGCAATAATAAAAGCTGAATCGGAAATTATCCTGATATACAAACAGTGTGCGTCCGGGTGTTCGTCAGGCGTGTTGAGACCCGCGGGGCCACGTGGGGCCACGCGGTGCCGCCGCTGAAAATTTATATGCTTGTGCTTACCGAGTTAACACGTCTTTACACATTGTTCCAACACCACAACGTATTTTTTTGATTTAAGGCATATTTCTACTCGTAAGTAAGTTCTGTTCGAGTGTCTCACTTGTCCTCTTCATCGTTAGTACCATCAATACAACCTCCACGAGTTTCCTCTTACAACGAGAAGAGTGGAGGCCGCAGTCCACCTCGCTGGCGACGTGCAGAGTAGCAGTCTTCATACACCACTGAGTGTTCTTCTAATGTTTCGTAAAGAACTCTCAGGTCTGCAGGTTTTCTCGCGATGTTTTCCTTCACCGAAGTGAGGTTGTTATACTTTTGAAAATAATATATATAATTTGAAAAATTATAGACACGGGCAAAATTGTTCTAGTTAGGGCTTCGGTCTCGTCTCGTGTAGTGAGGTATTTAAGGCCTACATACTTGCGAAGTACAAATTGGCAAATCTTGCACGCTTTCATTCACATAATAATTAGCTCTCGGGACATATGTACATTACATTACATTACGTCCCATCCCAAAGTGTTTTCGTCATGGAGAAGAAGCGGCGCACGGTACTCAATAACTACAACACATTTTTATTTTTAATTGCAATGGAACAAACTTTAAATATTAAGTGATGCTTGCTGCAATACATCAGTGGAACCGAGAACAAAATCGATTAAGCCGTATCTGAGATATGCGGGAACAAACGCACAGACAAACAGGCGAAGATTCTAACAACTATTGTTTTGGGTTCTATTGTGTGAATAAAGGCCCTTAATAATGTTTTTTCTCATATATCGTTCATGTACAAAAATCGATTCGTTAGGATTTTATTATTAGTATAGATTTAAAAGGATAGAAATATCAGCGATACGAAACAAGAGAATATGAATAGTAGCGAAATTCATTGGTGAGACAGGCAACACCTCGCCGGCCGCCGGCTGCACAACTCCGGATTACCTACACTAGATAGGACCTGTTTGTTTGTCCACCCGCTCCCCGGCACGTGGGGCAGGCTCCGATAAATTTATATGTTTGTTTACGTGCACAAGCTTTACCCCCATAATTTGTACTGTTTGGTAACCTGTCGGATTTTAAAACGATGGCCGGTGCCGAGGGGGTAATCTTAATGAGTTTTTGTTTTGGCTGCGATTAAAATGATCGCGGGTACATCAATAACGACAATACGTGGATACGGGCGCAGATAATTCCCAATTACAACTAGGAGGTGAAACAATAAAAGATCGCTTGAAATCGAGACTGGTTACGGAATGTAGTCGATTAAATGTATAACTAAGTCCGCTATTTTGTAATTCTGAACGCTTCACATGTTACCGATGTACAATTTACACGTCCATACGTAGAGACCTCTAATAGCAATATGGGGCTTTTAATGTAATGTTTCGTGGACCCATTTCCCGCGTAGCTATCCACAGGAACTCTGTAGCTACTACGACAGGTGCTACGATGGTCAACTCTACGCGCTACGA
Source organism: Megathymus violae (assembly GCA_003671415.1). Lineage (NCBI taxonomy): Eukaryota > Metazoa > Arthropoda > Insecta > Lepidoptera > Hesperiidae > Megathymus > Megathymus violae. Next base: position 1,909,748 of record PDGT01000059.1, on the reverse strand, counting down.
AACCTTCGTAGAGCTGATATCGAGATTGAAACCGTCTATACTACCAATAGATTTGTTTGGTTGTCTGCCTGACCGTATTTATTTGTAGACAACGAGATGAAATATGTGAAATATAGTAATTTTAGACAGACAAAATTCCGAGAAAAAAGTAAAATCGTTGAGCGTAGCGTAACCTAAGTAAATGTGTAAATACCATTTATAACGATATAGAGGTTGACTCGATACAAATGTCACGCGGCCAACGATTTTATTTGTTTATTAATGGGGAGAGTGAGACTGGTACCTAGGAACTACCGAATTATTTTTTAGCTTTCAGTACATTGTCTACATCATTATTATATTTATTTTCAATAAAACCGTTCAACTTAAGAGAATTTTTACTTAATTCTCATGTTAGAAGCAGTTACTGCTGCATAAGCAGATTTAATTGTAATATGCATCTTCTACAATTCTTTATCTTATTATTTTTATTGAATGTCTTTGTTTTCATTGATTATAACTATAATATTAATAAATGACAAATAACTATTAGGTACCTGTGACATTAACAATTCGTTTGTTGAATGTTGCAAATCTATCTTTATCTATACATGTAATAAAATTCTAACTGATCGCTTTCTGTGCATGAAGGAAAAAAACGACTTTGAGGGGTTTTTATTAACGCCATAGTCAGTGCGTATGTCCGCGCTAATCTCAGAAACGGCTCATCCGATTTCATTGCGGTTTTCACAAATGTATTGCAGTAAGGCACTTAAGATTTAACGTTCGTTTCGTTTCAATCCGTCCATGAATTAAAAAAAAGTTATGAATCGATGTATGTATTTGTAATCCACAGAACGAGAAAACACTGTCCTGAAACGATGCGGATGCTATTTCTGTGCGTAAGGTAGTTTTTCTGAAGCGAAGCGGGGGCAGTTCGCCAGTCTTAAATATAAATTTTGTTTTGTACGACCAAACACAGCCGTGGTAAATTAATTGGACGGTTGAAATCAATTTTATGTGCGTCTCCCCACCTGCTAGTTCAGTGTATTGTACACAGACCTAGACTTCTGTAGATTTTGAAACGTCTGCCTTTACACGATCAATCATAATTATGCTATTATAATTCCTTAAAATTCCTCATGCGTCTGCTAATACGCCGGTCTCAAGAGGTCCAAATCTGCGAGTTGAATAAACATTCCTGGGAAATGGCATCCATTTTCACGGGCAAAAATGATAAATGAGTTTGCAGGCTGCCTAATGGCGGGTCCTCACCTGCGACCGATCGCAAACACGCGCAGGTGCGGCTCGCGTCGGAGGCTTTAACATAAGGCTTTACTGCGGCACTGCACGTGCGACGCCACCGAGTAATTATTTATTGATGATATTATACGTTTCATTTCTACAAGGTACTTAAGATTGATGGTCATGGGGATAGGGTTCATATTGTAACAATTCACGAACACTACGTGTGTCACAGACGCCGCGAAGACCATCAATGGTTGCTCTTGAAATTAAGCTGGTTGACACATATCTTAACGAACTCCTAAAGTAGAAATCTGCGCCATTGTCGAGTCCCTTGTCCTGCAGGGCACAACACGAGCGAAGTTAGGTTTCAACTCAACTATAGACAGATCGCCTTGCATCCTCTTTATCATAAAAAAATATTGATGAAACAAACCGTTGGGGTTCAAAAACATTGAAATCACAAAGGCTTCAAACACCGGTAGTACCTTTGTGTTGTCAAGCTCACTCTGATACCTTTCATCTTTGCGGAAAACAATGAAAAAATATTAATTGGATTTGATACCGGGCTCGGAGCGAACGGAACCCACGCAAATTAAAATCAAACACAAAAGCGATCCCTGCGAAAACAAAAACCCATCACTTTGGGAACTGTCATCTGTTCCTGTCAATTTAGAGAAAAAACGCCCTTAAAGACATCAATAATATAGGTATATTTACTAAAATCGCTTGCGTTCCCACAGCTATACACTCGTCGGACTACAGAAACGCATTGAAATTTCAACTCTATTCCCAGTACATCTAAAGTTTAAATTCATGAGGAGGTTGTCAAAGTGTTATTAGGAATTACGGAGATCGGAAGATGTGGTAACAGTATTAGCATACTGTGGGAACGACCACCTGACGGAAATCGAATGCTTCTACAAATGTTGATTTTGCCGAATGTAAAAACTGAGTTCGTTAATGGATGAACACGCGCTAAGCTTATTTAGTTTTATTGACAAAACAACAATACACTCAACGATAACAAGTAGCACACACATTCACACCTCCGGGTTTACGGACATACATAATAACGAACAATGTCATTATAAACCGGTTTTGACTGTATTGGAGCGGCCTAGAATACTCCCTCCAATCCCATGCTGGCAGAACAGGGTGTCGTAAGAGGCGACAGAAGCCAGCCTGCTCGGTGGTAGGGCTTCGCGTTAGGATTATATTATCAGTATTATTATTATTAAGTCATTAATATTATTAATGGCATTATTATGTTTCCGTGAAGCTTGCCCGGCTAGCTACCACCCTCCTGCTCGAGTCAGCCACCAAACGACTCGTCGTATTCCGGCTGGGGGCTTGAGAGCCGGTACTTTCTTTCTTTCGTCTTCTTTCTTGGTCGACAACGCATTATTGAGGCCTTTGGTGTTGCCAATGTCCATGGGCGACGGTGACCACTTACCATCAGGTGGCTCGTCTGCTCGCTGGTCGGCTGTTTACATAAAAAAACCTAAGATCTATTGATTTGTAATTTTTGCGAGATCCAGGAATAAAATCGAAGATTAGTTGTTCTTCAAGGTTTGACCGGCTTTCCGTTGCGAAGTTCAAGCAAACCTCCCCTATTTATACTGCGCCACGTTGATCAAAGTTGGAGGTAATGGCAGCATGTTCTTTCTTAGTATCACTTAGCTTTATCATTCCAGTTCCCTTTAAGGTTGCCCTTCAAGGTCTGAGATAGCAAACGGGTCACCAAAAGGTAAGTGTTCACAGACAGCTATGGCCGTGCCAATACCGGAGCGGTCATCAGTGCGACGCCGGCCCCGGAAGACTGCTCTGTTTTACACAGTTTTTGAATCCCCTACCACAGCGCTCCGGGAATACCTCAAAAGGAAACTTATTCCATATGTTCGCGGCCAATAAAAGTGGGGTTATGTCTATGCACAATACAACACAATTTTTTTTTTTAATTATATAGATACTTCACTGAGTCATTCACACCATTCACTCTTATCACTCAATCACATGTTCATTTCTATCGGGGATACTTTGGAGTACCGAGCTCCATAACAATAACCGAAACTATCGGATATCCGAAATAACAATATATCCGAAACTAGAACCGAATCTGATAAAAAAGTTTGGAATAATTTCAGAGAGTCTAAATGAAACACGATATCACTTTTATTTACCTAAATTACAATTTTGTGTCTACGAAATAATAATATGGAATATTTCTGAATAGATATATATATTTGTATGACTTTAATCCCATTATAGCTAAATAGTATTTTTGCATAAAATTTCGAACAAAATATTTTCATTTTTTTTGTTTTTAAATTTATATAGCATTTTTCTAAATAACATCACACATGGCAGCCATGTCACATGTCAGTGTAAATTTTCTGAAGTTAAAATTTTCTGAAAGTTTTTAATACCGGTAAAATTTTATTCACATATCCGTATCCATATCCGGATCAGAAACATCATATCCATAACATCCTAAATTTCTACACATTCATTCTGGTTAACCTAATAGCCATGGCGGAAAACCCAACGCATTTAGTTGCCAGCTACAATAGAGATAGGGCTAAAAAGAAAGTGTCGGAAATGGTCGGAGAAATCAGTTCCCTCTCCTCAGATTGGATTGTACCGATATTCAGATCTGTACAAATTGCTTAGTTATTTTATTTAGACAATATTAAAATGCTACCTCAATAAAACTGTAATTGAGGGAAGAATAGAAAGCCTATTAACAGCATTCGGTAGCAGGCGCTCACTTTGCGGTTAACACTCGTAGAGTCCAATCACCCTGATGCTGGTCCGTTCCGGAGCGCACCACGTGTTGGTGACGGTATGTGTGTCGGTATATACTTTTATTTATCATAAATGCACCTTTTCCTTCGTGGGAGGGTGAGAGGTTCTATGCACGTATACAAGTATATACCATCATATATTGTGCTTGCGGATTGTTGCAAAGTAAATTAATACTAATTTAATAACAGTGAATTTCCGCAAAGTAACGCCTGATACTATCAATTATATCAATAGCAAGTTTTGTATCATTAATTTCTCCTAAGCTACGTCACCTTACAAAACGATAGTGGAAACCGGACCGGCGCGGTGTGCCACAAATCCACTTAATGTGAAGGAAACTATACTTCGGCGAGTGCATTGCGAGGGTCACGTGGACAAATCTCACCCCGACGTCTGGTGCATGGCGTTAGGTTCGTTATTCGCTACTATCAACCTTCTAGAACCGTGGTCAACCGTGAAATGCTTTTTCGTGTTCGAGTTGTACTGCTGGAGAGCCAGCCTTCAGCGGATTCGTCACCTCGCTCGCCGACTGATTCTCTTCGTGTTACTCGTGTCCATAGGCACAGCTTCCCATTGTCGGGCTATTGCTGTTCACCAGTTACTAACATAAGTGTTCATTAACAAAAGTGTTCACTGACCTGATACTGAGGGCCGTCAGATCGGAAATAAGAGAAATTGGGTGACGTCACTGGACGTTCCGCAGTGACGAAGCTACTGTCGTGCTGTGTCGAACATATATGAAAAATATAATACATGAAACACATGAAAAATATATCAAAAGGTCGTTATGTAATATAAGCAGGACCTCCGTTCAAATGACAAAACACTGTACCGAGTAAACCTACAAAAGGAGGGTAGGTGGACTTGCTCGTTCTTAGCGCCCCCTTTCCCTAAAGGGGGTCGCATCAGATGTCGGCTTCAAGGCCTCCAGGCCAAAGCCAGCCTCGGGTGGTGTTTAGTGGGTAGGCCCCTAGGTTTCTCGGGAGTCCCACATAACCAGCGCAGCGGGCTGCGCTGGTATGCTATGAGCATTCACCACCCCCCTCCCCCGCTTCCCGGAGGGTAGCCATTTTTCCAATTGTCTGGGCGCAAAAAAAAAAAAAAACTTGCTCGTTCACTTGCTTGGCAATGCCCGGTGAGGACGGTTCTAATGAGGCGGTACACGTGAGTCATTTTTGATATCCCGTTATGGTGAAACTAATTAGTTTGTTAATTATTCTGATTTTGGTGAACTAAATGTAGGCTAAGTTATTTTAATCTGTTTTTTTTTATACATTTCGATTTATTTCGCTAAAAGTAAAGTAATGCCAAACTGTATGAAATAATTCATCAGACTGTAATGTAATTACTGACCTTGGATAGTTTCAATTTGAAATCGATAGCCCAATAAACAAGCACCTAATAGTAAGTGATAACCACCGTCCATTCACGACCGTATTACCCAAGGCATCGCCGACGCATTGTTGAGCAACTTAAAATCGGGAATCCGCTTGTTAAAGGAAGTTTTAAAAAAAAACATTGTGTTTCTCTCAGTACAGCATCTGTTCCTGTGTTCGTAGTAACGTCGCCTGGCGGGTGTGTAGTAAAACAGCAATGTATGTCGCAGCACACAAGCTGTCGCTCGGCCTTGCGCCAGCGCGTCAGGTGCTGCCGACGCGCCGGGTTTGGCAAATTTTAATGAATGTGGCACGGAGGTAGGGGTACTGGATGTGGCTTCAGTTTTTTCTATTTCAGTTTTCATTGTAATAAACTATGTACAATATGTGTAGAACAATCTTTGATTAAACAGTTACATTAAAATATTATGATCACCTTTGATAACGTTGAAATATTTTTTGAGAAACAAAGCTGGTGGCAAATTTTTATTACTTTTATAAACTAAGTTGTTAGAACAATATCACGTCTTGTTACATTTCCTAAATAAATCAAGAGACTATTGTTTTGGGTTCTATTGCGTTAATAAAGGCCTCTAATAGTAGTTTTTATCATTAATGTACAGAATCCTTAATATATCCTTAATGTACAGAAAGCGATCAGTTAGAATTCTAATATATGCATAGATAACACTTATCTTAAAACTCCCAACAATCGACGATGTTACTAAATTCTAAACAAAGTATTAAAAAATTATTAAAGTAAGTATTTAAAAAAAAATATTAAACTATTCACACATAAAGATTAACATTTACAGCCATCCTTTGAGCATATCATGTTGCTCGTGTTGGAAGGCCCCGCTGTTCTATATCAAAATCAAAATATCCAAGATCAGACAACAGACAGAGAAGAACGGACAGTGTGTGTGTGTGTGTATGTTAAGTATATCCATGTTTATGTTCGGATTAAACACAATTTATTATCAACAAGGTTTATTATTAAACATTATAACATATTTATATATAACATTATTATTAACAAAAAATAAAATTAGCGTACACTACATAAAGCAGTGTTAAAATATTAGATTAATAAACCACAGTTAAATAAAATTTTTTGAAAAGTTGTATTTCTCTTTCAACATATACACTTCAAAGCAAAACTGTAAAACAACACCTCTAATGCTACAAAAAGTGCTGCTCAAATCTGCACGCACAACTCCATTCTACGGCCAAGTAGTTTCCAGCGAACCAAGATCCGCGCTCGCCACCATATGCCACGGACTGGCGTGTTATATGGATTTTCATTTAGGAAATCGTATAATATTATAGCGTCAGGCTGGCGCACGGCGTGGCGTGGCGCGGAGTGGCGCGGCGGCGCTAATGTCGGTTTTTATGCTATATTTTTAAACAGCCGACACTAAACACTTGTAGATTAATGTTGCCAGACTTAAAATAAATAATTAAAAACCTAATCTTAAATTTTGGCCATTTGGGAGACGTCATCTACCATATTTAAATAGCACTCACTGCACAGAAGTACTATTTATTAATACGCGAAGAAAAAACATTGGACCCGTTTTTCTTCTGCGTTTTGTAAACCGATTTTCATTATCGTTGTGTATTCGGTAGGTATTAATAAGCTGTAGTGCTATAAAAAATATTTGGGAAAAAAGTTTTTGATAAACTATATAAAATATTTCTCTATATATTTAAATAACAAAGACGAACCATCTCAATGCCCTTATCACCTGTTTGTAGGATTTTCTTTTTTTTTGTTTGGTAGCTATTGATTGAAGAGTAAATTGTGGAAATCCATACAACTGAGGAATTTCGTCGCTAGTAATACGTCGATTACAGGACCACATCAATGGCGCCGGCTAAAACTTGACACTTTGATTGACTGACTTTTCATCCCCGAGAAAATTGTTTCCTTCAAAGTTGTTTTTTTACCAAAGCAAGTGATATTACTTTTTAATATACACAAACTTTTGAAAAAGTAAGGGTACACGCACAATTTGAACCCACGACCATAACGCTTGTGACCCACGATGATATCGATGTTTGCCCACTAAGATTCTTGCGGAATTATTTTATTTATTTTACAATCAATAGACTGATTTACACAAGTCATTAAATTAATTACCTATTCAATACTTATGGATCCATCGCTTACATATTTTTTTTAAAGGTGAATAGTGTGCAAATGGGGATCAGAAACCTGATGACAAGTGGTGACTGCCACTCAAAATCATCTGCAGCATAAAACACGTCAAGGACTCGTTCGCAGCCATGACAGGATTAGCAGCAGAAGCAAACAATTATGTTTGAACGAGTCAAAATATTCAACATTGTACCTGGTTCAAACGTATCACCACTGATTTTTGGAAGGAGAGTGGTAGCTGGCCAGGCCGTTGGGAAGTATGGGATCCTTATCACTAACCATTATAAGATAATTATGTTGAGTGGCACAACGTAATCGCCTCGTTCGGTGTGCTGCAGAGTGTACCAGGAACAAGAGAGACTTGGACTCCAGTATGGATGAAGTCCCTGACAACATTTGTTTAGCTACGCTATTTACATCCCTCTGTATATGAATATATTGATATCGTACAAACATACATATACAGAGTGTTCCTAAAAGTTGACGAGGTACGAACCAGAGTGAAACGCCCGGAGGACCGCGTATCAAACAAATCAATTTGGGGTCTCAAATAAATAAGCCATGGCTGCGGTTGACGGCGCCTGCTAGAGACTGTACGCACAGATGGTGCTTCCCACCCCGCTGCACCCCCGCCTCCTCAGCGAAGCCACCCTTAACAAACAGAAAAATATCATAACCTATAGCTTTATTAATAACAACATTGTAAGTGTGTCGAATATACATTAGTTAATTTTTGGAAAATTTCATATGTATATATATTAAAGATAAAACTTTTTAGCTGTTTCTTTGTCTGTTAAGATATCGCGTGGAAATCATCTGAAAGGAATAAGATGATACTTGACATGTTTGTTAATCTTCAATTACACCTGATCTATAGAAGAAGATTCAGGCTATATAGATTGTAAGAGACTTCATCCACCCTGGAGGCTAAGTCAACCTCCCAGGCCCGTAGTGCACTCTGTTGAATAATAGACGAGGCTGTGCCGCCAGGTCCCTCCTATTGGAGGTCGCTGGGCTCTGTACTATCCTGTTCAATCCCAACGGTACATGGCCACCACCACGGTTTTTTGCCCGACTAAGTATCACACTCCTACTGAAATCTACTTTACAATGTTTCATACGTGTCTCAGACGTAGTAATGAAGAGCCAGTAATATTCGAGTTCCCTGCTTCGTTTTCTGATAGTTATGTCTATGGGCGATGGTTCACTTACCATCAGGTATGTTTACTCGTTAGTAGACTAATTAAAAAAAATCTGCAATAATTTGAGTAACATATAAAAAAATCTCAATAAGAAGAGGAATTGTAATACGAAACACTAGAAATGTTATAAACGTGAGAATTTTCACAAATAAATGAAGGAGGTGAGAAGCAATCTATTATAATATTTTTCCTTTTTAACCTATGTACATGCTACACTCGCTATAAGCACCTAAAAACACTACATTATGGTATCTTTAAACCCGCAACTGTATCCGTCAATTTAGAAAGGCAGTCGAATTATATAATTTACGTAAAAATAGTTTTTAGAATTAAATGAATCCTCTACATAACATATTAGCAGCCTCCTCCGACTTCGGGTTGGACTAATAATTATATACATGATTATTAAAAATCTAATATTTTTTGCATTGATAAGACATCATTAGGTTAACGGACATTTTATACAGCCTATCATCTGCGCAATCATTTGTTATCACTACACACCAATTTTCATTAGGATCGGTCAAGCCGTTGAGTTGTCTGGAGTCATACACGAAAATCTCAACATATTTATATAGTAGTATGGTACGTATAAAGGTGACGAGAAAATAATCGCCACCACAACTTTCTAATTGATACGTACAAAATAAACGAGGAGATTTCACCCACTGAAGCCTCCTCGACAGCCATGCGGCACATTATGGTGAACAGGTTTAAATGATTCTTGATATTTGGAAGTTATAGAACGAGTCGTAATCTAGTACCTTTCATCCCGAGAAGTGGTTAATTTCCCGCTGAACTTTCCTCCGAAGCGGAGGCGGTTACCGGTTAAAATAAAGTAACGTTTCATTTCATTTAATTTCACTGCCAAATCACTCGGCGCTTAGTAATCTTTGAATTTTTTCTCAAGAATCACTTATGTGAATATAGAAAATTAGAAATAATAATGAATCAATTTGGGGCCTCAAACGAATAAGGCGCAGCTGCGGTTGACAGGTCCCTGCTGGAAATTGTACGAGCAGATGTCGCCCCCCCGGGGGTGGTTACCCCTTGAAGTGAGTAGAGTAAGTACCAACTATTCGATTGCAATACTTAAACTAAATTTTCCTACCTCTACAGACCAAATTCTCACCGCTTAAAGCACTCATGTACCACTTATAATACATCAATAAAACCTTAATTATTCTATATTTAAGATTTTAAATTGAAAACATTATTATCATAATTCACGTGGCCCTTATTATGGAACAACTTTCAAATCCGATATTAATAGCGAAATATCTCAAAACCAAGGTTATTATATTATTATGACCAAAATTTGTATATTATCATATAATTTCTGACAGCTGTTTGAATATTAAATTACTGCCGTTTTTTTACACGTTTTACAACGAGTCGCTTCCATAGGGCTACTATTATATTAACAATATTCCAATTATTATATATGAATACTACTAGCTTTTGTCTACGTGGATCCTAAGCGCATCGTGTAACTCTTAAAGTTAAGCCATGTGGGCGACAAAAAGTGACTATTGACGTCATTATTAAAAAAAATTGAAATTTCACAACATCGAAAGAAAATTGTGGAAGAGAAAGTAACCTATGTCCTTCCCCATGCCTTAAATTATCTCTATATCAAATTTTATCTCAATCGGCCCAGAGGTTTGGCCGTGAAAGCATAACAGATAGACAGACAAACAAATAATCACAATTACTTTCAAATGTATAACGTTAGTATGGATAATATTTCGCGTAATTTTACTTGACTACTTAATCTATGTAACAATATTTCGCGTAATTTTACTGGACAACTTAATATATGTATGTATGTGAGAATATTTCGCGTAATTTTACTTAACCTATGTGAGTTGCCTTGAAACTCGTAACATCCCCATCAAATTTACTTATCTAGGGGTTAGAATAGAATTCACGTACCATATTATCTTTAAATTTTAAAATATACAAAAACGAAAGTGTACACAAAAATTATAATTATCTGTAACATCTTTCGCAACAAATAATCAACCAATAAACCTTTTTAATTTTTTTTACAACATTGAAATCTTTGCATAAATTTATTAAAAATGAAACATAAACGAGCGCGAAACGAATCAATTAGAAGTTTGAGATAAATAAGGACGGATGCGGCTGACAACTCGCGAGATTTCCCGCGCAGATGTGTACCATTGGAGGTGATAGCTGTGATACTTTAGAATGCCTTAAGGACCGAGAAACTTATAGGAACCCCTTTTGGACTTTTATGTGCAATGTAATTAAGAAACAAATTCTTTAATATTAGTACAGATACATTAATGAGAAAACAAACTTTGATGTCCCATTTTAAACATACTTTAAAGAAGAAGAAAATGACTGGCCGATTTTTCTTGGATAATACTTACCGATTCCAGTGATAATATTTTAAAAATAAGGCAAAATCCTTAAATATAATACTTAATACAATAATTCTTTTTAAATACGGTGAAAGGTGATAATATTAAGCAAAGTCCGAAGATAAACATTGGAGCGCCTTAACAAATTTTGGTATATCGTCAATAATTTAACATGTTTAATATCATTTAGTTGTTACTTTAAAAATGATACTTCATAATACAAAAAAGTATAAATACAGATTAATAACTTCAAAACACTAGGAAGCAGGAGACATTTTCTTTTAGTAAATCGATTATTTTCTCGATTGATGATTTATATAACGAATAAATACATTGAACTGTGAGTAGCTACAAAAAAATAATATAAAGATACGAGTTTTGTTTCTGTTAGAATATAGGATGGTTAAAAGAAATTCTATTGAAAGTTGTTGAGGTGAGATAAATAGCGGTGCGGTTCTGCCGCCCGCCGCCGCCGGGCGCGCTGCAGATGGTACCTGACGGATTACTTGCCAAGCATTAACAACATGATTTAGGGCCTTTTCTATCGCCAGCTGAACGATTACCACTAACACTTCAGTGGGTTCGTTGCTTACATTTTTACCTCATTAGCGATCGAATATATTACACGGGACTTTCTCGTTGGGGACTGGGAATACTCCAACACACTGCCTCAGCGCGGTTGTGGCGTTAGAGACCAAGGAAAATGTCAGCAACAAAGCTCTTAAGACATTCGAATGCCACCACACCGGGAGATCTGCAAGCACCCTAAACAGAGCTCAACCACTCCCAGACACCAACAGGTAGAGACCTGAACTGTTGGTTAACAGGATACTGGACAGGCGATTGGCTATTATCCCCAGTTTTAGAGTCCCTTACATCCTCGCCTTGCTAGTTCCATATCAAAACAAAAGATAAGTACATAAGTAAATAGTATAATACAATTTATCTAACAAAATGTAATTTTTAGGCGAGATGAAAAAGGATTCACAAATATGTACGTGATTTTAAGTAATATGTAAAAATAATTTATACTGAAATTGTCGGAGCTAAAGATATGACATCTCGAAATTAGGCACCACAGCGAGCTTATATTTGTAACCTTATAATTGAAAAGACTTTGAGTATTTCATCACGTTGTTTCAAAGTAAAACGGTAGATTAGTTCGTTACAGTGGAAAAAAAAATGGAAAGCAAACATACAAATCAAAGTTGTCTATTGTTCCCGTAGTTGTGTCAATTTTCACATTGATTTTAACATTCTAAACTGTGAAACATGTGTATAGACAGTGTGAGCGGCTGGTTCTAATTGATTGTCTGTAGAAACGTAGATAAACTATGACCTCCGACACGGACGAGTGGGCGGAGCTACCTCGGGTGAAGTTCATTAATTTCGCAAATGATATTTCACAAAGAGCCACCTGTGCGGTTCCCATGCTATTCATAATCAGGAACAGTTAGTTGATTGAATTCAATTATTATCAAAATTTGAACGCAGCTGTGAAACAGATTAAAGATTAAATTAGATGTTACAATTATTTCAACAGTAACTTAATGATTATTTGTGAAATAATAGTAAATGTTTTAAAGTAGTATGCACATCTAAATGAAAGTAGTGTTGTTACAAACTATAGGAGGATTCGTAAAACAAGAGATTTTAATCAATAATTTCCATTGTTTACAACTGAAAAGGATTAGGTATACAGAAAGATTTCTTAAAAGGATAAATAATAAAGTTATCGACAATTATAACAGGTGTCTATATAAATTAATAAATTACTCATATTTTTTGTGTTGTTAACACTGAATGACAAAAAGAGACATGTATATCTCATTCATTCATTCATTCATATTACGATCTATGAAGTTCGAATCAGCGAATGAGTCAATAATAGAAAAAAAACTGAGTTATATTAATTGCCCTACTTCTAATAAAAATATTTCAATCCATCCATTACATTAATCCATCTTAGTCTGTAAAATTACAAATTATGTACAAGAACTTGAATTAAGATGGATTCACAAGAGTTTCCTAGTAATCTAATCATTTATAATTTAAAACTTATACGTCGGAGAAAGACAACGTTGCTGCTGGCGTCACGGTCAGACATCCTGCGAGCAGAGTAACGTTTCCACAAGAATCCACTAAACAATAATGACAAATGAAACGGGTGACAGTACGTAGCAGAGAAACACTAGTCTTTAGCACGGTTGAAACACAAGTGTATCCTGCCATAGCGCCTGCTCCTTCGCTATGCTCCGTTTTAGCACGAGTTGTCGAATGTTGAGTCATAATGACGGCGTTGTCATCCCTCCAGTGACTATTCATGACTATCTCCAACATACGTATAAATAAATACTTTTCTTAGAAATACTTGTATGCTACAAACTAAAACATTATTACTTTCAAGTACTTGACATCGAAATACAACACACAGGATGTTGTATGTGATTGGTAATGTCTAATGTCTGAAGCACCGCAGTAATTTGTTTGGTTACAAGTAAACAATTATAATACAGGTGAGTGTAGCGAACAGCGAGATTGATAATTATAATCCTATGTCACGAGCAGTAGACTGCTTGAATTGCGTTTAATCAAACTTTGTTCACAGCTGTGTGCTTGACAGCTCGCTGATGGCTGTTCCCGCCGTTCCGACATTGCCGCGCGACTGTGGTCACAAGCACAGACTGCACAAAAACCAATTTTAAAAGATTTGTCAGATATTCTTTAATGAGAACAAAAAATTAATTCAAAAGAAAATTTAAAATGATATGAAGATGCGAAAAAAAATAAAAATGTTTATGTCTTTCGGTTTAAATCCATTGGCACTGCAGATCACAGGATTTTAATGGCAATTGTAAACGCCTGGAACGTATCACCAAGCAACGGGCTTGCAGTGGTAAGTGGACAAAACAAGTGTCAGAATTTCTTACACCGCTAAAGGCCTCCGACATAATTTATCGACTGCTGATTAACAAAAACAACCCGAATCGAAAATAACATAACATGAAATGCAAAACACCATCCCAAACCGCTACAATATTTTGATTCTAGCTGTTACCACTCAAGCTGTGAGCTGCGTGTAACCTAAAACGGTAGGTTTTATGTATTGAATTCAAACTCAAGGTTTTTATTTAGTCCTCGTATGAGTTATTAATTACAAGCGGCCTGTCAAAAATCAGTTGAGGTCAAAAGCTCTCGCGGCGACCGCAAGCCCCGCTCGGGCTCCATAATCGATCTGTCAGCCGCACGGCACCAACTTTGATTACGCGCGACTCAATCAACAGCGAACCAGACCAGTTCACGACCAAATCGCTTGTACTCGTGGAATATTAAGCTGGAGAGGTTTTATGAACTACCAGCTTGCGAAAATTGAAGAGAAAAACATTGCAGAATAAAAATTCTAAAAGTTATTGTTTACGTTTAGATTATCGAAGCTCGAGTTGACGATATATCTTTTCAATTGCAATTCCAATTCGGTGATCTCTTCACTTTCTTCTTTCATATTATTTTATAATTTGTTTGGTGTAGGTTAGGTGTAGGTCCCGATCATTGCGACTGGAGGTAATCTATAAAAGACCAGATTTATCGTAGCAAGATCAGATTTCTTTAATTTGGTAACCAAGACCTACCGTAAAATGAACCGTAGGACATTCTAGGATTCCAGATCCTTAACTTCGTATGGCATAACTAGACTTCCACCTAGTATACGATGAGTGCAGTACAGTAGTAAATGATGCGGCTGGATATTTTCTCTGCCTAATCATTGAATCCACAAGCTTCTATGTTTCGCCGACCCAAGAGGATTGTGAATAGGCGTTTAATTTTAACGTTCTATACATTATTTAATCGAGCGAGTCAATATTTGATGTATACCGTTCTGAATTCTTAATTAACCTATGTAAAGAAGTTTATTTCAAAATAACAACGAAAAATGTTTCCGTTATCTTCGGCCGCGTAGACGTCGCCGGCGCTCGAGAAAATCAGAGTATCTCACGGATCGTCTGTTATCTGAATTAGCCTATAAGGATGATTCGAAACAAAATATATGTAAGTACCATATTTTGTTCAGTTGTTGTAATATATTATGTTGTCCTCAATAAAAGAACAATTACAAAACTCTGTCCAATTGTTATTTGGTGTAACATCCGGAAATTGCGCAATGAAAATGATGTGAATGGAACCTTATCAGAATTCTGATCGCATGATGAAAAATTTCAATTCTTATAGGATCACTCGCGTGTCAGTAGCCCGTTTGTCATATGCGATTTTCTCCAAATTTAATTTACGGAAAAAGTCGAAAATACATTACATATACATAAGATATTTTGTTTATAAACAATGAACAGACGAATTCTGGATTAGCTTTGGGGCTAGAACGGTAATTACTTTTATATTTACCTAGGGAAAGACGGCAGATCTGCTCCCAAATGAGAGCCAAGTTACCACAATATTGTTCAAAGTAACTGAAGCCAAGGTTTCGACCTCTCAGCTGGCAATGCGTTGCGCAGGAGTGAGCAAACAATGGCCACCTGCGCCCACAGCGGCCATCTGTGTTTTTTTAGGTGTCTTTAGACAGGTGTGAGTGTTTGGACGCACGAGGAGTATATGTTGACGGCATTGAGTTGATTCTATTCGAATTGAAAATTCTTGTTCCAATGATGAACAACACGCGTTTTTGACAATAACTAAAAACTACCTGATATTTTACTTATTGTAAATCCCCTTTCATTCGTCAATTAATAAAGGAATAAATTCTTACAAGACATATGTATTTAAATGAAATTATTCCAATTAGGTCTTTAAAAACATTTAATATTTAAAAAAAACTCTGTCGCTTCTAAACATCTCTACCGGAAACATTAACAAGAGAAAAACGGCAAACTCCCAAGAATAATAGTTATCTGACACTTACAGAGAAAACTTACATACTAATTATGAGGAATATCCAATTTATGTGTCCAAGCATTCTTTTCTTTAACCCATTCATTGAACTTAATCTAGAGAACGACTCCGACACAAGCTTCGAATTTACAAAGCGGAAGTTCTATGAAATCAGACAAAATTTTACCATTTATTTTTACGCATCTTCCGACGAATGATTCACTACTTGAAACCATCTTCAGGCTATTCTTATTTTAAAACTTCGGAAAACATTTTATAACAGAGTAAGTAATTTTCAACACATAATAGATAAACAATGATGTATTAGTTTCGCGTCACACATGTGTATTGTCCCGATATTAAGAAACTTGTAATTATAAATGCTATTACATTTTTACAGACGCGTTCAGCGTTTCTCGTTGTCAAGTTAAAAGCGGGTCCCGCATGGCGCGGCCTCGACTCCAATCCGCGCTGATAGGCACATGGGGGCCGGTAGATTTTATAAACGTCAATAATATTGAGGGATGCACCGATACTAACCATTGAACGTGACGGTGTCTCGGCAGCACGCAGTTGGAACTGACAGTACAACTTAATATTTTCATTTAGTAGTTTTAACAAATATATTTTTGTCATATTAAAAACTTACTTCAATTTCGTATAATGGCTATGTAATCGAGGTGTACAGGGTGGAAGATAGACTGAAAGGCGGTAATTTCATATCCGATTTCATTCGATTCCGCAGAGTCGAACGATTCGAAATATTCGAATTCTCAGATTCGAAAAGTTGAACGCTCGATTATTGCATATCCGCAACCAGGAAACTGAGTCCCATTTAAAGTTTTACTTGTTACTCAATAATCCAGCTGGGTTATCATTTATGGGGGCTAAGCCTTATTTTAAAAGAATTAAACGTTAAAATATAACTGATCAATACGGACGAAGGGTTAACCCGAATAAAAGAAATTACAACATCGTAAAATACAGGTTAATTTTATGCTCATACATTATATATTACGTAAAATATGCTACAAAACAAAATGTACTCACATTATTTAGTTCCATTCCACGTCAACAATTCGTTATGACGACATTGCGGGTACTCTCAAGCCGTAACCGAAGACCTTTTATTTCATCTCTTTGGCCGTAACTAAATTCCCATTGTTATAAAATGTTTCAGCAGTTATGTTTCAATTTTAAGGTCTGTTCAGCTGCGTAGCTTGCGAAGTATCTATTAAAACAATCAAGTTAAATTTGTAATGGTTTGTCTTTTTCGTTGACTGAAATTCATACTAAAATGAAAAATCATTTAGTTTCAATACTCATTTATTTGAGTTCAGTATATGTAAGTCGAAGTTAACGCATAGTACAGTACGGAAACTACCAGTGCTTAAGTTGTTCTACTAACATTAGGAAATGATATTGGATTCTATGTTCTGAAAAGATGTTTTTTCTTCTCCGTGATAAAAATTTTTTTGGAAGATAGTATATAAAGATACGAACGTAAATACATATACAGAGAGTTAGAATTTATTCGTATTCGAATACCATCACGAACATTACTTTAAATGTGACAGGTACTCTCGATATTTATATTTTGCACGGATATTTAAAAACCAGTTCAAGGATGTTCAATGTCGTTATCTAAGAGGTATCCGGTGTTCTCGATGGTATGTACGTTGTCAATACGTATCTAGGCAACATGGTAAACGATGTCTTCGAATGAAAGAAAATAAAAACATTCGAGAGAGAGAAAAAAGTGAATAAAATAATTATAAACTGTAAGAAAACCAAAAACAAAATAACAGAATTAGACACTTAAAATAAATCTACAGAGCTTTGATTCATGTCATTCAAACAAACCATGACACAGTAACACAATTACAGATTGAGGTGATGGTGTAATAAAATGGTTAAGAAAAAAAAGTTTGGTGACAAAATTATTCAGCTATGTACTTTTTGTGTTCCCTTCCATACTCCATGTTTTATTTAGTTGGTAAAACCGCAACGGCTGCTTCGAATAGGTCGACGGAGGCGCCATCTGCCGCCGCGCCAACTTTATACCGCTTACAGATTTTATGGAGTTACGAGAATTCATTATAAAAATCCCAATGAACGACCGTTTGGGAGATAAGATGTCTTGTCTTTTATATCCTGAGACCCTTCGAGGCCCAAGTTTTTCTTTCGTAAAACGAGGACAAATGTTAAGTTGGTAAACCAGATTAATTGCTTTCTTCTCGTCCGGCGACACTTATGTCAAATCGTTACGACTGTCCACGGGTGGAGGCCACCAGCACCTGTAAATCACCTGTAAATTAGAAAGAAGGAGCCTTGGAGTTGCGCGATCCAGCACACTCCAAACAACCCTGTGTAGAAAGGCCCTTCTGTCGAGACCGATAATCAGTTGTAACAATATCTAATTATTAAATTGGTATTAATTTAATAACAATGAATTTCCGCAGAGTAACGCCTAATACTATCAACTATAACAATATCTAATGTTATTCAAAGTTATTGTTACTACAGCATATCGACACGCGGTCACGCCACAGATAAAATACTCCCAAACAACGAACGCCACCTATCTCCAGTATGCGGGAACAAGGACCGTCAGAAAAACAAATTACAATATTTCTAAATTATACCACATGTCTCATTGAATACAAGGAAGTTTAGTTGAATAAACGGTCTTATTCGCATCAAATAGGGGAAGCGTATATCCGGAGTGAACTTCTAAATTATACTAGATCAATGTATCAGTATACTGGGGTTCTTAGTGGAACGCGCTTTCTTTGTATGCCAAATGAGCTCTGAATTTAACTTAATGCTTTTTTATTCTGGCTGAGTTTTCACGTTTTCCGGTTATATGTAAAGCGTTCGCCGTCCATTATTATCAATTTTATAAAGTTGTACCTAAATTTTTATATGTTTATTTCATAAAACGATAATAAATAATTAAATTACTTGCAATCACTCCGGTCGTCGGTAAATTGTTTGTAAAAAATATATATTTGAAACTGATGTAGAAATTACTTCTTTGGTTTTCGAGGGTTTTATTTTATTTTTATTTTTTTTTGATCACGCGATACCTAATCTACTCGATATATGCGTACACTATATTGCTTTAATAACCGATTATTTTAAACTATTTGATGTATTATTGCAAGCCAGCTTCATGCGTTACGTTCAAAATTAGATATGGTGTTACTTCTTCATAAAATAAATTACGAAAGTATACGTAAATAAATAAATATACTTTCAGATATTCTTAATTGTCACAATACGCACACTCAATAATATGATAGTAACAACACAACATTTTTTTTTAATAAATACCTTTTCTGCCGTCGGCACATCCCGCATGCGGGCGATCGTTCGAGCGAGAGACGCGCGCCCGCATTACTTATAAACTGTTCACCAAATTATACAATTAACACCTAATTAATACGCGATAAAGGTGCATACTGCATCGTTTGGTATCATTAAATACTATTATCATTTATACGTCTTTATGATTCCACTGTGGACACAATACTCGGATCGTTTCTAAGTTTTCTAGATCGTATTAGAAATTAATATCACATGTTTTTGTGAAGGAGAACATGGTGAATCCTGCATAGCTGAATATTCTTCGTGCAGTTCCCAAGTGCATTTGGCACTCTGCGCATTTATATGGTAAACTAATAGTTTATACCTCTGACTGTGAGAGAAGACCTGAGCCCTGTAGGGATAGGGATCGGTGGCGATGATGATCTTTCCCAGGATAACAGGAATAACGAGCATTTAAACATGAATTGGAATTCTTTAGAAGGCCTTCCCAAACTTTCAGTATAATAGTCACGAGTAACGTGTAATAGAAAGTGGATATCCATGATATCAATCACGAACGCGTTGCGGCCAGGAAGGAAACGTTGAACCCGCTGGTGAAGAGGCTCTCCAACTGTTACTACGTACAAAACATTTGACGGTCGATTTCAGGTGACCGGTAGTTGGTACCGACCATCGCTATGTTACGCAGGTATCGTTCAAATAAACTTGTACAGAGCCAGCAACCAACGGCGGAAACTACGGCTATTACATCCTCGATTGATCACATGAAACGTTGGATAGTACACAAGATTTTTTTGTATAAAACATTTATACACCAACCCCCGCAATAAGGTTCTTTGTTGTAATAAGAATAAATTCTAATATGCCATCATGACAACCCCTGACTCGAATATCCGTCACAGGAATGTCTGCCGCGGCCCCAGGACCTCGCTCGACCCGAGGGTCGCTACCGACTGGTCTACGAGGTCGTTAAGAATAAACGGAACTCGATATAATCCTGTTTATGTTTGCGGCATTAAAACAGTTAAGTATGTTTTCTATTTACACATAACTAATAATCCATAATTACATCAACGTCAGAGCATACACCATAGACAATCGGTCCTCTGAAAGTGAAAGGTATTATCGGCGTAATCAACAGACTAATTACGAATGTTTCGTTCACAGGTTCGACTAATGGTCGACGCTAACGTTTACAATTAAGGGCACGATTATTACGAATGGGAGCAGGTGTGAGCTCGCACGCCGCGGCACCGCGCGTGTTACTGTGAACACTGGTTTATACTCTGCGTTCGTAGTTCAGTGATGTTCATATCTAAGATGATATGAAAATATTTAGAGGAATAGTAACGCGAAAACCTATCCCGGTGCGGACGTAAATTCAGACCATAATCCTTTATTTGCTAAAATTAACATTAAATTAAAAAAGGTAATAGCCAAGTCTTTAACAGAATCGATTTGGACAAAGTTAAAAATGAAACATCAAAAAGAGCGATTACTACCAATTTGAATAACTGTATTAATACAATTTGTGAAAGTAAAAATGATACTATTACAACATATAATAACACTTGCAACGAAATTCAAAGAATACCTACATACATTAATACCTTGTTACATTAATACATTATTATTTTATACATTGGAATCGCTAAGTAGCAGTACGATTAGGAAAAAACGACAGGAATGGATGACTGACGAAATAATGCAATTAATGGATGTGCATAGACAGTGAAAAAATAATTTAAATAAATATAATGAAATAGACAAAAATATCAATCTGAAGATAATAGCAGCAAGAGGAGTAAATGTATAGAAATTGAAAAACTACAACAAAAGCATGACAGTAACAATTTACATAAAAAAGTTAAAGATTTTACAGAGCGTTACAAAAATAAATTCCATGCCACTTTAAGAAATAAAGATGGAACTATGGTAATTGATGCAAGAGAAATTTGTGGGATATGGGAAAAATATGATTAAATGATTTTGAATTTGAATATGTGGAAAAATTATACAAGGATGAAAGGCCATACGATTTATCGCATGAATTTGATATCAAAACCCAAACCTAACATCGGTTAAAACGCACGAAAGTAGTGGGCCCTGATGGTATAGTTGCGGAATATGGACTTAAAATTAACACAACTAAGACTAAATTCATAATTGTTGGTAAACATTTAAATTCGTCAGCAATTTTGCGATTGGGAAATGATTCTACAGAAAGAGTTAACAAATACAAATATCTCGGCTGTGGGTTAAATGAGGAGTGGGAACCGGATCATGAAATTAGAATAAGAATTGAAATTACCACAAACACCTTTCAGAACATGAGGAAACTATTGACTAACACAAAAATTAGTTTAAAACTGCGGTGGAGACTAGTTAAATGTTATATTCTTCCAATTCTTATGTATGATTCCGACAGTTGGACACTGAAAAACAAGTCAATTGATAAACTAAGGACTTTTGAAATGTGGATCTACAGAAGAATGTTTAAAATTGAATGGAAAAGTAGAATATCGAGTGTCAAAGTTTTACAAATAATGAATAAAGATTTGGAAATATGTGAAAACCGTTAAGATCAGAAAAAAAGCCTATTTTGGACATATAGTATACAGGAACAATAAATATAAAATATTAAAATTAATAATTGAAGGCAAAATTAAAAAAGAAGTAGAGGTCCAGGTAGAAGAAGAATCTCATGGATTGGAAATATAAGGGACTGGCTGCGGGTAAAAAGCACAGACAAGCTAGTTCATGTGACTGCTGATAAAGAGACGTATCAACAAATGGTCACCGACCTTCTTAATGGAGATGACACGTGGAGAAGAGGAATAATAGGTAACAATTTATAACCGATCCTGTATTCCATTTGAAAAAGAGACATGGGTGCATTCTTGGGGTTAACATTTTTGTGTTAGATATTTATTCGTTTTTCCGTGTTGCTTCTTGCCGATGTCTGCTTCATTATCCCGTACGAATCCTTATTCATTTAAGACTAAGAGTGTTTTTACAATTGCCATCCATGCACGTCTGCAGTGCCACTGTCAGCGACGCGTTGCCAGCTAAAAACCAGTCATCCTACTTGTAGACAGTTCTCAAAAGATCCTTGCAATAAGCCAGGACCCTTAGGCAATTACAAAAATTGACTGAGAATGAAATATTTTTCTATCTATATGAAAAAAGTTATGTATTTACGGCATTAAGGCTTATTGTCCAACAGCTTGATGTCACGAGTGATCAACTAAATTAAGCAAATACATACGCGGTCGATAGATGGATGGGTCACCGCAGTGGCAAAACTTTTTGAACGCTTGCGGGCCTAGAAAAACACGTTAATCCGTTGGTCTCCACAGCAATCGAAATTAATACCAGCGTGACGAAGTAGCAGACCTTCTGATACTTGTTGGCCAACAGCCACTTTACTATTCCGCACGCCGCCAGCGTCATGGAATACTCCCAACTCCCTCAATAACCTGGACTAATCCTTAATAACACACAGAGAGTGGGAGATCTAATAAGACACAGCTCTAAAATACGTATAGTTCGCTAGACACCACGCTGGATCCATGTGTGGCAACTGCCAGCACAATGTTTTCACAACTGTCAAATGTGTAAACAGTGGCGCGTGCGTCCTGTTTCTATCAAATAGCAACTTTTATTAATTAATAATGGTTTAATAATACCATCTATATACTTGATAATCGCGCGTATATTGAACGATATTCATGTTTTCCCATTTTTTATCTTATATCATTTTTTATCTGTACTTAAATTTTATATTTCAACTTTAGCTTCGCACACAATAATAGAGGACAACACTAAGTGTTCACAGCCCGATGGCTAGTGTCGATTGTATGAGAATAAATACTTTGTTTTTTTCTTTATATGTTTGCGGTGAGTGACGTCTTTTTTGTCTGTCATCATTGTTACGGCAAGATGGATTATTGTCAAGAGGCATGTAAGGGATACGTGTGAATGACATCTGCCTTATTAACCATGTGCAATAATCTTCGTGTTTATTCGTGTTTTAACCCTGTACCGTTTAATCGTTTTGAATCGAGCCATATATTTTTTAGAATTTTTGTCTTTTTTTAATATTCGATAACAGATTAACCTTATTTTGCAGTTATTCTTTGTTTTCGATAAGGAGCTGAATTGGGATCTAAGACATTAAAAATGTGACGTTCCACCTCAGACCTTCCCCTAGCGATATAGACAATGCCATCGTCCTTAGAGAGTGGCTGTTACGAGATGGCCTGTATGACCTTTTGTTATTTACAATTATTATTAAAATTTGTTAAACTTCTACTCTGTGCACAATGTACTGTTTGTTGATTTCAAAGTAATAAGAATTATTTCTTTTAATTACGACAGATCGTGTTTTAAAAAATTATTACTATTTGTATAATCAGATTTAATAACATTAATATGTTTAATATCCAGTTTTATTATCGTTTAATACTTATTTTATTACCGAAAATATTTAATTAATAACTGAAGACATTTAATTGGTAACGCTCTACTTATACGGTACAAAAGTTGTATAATATTATTATTTAATGTGTTTGAAGCATTATTTTATTTACATAAGAGACATCATAAACGTAAAAATGATCTATTTATTATATTTTATTTTGTGATATCGCGTTTCCACTGTATTTCTCATATCTCCCGCATTCCAAAATGCCTTGAAAAATATTATTTCATCGATTGATTGTTTTACTTTCAAAGGTTGATAGAAAATGAAAGGCGGGTAAACCTTGTAATATAATCGTGACGAATGGCAGCTAATTCAGTATCGCGGTGTTGCACCTGATTCCATTGTAAGTCTGTCACCAGTTGTTTCGTGTTGCGTCACGCAGACGTGAAATACAAAATATCCAAAGATGTTGTTTAAAGCCAGCTGTGCAAACGGCGCGTGCGCCCGACGAACGCCATTTGGTGTGGTATCAAGTGCCGATACTATTTCGGTGTCCCAATGTAATGGTTCTCACAGACATGTATGTGTAGTTTAGGTCCGTAGTCCTGGTGTTTTAAATTGTTTTGGCATGCTATACGCAACGATTTTAGGAAACTTTCTGCCATGCTTTGTGTAATAGTCATGTATTAAAAAAAAAACATTTAATTAATAATATTAAATAGGGTTTCCTTATTTATAAACTAATAAAATTGTAAATCTACTATTTATTTATTACAAAAAACGCCATATGAAAGCTGAATAATAAGATTAAATTTAAAAGATACACGCACCTGTTTGAACCTCAAATTGAACATAATGAAGTTAGGCGCGGAATGTACTACGACGATGGACAACAATAACAATATCTTTTTAATCTACACGAAACTAAAAATAAAATCATTCAGCATATATGCAGTGTGTCTGTTCTATTAGTGTCTCTCGGCAGTATTCGTATTTCTTTCTAATTGAGGCTGTCCTCATATTGTCCAGAATATATATGCACTCTAGAACTTTAAATGGTCTATCTATTGTACCACCAAAGCCTCTTACTCAATCAATTTTAAACAATATTAAACTTTATCTTTTAATTGTGCCGTCATACATATTTTACCTCTGCTAGTGACAGACCGTGCTTGATTGATTATGTATATAGACAGTTGAATATTGATAGATAAATTTAATCAAATCGCATTAACAGCATATTGTAGGTATTGAGAAAGTTCAAGATTTTCAATGGCCGATGTTTATAACTTCAAGAGACCTGCACGGAAATTTCGTTGTCACAAATGAAACTAGCAGGTAATTCCGCAGCGAAGTTGTTAAAATTTAAAGCGTTATGCTTCATTTTCTCTCTTGAATCAATTTACAGATTTACGAATCCCGTTGCGTACCGAACATGCTTACGACAATGCGGCATGTAGTAGGTATAACAGAATACGGTAGCAGTAACAAACAGAACGTCGAGGACGAACTTGAACTGATGGCAATCAATTCGAATCTTAAATCTATCAATTTTGCTCATCGAATACAAAGAGATTAATGCTTGTAAATTCATCAATATCTTGCGAGATAGCGTACACGCCACGGAGTTATGGGGGCTACCAGCAATTCTGTTGAACACCAAACAATCAGTTACAAGATAAATAAGGGCAGATTAATGATTCGAAATAGGGACCGGTATGCGGGTTGCGAGGCGCGAGGCAGCCCGCAGCACTCGCCATCCAATAACGTTTTTATCAGAGGTGTTCATGAAGCGAGATACGTACTGTACTGGTATTATATAAGTATCGATATAAAAATACTTGTAGCTATTGTCTATTGGCAGTAGATGGAAATGATGACGTGCATGAAGCACGCACAGAGTAACAAGAGGATTTAGGCGCCAAATCGGGAAACAAAAAAAAACATAAAAAGACAGACGTTAATTCTAAAAACTCTTTATATATTTACTACACGTTACTCAATTAATAACCGTTATTTAATAAGTGATGGTTGATTTACATAAATCTGTTGCTTTTAAAAATATTAACAATACCTTCATGATAACACTAGTGTCGGTAATCGTTGAGTAGTTAATGTAGTTTTTAGGTATAAACAATTATTCTTATTTCGTTTTATATCACGTTATATCGATACCTCTGGACTCTGGATGGACTGGATGGGCGTAAAGGGTATAAAACACGACTATACAGGAGCGCTGAAAAACAAAAAATAAAATAAAATATCCTATAACTTTTTTATTTTAAAGACTATTTAAATGAAGTCTAGGAGAAAAGTGCTTAAAAATTGCAATATTTTCTTCTTCCGGCGAGGTCTCTTAATTTCTGTAAGAACTGCCGGATCGTCAAAAAGAAGATGCATCCTCGTAACAACTCACTACGGCGCCTTACTGCCACTGGTTGCGGAGCTTCGCCACATGTTCTGCAGGTTTCTGGACTAGTGCTATCTTTTTCTGTAGACGAATACCCGGGTCCCGTATAGAGTCGTTCTCATGTAAAATT
Source organism: Megathymus violae (assembly GCA_003671415.1). Lineage (NCBI taxonomy): Eukaryota > Metazoa > Arthropoda > Insecta > Lepidoptera > Hesperiidae > Megathymus > Megathymus violae. The sequence continues at coordinate 1,883,410 of PDGT01000059.1, read as the reverse complement.
ACTGGATACGGCCCTAAATATAACTTGCCAGAATGTAACGGGTTGTCTCCGACCGACTCCGGTAAATATACTATATCCACTAGCAGGTATAGTGACTACCGGTGTCCGCAGGAGAGTTGCTGGCTCCTTTGAAAAAGCTACGATGTATAACGACCCTTGTCACCTAATGTACGACCATGTTACAGTGCAACAAAGCCGGAAAAAAAATTGTGGAATGTGTTGATTCGTTATCCATCCAACCGAAAGAAGCGTGATGTAAACTCTGGAGGGAGAGTGCCGCTGCCGTATCCCTTTGTTTCTCTTTCAGAAAACCTTCCATGAATTACCGTAGTCAGTTTGGAAATATAAATAGTCTTCGGATTCAAACCGGCCGAAGCAAGGAAAACATGCCCTAGTGCGGAGATTACTACAATACCGACACAAACAATGGCCCATATGCGTGTCCTAACACCTGCACGAAGGAGGACCTTATGGCAGCCACAAACAACGCTGTCAATATTGCTGCATTCTAGATCGCTACGTTTTAGTGTCCACCATCGTGACGCAATAAGAAGAAGTGTAAATAGATCAGAAATATTCTTTATATTTTCATGACAGAAGCTTTTTGAACAACAATAAACAATTTCGTACTTTATATGGTTTAGGTCTTTTGTGGGAGGATTAAAAATATCCGGGCCAGTGTCAAAGACTTCATACAGTGTACTTTTGCATTTCTCTTTCGATGGTGGCGTGAAAAGGGTTTACAGGCATGTTCAGATTAGTGATAATTTAATTGGGTATGCCAGAAAGAGTGGCCGATGTATATAGAGTTATGACGAGAGAGAAAGCAATTATATTTGTCGTTCGTTCTTAACATGAGCGTGAGAATGTGTGAACTGGTGTTACTTACATGTGTTCTAATGTTAGTTGGAAAAAATTTTATTTGTCAAATTTAAACCTTAATGTCTCCATAACAAAGGCTATTAACTTTTTTTAAGCAGTATAAGATAAATTTAACTTTATTTTGAATATTGTATAGGGGGTAAAGGACACTATGTCGAGCTCGATATCAAATTCTTGGGCGTTGTAAGGTCCAAATGTTGTTTAGTTATGAATATTTTTGGATCATAAAGGAAGATTAAAAAATATATGCACTGTATACCTGCAAATATTATTTTTAACACTTTTTACAATTTTAGTGATTTAAAGAACCCGAATATTTGTAACATAATATTTATAATGTTTAGCCACTCAAAAATGTCCATGCTGTTATTACAAGAGAATATAACACCTACGTCTTAGAGATCTATTTCACAATTGAGTTACTCACAACCATTCACAAATTTATCAAATATATAGTGTTTTAGAGGGGATAGTTTATATAAATGTACCTACGTTAAAAATATTACTTATACATACTTCATTCTTAAAAATATACGTTAATGATTGCTCGACCGTATTTTGTTTGCAGTTTAAATTTTTTAGAGACCTAACAATGCACAAGTATTTATGTACTCAAGTAAAAAATAATCTGCCCCTCTATTAGCACTAACATTCAAACGCCTGACCACACAACCTCTTAACGAGCCGTAAATAGTTCCTCAATTTTCACGTCGCCAAACAGTGTATGGCACGAAGTGTAAAGGAAATCTAAAATGTTATTGCCAAAAGTATTGGATGGAATAAATAAAAGGGTATTGCGTTCGCTGGGCGGTAGAGGGTGCGCCGCACCTGGGCGGAGCACCTGCCGCGATATTAAACCCTTAGACCACTTGCTCCCCAGTAAAACACTTTTATGCTTATACTCTATACACACGCGCAGTGAGAAAATAGCATGTGACTGACAAATATTCCTATCAAATATTTTTACAGTCTAAAGGAACATTACCGTAACAGGTAAGCTAAGCTAGGAAAGATATGAGTTTACTACAGATGCCATAACCATGTCATAACGGATTATACAATTATAACGATGATAACAATGGGTAAAGTCATTACTAAGAAAATATTTTAATTATATCATAGGTTACAGAGAGCCCTCCCGTGCGACAAAAGAACAAAGGGCGTCCAAAATTTACGCGTAGCTACTCTGTAGTTAACGCACTTAATCTAGTAGTAGTTATAACAAAATATTTATAGATTAAAGATATATTTGTAAATAAGTCCAATAATAATGTTGCCGTATTGGGGCGGTTTAGAATACTACCCCACGCTGGCAGAACAGGGTGTCGTAAGAGGCGACAGAAGCCAGCCTGTTTGGTGGTAGGGCTTCGCATATGGATTATATAATCAGTATTATTATTAAGTTATTAATATTATTACTGGTATTATTATCTTTCCGTGAAGCCTGCCTGGCTAGCTACCACCCTCCTGGTTGAGTCAGCCGCTAAACGACTCGTCGTGTTCCGGCTGGGGGCTTGAGAGCCAGTACCTTCTTTCTAACCTTCTTCTCATTTCCTGGCCGACAACGCGTCAGTGATACCTTTGGTCTCGCTGATGTCCATGGGCGACGGTGACCACTTACCATCAGGTGGCTCATCTGCTCGTTTGTCGGATATTAACATAAAAAAAAGTCCAAATGCATATCGAAACATTGTCAATATATGTCATCTAGAAGTACTTTTGTACTTTTTATATAAACCCCATAATTTAAATATATGTATTTTATTTATTATTTCGTTAAATATTGTTATTATTTTATGTTAAATGGCGTTACTGCGGTGTTCACGAACAGATTCTTACGGATGCCCTCTATGTAACCGCATATATTTTTAATCTGTTTGGTAGGTACTAGAACACTTCTGCACAGAAATCTCTTCAAACAAATTTGGAACGGCGAGAATTGCATTAGTAATGCAAACCCAGCGTGCACCTACTTACATATAACAAAATGTATACTATTGCTAATTAAAATAAATCTGCATGCATTGTATAATATACCAAATATTGGAATACACGAAAGCCGCTATCGACTAACAATGAATCGACAACGAGAACTACAATTTAAGTCTCTTTTAAATCCGTTTTCTCTTTCTCTGTCTCTTTCTTTTCTATGGAGTGTTAGTGGGAATGTGTGAAATTTAATCACCAAAGCCCCTCGTCATGTCGCGCAAATGTAAAGGCTCGGAGTTGTTACCGGCCAGTGGCGCACGCTACTAATAGACGAACGTGGCAATCTGGAATCGTCTGGAAAAGTCCACTGAATTGTATTAGACTCTGTACTGTTCGTAACATCACTCAGAAAGTTAACAAGCGAGTTTCCCACTGCTTCTTGAATGGCAACGCAATATACATGTACATTAAATGAAGTGACCGATTCTTATCACACGGCCCGTCTGCTTAATCGAAAGAATCTTAATACATATATGTATATGTATACGATCAAGGCCAAGAAAATACAGGTAGATATATCTACTTGTTCTGGGTTGCCACAGATACCATACATTATTTTTCTTTTTCTCAGTATATTATAAGGATTTTGATTTTTTTTTAAGATATTCATAATAATAATATATATGATCGTAGCGCATATAAGATTATTTATGAACGAAATATATATATTTTTTCATTCTTTCAAATAAATACTAATAGCATATCGCTCGGCATCACTGCAGCCCTTAAACCCCAGATACCGGCCGCGGCTCCGGCCGGCGCCGTGCTGCAGCCGCCAGGTGTGGAAAGCGGGTGCGGGATGTGGGGTGAGGATTAAAATAGCTATTTGTTACTGAACCCCAATAAGTCCCCTCTAGCGTAAAAATACATACTTTAATATGCCCTGGTATATTGACGTTTTCTTAATAAAAACCTTTATCGCTGGTGTCCACGTCTTGGGAAAAAAACATCCGAAGACCCGTTCAGGAAGAGTTTATCCGTAAAGATAAATGTTTAGATAACGTGAACACATTTGCACGTCGCAAGACATACAATTTTCAGGTAAACCAATTCAAATAAACATAATATTCATAATTATCTGATATGAAGCCCACTTTAGTTACGAAAAACAGAATAATCTGCGACTAAAATTTACATAACATATGAAATTCTCAATATTTTTATGTTGTCAACACTCAATCATAACTATATTTACATTAATCTGTATCCTATAATATTTTTATGGTTGTACGTTGTTTTTATGTTTCGACACGGTCAGTTAATGTGTATACCAAATCCAGAGGTGAAGGATTATTTGATACGGTTATTTTGTGATTTGTATTGGAAAATGATGCGTTCGTACTTAATTTATACACTTACAACAGTAAATAAATTATACTGATGAAAGAAGATTCTAAAACCTTATCTCTACATTGTTCTTTCCGCTTGAAAACACAAGATTTGTTATTTCTGCCGTAAAATTAAACGTTACTCATTGCGTAAAAAATTTATCCAAAAAAAATTTATACACTATTTTGAGTATTGTATATCGGAAGTCGACAGACAAGGGTTCTAAATATTTGTATTAGGGATACCCGCTTCTTTTTGGCAGACTTCACTTCACAGCCCTTTGAGAACATTACGGAAAACTCTCTGGTACAAAGGTGCGTCGCAATGTTTTCCTTCACAGATGCGAGTGATAATTAACTTGTATTACGCACACAAAATTCAAAATTACGCTTTTATGCAGGAATCAAACTATAGCCTCAATGCTGTACACAATTTTTATACTGTGAAATTTTCTCCTATCAAGTCGGCCACATGTATTATTGTATTGTATGTATTGTTGTATTGTATCTATTGTTGTATTGTATGTATTGTTCCAATGGACACAGATGGAATATCTAATTCCTACCTACACAGTTGCTCCGACACCTCCAATACAAAGTCGTTCCAAGTAAAATTGACGGCAAAGTTTACGAGCAAATAATAACATCCGTTCAAAATAGATCGGTGTGGTGGAGGTAACCTTCTCTTTACCTTTATATATAACATATTACTATAGAGGATTCATTTAAGTTTAAAGATTATTTTTATGTAAATTATTTTATTTGACTGGCTTCCTAAAGTGACGGATACAACGCGGCAATATTGTTACCGGCCAGTGTTGCCACAGTTACGATCATTCAGTTACGGTTAACAGTTTTAGCTGCAAATAACATGTCTATACAATGATTATATTATAATAAATTATTTTTCGCCTTACTCATTTATTTAATATCAATTCAATCATACAATGAACTACGGTAACTGTTAATACCCAAATTTACCACACTGAATATTTTTATTAAACCGTAAAGTGCATGACATTTGAACTTTTTTTAATTTTTTTTTATGAATTACTAGCGGCCCGCCCAGGTTTCCCTCGGTTTGAACAATTATCTGTCTCATTTTATTACTATCTAATAAAGACTGGATTATATATTTTTATCCCAGATCTGTTCAATTAAGCAGACGCATATAGTTGGCGAACATTCCTATGACTAAGCTAATTAATAAATATATATATGATATGGCTCTTAGAATCTGCAAGTTGAAGTGCCAATGGGCAGGCCACATCGCTCGTAGAACTGACAACCGATGGGAAGCAAAGGATCTCGAGTGGCGACCACGAACCGGAAGGCGTAGCGTGGGACGGCCCCCCACTAGATGGACCCGCCGTTCTAAATGGCGCTCTATGAGGGAGGCCAAATGTCCAGCAGTGGACGTCTTCCGGGTGATGATGTTGATTATAGTGATGATATGGCCTATGTCCGTCCGGTATAATGTATCTTTCAAATGGTAAAATAATTGGTAAAAAGTGGTTCTGGATATTACCCTCCACACTCATAAAATTTGTTTTCTCCTTATTATATTAATATAGATTTTGCATTAAGAACGACTCTACGTTAACAGAACTGTGTCCGACTCCGTCATCTCTAGCAGCAGCTGCTGCCTGCGACCAGGTGCGGCGCGTGAGGAACGTAATAACATTTTATTTATTGTTACCGATCCCGCTACATAGTGGAAACACTTTAGTTTTTCGGAAGCGAAACAATATTAATAACAAACGTGCGTGGCTTACAATATTTTATTCCGCGACCAATAAACCTTCTTAAAAATACATGAATACACAAAAATAATATTTTTAAACTTAGAACGGTGAATTTTAATCGACACGCAGCTAACCTACGACTAAAAATTTTTCAACAATACAATACACAAACGTTTTAATGCGTTATTTTTATTTCACATTTAAATGTTGGCGCGTAATTTTCCTTTTGATACAAATCAATTTCTGAACGAATTTCCATAGGAATGTAGGTATTTAGAAACACAATAAATAGTTTTTTTTATATTTTAATAGCATACATATGTAGCAGAAACAATCGGATAATCCGAAATAATTTCATATTCATTACCGTAACCGAACCGGTTATTCATTATTCATATATCCGTATCTATCTCCGGATCCCAAATTTCATATCCATAACATCCGTAATCCATAGTATCATTATTTGCTTTAACCACTATTGTTGTTATGTGAGCTATTATTGTTTCATACATTTCCCAAACGGCTGAAACGGCTCCCCCTGAGAATCAAAACCCAAACAGCAAGCTCTTAGCAAACATTGTTATTGATGAGTATCGGTGATCTAGTAGAGATAACGACGTCATTTCATTCAGTCCAATCGAGTGAGGGTTCGGGTTGAACTCCCGAGGCACACATTTGGTTCGTGTGCACGTATATCAGTATTAGAAACAATATATAATATATTTTTACATAGGTCCTGCTTTCCTTATCTTTAACAGATCTTGGGTAGAAACGTGCTAATTCAGTAATAATTAATTAATCTGAAGCTTATCGTTTGACCAATATACAAAACGAGAACTAAGTCAACGAGATTCCTACCTATAATAATACTGAAAACTGTATTGTACGTATACCACTGTCTCGTCGCTCTAATTCAGATCGACGAAGAGCTTTTTAACTGATCTAAATGTCGCAAGCTGTCACGCCTGTGGCACGTCTCCGGCAAAGTTTAACAACATTTGTCAATTAACAATAATATTATTTACTGACACCGATTGGTTCTTCGATAAACGAAAACGCTCATTAGTAAATATCGATCGCTTTATTAAGTTTAATTTAATACGAAATTAAATATTTTATTTGTTTTAATTTATCCCAAAAGTACTCTGCAATAAGCCACTAACAGATTAAATTATTCTTTGTTGAAATTACCTTTTGAAAATAAATTAAGTCTCAACTTAATTGTTTTTATTCTTATTAATTAATTTGTTCAGCTTTAACTGAATCTGAAAATTATTTTTAAATTAGGAGGCATTTCGTTTTTATAAACGACCAATAATAAATTTTGAGTGTTGTGTACTACATAATATCTTGTGTCAGTACCCAAACTGTGATATCCAAACAAAATTCCCGTCATAATATACGGCTATTTTGACAAACGTACCTGTAAACTAAAGTTACAAAGGAAACAAGTCCCACTAATTTATGCTCGCTAATAAATTTCTATGCTCACCTCAACGTTTTGACAGGTGACAGATAACAGCTCCAAAAATTTCACAACACACGCTCAAATAAAAAATCACTGGCAGCCACAGAGAAGAAACGATCGCGAAAAAAAAACAAAAATGTATAGAAATAATTTAAAAAGTATTCGTTTTCGAACGCGCCGACTAATGTCAACGTGAGCGGGAAAGCACGGGAACGTCCGCTCTGAAAAGTGTTCGGGCGAGAACTGAGGGCGGAGCGCCCGGCCGTGAGAACGGTTTACTGCTGTTGGGCGTTAAATACGCGAGCGGGTTTTCCGAGCGCTCGCTGCAAATGACAAAATTTTTCTTAATCCGAAAGGATTTAAACCAAATTCACAACAATGAAACCCCAAAGTCGATTGATACTTCAACACATAATAATTATTTTTAAAGCAAATACAATACATAATTTAGCAAATATTCCTTTAAACAATAGTTAGTAATGTATGATTTTGTGGTTGTTATTTTCAATACTACTTTTTAGCAATGCCATTAAATTATTATTATTCTGTTTTATTTTTACTACGATAACAATATTCAGTAATTTCAATTTTGTTGAATTATTATAATTAAATCAAATAAAAAGCAAACCAGAGTCGTTATTCGTTGAATACACAAGAGACTTCGTCTTTCAATCAAATTGAATCATTTAATTTAAAACTTAAATCCACATTTTCACCAATAATTGGTGTTTTTTAAGGTACCACAGCTACGCCACACTGCAGTAATACAACAGCAACTAACTCCGCTGCGGATACAACACAGTCGCCGATCAATGTTGTCCAAAAATGCAGCCCACAAGAATGTTCTGAACAACTAATTAGATTCGTCTGAATGACCGTATTGGGGTGGCCTACAATACTGCCTCCAATCCCACGCTGGCAGAACAAAATATCGTAAGAGGCGAGGTGGTAAGGTGGTTCCGGCTAGGGGCTTGAGAGCCCGACCATTCCTTCTTTCTTCTGATTTCCTGGCCGATATATAACTATTTGATGTGGTCTCATACACAACAAAAAAATTCTACGCTTTCACAAAGGGAACGGATTGTTAAACGATGAAGAACTTTACCTTACCGAGTTCCGTCGGCACTAATCTGGATGGCACAAAGCCCACAGTTCCTGCTGAATAGGCACAGACAAAAAATCATGCAACTGAACAACCAACTCGGTTGTACATTGTTGATAGGTTGCTAACCACTAATAAGATATAATCTGTGGCATAAAATCTAAGTGCAATGGGGATACTGACGTCGAGTATGGTCGGTACAGACGCGTACAGATGTCTTATTGCAATTATTTGATTATTTTACGTGTAAATTGGACGGGTGACCTCTACTGGTAAAATTTCATGTATGCCATCATGTTTTAGTAAGCAAATTAGATGTCAGTTGTTATTATAAAGCCTTAATCTATATACGTACATCCTTCAACATAAGAACTTCTGACTCTGGGTTTAACCATTATCCAGGATTTATTCTAATAGGAATCGATGCAAACGATTCGCGGTTGAGTGGTACAGCACTTCTGTTCTTAATTAAAATTACATTAGTGCCTGGTAGTGACTTGCGTAATAGTTTAAGCCAAATTCACTACTATGAAACTTTGAATTTTAATATGAATTTGAATTTTAACTTATCAAGTTAGTATTAGTTTAACCATCCGGGACAGACACTTATAGGAACTATGTCTATGACTATTACCCGTTCTAACTTCGCGTCGGAAAAAAATATCCTAATTCGTTATCACCAGGTGTTTTACAAATATTTCAAATGTATCCTACACACCTCAATCCTTTATTATCTACCTATTGGTAAACACTGCGGGATTAGTTACTTAAGTTTCCGAGTTTGAGATTGTCAGGTTCTGATACACAAAAATTTGGTTTTATACTATAGCAGTAATACACATTTTATTTTGTCAAATCTTCGTTATCTGTGATATTGTTTTGTGTATGTCCATTGTAACATTGGCACGGGATACCCTCCTACGCATGAGCGTTTATTTTTATTAATAGAATGACTATAACATTACTGTGCACGGTTGTACGCGTAATATCAGTTCCGCAAATTCAGCGCCACCTGGTGCCGCCTCGGAAAAGTGTGTGGTTTATAACGATACAACGCAGTGCATTTCATGTTTATGCCGCAGTTAGCGAGCTGGCAGTCAGGCTGAATGGAAACAATCTATTAGCGGACCTGCTACCCTCAGAGGTCTAAACCACACACCAACGATAAAAATAGTGGAATCAGAATAGACACATGAAATATTTTTTTATCGATATAAAAGTAGCCATTATTTTATTGAAGGCTCCATTGTAGACTAACTTCCTCTGGGAGTGCACCCTACTGAATAAAGGAAGAAGCTGGGGGCCGTCTCCAGCACTGTTTGGAGATCACTTGGTTCAATACTACCATTTCAATTCCTACGTACTCTCATATGGCGGTAACGTTCTTTAAATATATGGTTCTTTAAATATTGACCTTACTGGAAAGTTGGTGACTCAAAAATCAACCTTTAATAATCAGACACGTTTCAGTGGAAACCTGTAACCGAGCTCACACCTCAATAATTACGTAAGTCCTGTTAAAGATCACATATGTAAATGTGTTATACTTGTAAAGACAAATAGGCAGGCAGCCAAAAATTCCAAAAAAATGTATCATGCCCCTATAACAAAGTTATCTACATTAAAATCTTCAAAAACTATTGGATGTACAGATTAATCCCCGTTACAGTTTTGGTATTAGTACCTAAAGATATTTACAGCTGAAGATTGCATAATATCCTCAAGGTTGGGTGAAGTTGACAAGAGGAATTTCGGTTTCCATCCCGGACGGTTACGCATCCCCAATGTTCATGGTGCTATGAATGCCAATGCAGCGTCGACCGGTTACCATCACGGAGCTCGCTCGACAAACGCATCCACCGAACACAAAAGTTTGCTCGGTTCTTGGTCATTGTGCAGGACAACCTTAAACCTATTCATTTTGAGTTAAGTTTAGTAATAGAACCGCTACTGTGAAGATATATCCAGTAAATGATTCTTCAAATAAGCAGTAATGTACTTTTGAGGTCTGTATATTAATTCCTGCACAAAAGACCCGAATCTTACACTTTATTTCTCCAATTTTTTCCATTTCATAAATGAATTACCACTTGCTCGTGTCAAGGAAAACGTGAGAAAAGCTACATATTTAAAAATTCTCCATAATATTTTATAAGATGTGTTAAAGAATTGTGTCCAATACAAACTACACTTGACCAGCGCAGTGGTATATGGTCCCATTTTGAACAGAAACCCTCGTGCGGCAGTTCCATTATTGAATAATGAAAAAAAACACTTGGTTGTCGAGAAATTAAAAAACAATATACAATACATATTTGATTGTAATTGCAGAGTGAGGGAAATGCTCAGCTGTAATGGAAGCTCAAATAAAAAACTATTATTAGGACATAAATTATTTACGAGATGGCATACAAACAAAGTAAACCACAGTTAAATTATATACCATGGTATAAAATGTTTGTCGAGTGATTCAGATTAGACTAAAAGTTAATGTATTATTGTATTTGATATGTTAAGGAATCCATGTTTTAATCTAAGCCAATGGTTCCTAATTTTTTAATACTGATCTATTATATATTTAGAAGTCTAATTTTACACCCACGTACCTTAGTGTTTTTTTATGTTAAAAACCGACAAACGAGCTGATGAGCCACGCCCATGGACATCAACGAGACCAAAGGTATCACTGATGCGTTGTCTGCCAGGAAATGAGAAGAAGGTAAGGAAGAATGTACTGGCTCTCAAGCCCCCAGCCGGAACACGATGAGTCGTTTGGCGGCTTCACGGAAAGATAATAATACCACTAATAACATTAATGACTTAATAATAATATAATAATAGATGTGTCATTCTATTGAATATTCGTGGCACTCCTGATATATATACGATATAGAGATTATATGTCCATCCGGAATAACGCATCTTTTAAATGCTAAAATTATATGTGTAATAGGTGCCATTATCGCGGAGATTACTTTCCACTTATCCACAAACCAAAAATTCACTCTCTATAATATCTAGATAATAATTTTTACTTATCTCTGTATTCTCACCTATATTACCCATTAGAATAGCCGCGTACTCGTGCGGGGTATTTACCCCCAGGTTGGTAAACCTAAGTACTGCACCCTGCAGAATAACGAAATAGGCACTAACTCACTCCTGTCTGATGTGCCTGGTTTGTACCACCCAGTTGTATCCCGATGGTTGTCTTGCGTGATGGTTCTTGCCTGGCTCTCTTCAATTGCGTTTACTCCAATGATAATCGACCACCGAGTCAGAAATTTACTCCAACCCTCAATATAAAAACGCGAAATGTAAGTTCAACCCTATGAAATTATATATTTCCTATATATAATTCCTATATATAATTTCCTATATATAATTATATATTTCCAATGGAAACGGAACTCACGGATATATTGGACTTACTACACTCCGTTTCAAACTTGATTGACACTGACTGACTGAATACTGACAGCCTTGACAAAAGTGTGTGTATATACGATTAGATATATATAAATAATTAAACTTACGTTGGAAATGTTTGTGAAGTGATGTGGGTGATAACCGCAACCTAAAAGTTCTATAATTATAGTTTATGTTTATACATACGATACGGATAACGAAAGGGTGTTAATTTGATAAGAAATGATTAAACAATGACAAGTTGAGGATGTGAACGCTTGAACTACAACAATAAAGAAAGCACGGCAGGCACATTTGCATACGACCTCCCGCACAAGTAACCGCTGTGACCGTTCCCTGATTCATGCAAAATGTATCACACCGTCACACCTGCCAGACGCACCTGTGTCGAGTGTCGTAACTCCAGATCACGGTGGACACCTGGTGATAGGGCTACAGCATTTTGGAAATTTTAGAATTACGCAAAATAGACTTTTCAACACCTCTCAAAGTAGACTTTTCAACACCTCTCAAAGTATTAACATTTCGAGAAATACATTTCAGTCTATTCTTCGAATAACATTTATGGTGCACAAAAAATATATATTGGTACACAAAAACAATAGGTACAATCATAATATTACTGGAACAGCATGGTGCAGAACGCTCACACATAATCATCATTATACGAATACCAGCATCTGAATCAATCTGTCAGTATAAAATTAACATATTGTTGTACGTATTACACAAAAACTTCAATATGAAATATTTAACGTCTCGTTGTGAACCCTACGCACCGCCTAAGATACCATTGTATGCAGTTACGTAAGTGATGACGTAACCGATCAGCTGGCGCGTAACGTGAACGGGGTCGATGTCAATTACACCTTGATAACTTATTTAAAATCTATCTTAAGCTGTAACTTAACACTATTATAGAAAAATGTACACAGGATACTCAATCAATCGGTGAGCTCAATACGGGCGCAATGTGCGTATGTGTGAGTATCGACAAACGACTTCTTCCAGACAACCCGATGGAATGAAGATGAATAGTTACTTTATTCATAACGATCTTTCATCGGCTTATCATATATCGTTCTGCACCAAACAGTTCTAAAATATTTTCGTTTCAAAATCAATATTGAATCGATTACACTCGATACGCTGGTTAAAAAAATGTTCAAAGAATCGTTAGTTATTTATTACTCTGTATATGCTTTCAAACTACAGATTTTGAACGAAAAAAATTGATTGGTGAGCTTTAATTATATTTTCCAGCTGTGCTGTGAAGCACAGCTGATCAAAAAATAATTGTAGGGTCCCAAATTCGGCGCGCTTAACAGTGACGCTTTAGGATACCCGCGCATACAAAAATCTGTATCGAAACGCATTAACTTGTCAAAATAGTGCGTACATATCCAATATACAGATGTGAGTGTGTAAACGTTTATTTATATATTAGCATATTAATATGATATTTAACATGTTACTGAACCTTATATTGTACATGGGGTTATTCCAACGAAACTCTGATTACTGATGGACCAGCACCAGAATACAGGACTCTCCTCAAAGTCGATGACATTTAGTTACTCATACATATATATATATATATATATATATAGTTTATAAATTATAAGTCAGCATTATAAATTTATACAGATGAAAAAAATGTAGAGTAGATAAGACAGTATATGTATGTAAATTTGTACCTACCGGCATAATGTATGTACTTAATATTTAAGTATTGTAGCAACGATTTTATTCTGATGCATCTAACAATTATTAAACTCAAATACTGAATATTGTGACATATCAGTGTGACGTCCAGTCAAATACAGTCAAATGTAGATAATACGAGTGATGTAATATAACAATTACAATGAACAATCCTTTCGCTAACGTCGACCCGGTCGTGAGTGTTAATACATAATGATGGTTGTTTTAGAATAACTCCCCGTGTCTGGCTGGAAACGGAAATGGTCAGGGCGCGCGGTCCGGCGTTTACGGCTTCGGTTTATGACCGTCTAATTACATTGCATTCTAGAACATCTGACTAAAACTCTGCTCACTGACGACGGTCAATCGGAATATTTGAATTATTATTTTGGTTATGACTGAATTGGAAGTGGAATTTATATTTTTAGAAGTTCGATATCTGTCTCTTTCTATACAATATTTAATTTTTTTTTTATGTTAATAGTCGACAAACGAGCAGACGAGCACCTGATGGTAAGCGGTCATCATCGCCCATGGACATCAGCGAGACCAAAGGTATCACTGACGCGTTGTCGGCCAGGAAATGAGAAGAAGGTTAGAAAGAAGGTACTGGCTCTCAAGCCCCCAGCCGGAACACGACGAGTCGTTTAGCGGCTGACTCAACCAGGAGGGTGGTAGCTAGCCAGGCAGGCTTCACGGAAAGATAATAATACCAGTAATAATATTAATGACTTAATAATAATATTGATAATATAATCCACACGCGAAGCCCTACCACCAAACAAGCTGGCTTCTGTCGCCTCTTACGACACCCTGTTCTGCCAGCATGGGATTGGGGGTAGTATTCTAAACCGCCCCAATACGGACGGATTTTAAGAATTTAATTACATTTCATACGATAGAAGATAGAAAATTGTTATAATTAAAATCTCTTTACTTTTGTACGATAACCTAAGTCTTCTTGTGATTGTTAACGTGTCGGTAATTTTTGATTCTAGAACAAATGTTTTGTAAAAAGGCGGGTGCATATGCACTGTATGTATTAGATTAATAGTAAATTATTTCCGTGTAAGGCTCGTTTAATTTGCGAGATGTACACCGATTTGCCTTATAGTTAAAGAAGACGGTGCTTTGGCAACTTAACAATGGCTGTCATGCGCTTTACAAAATCCAAATTTAAAATTACGGATAAGCATCCAAATTTTGTCTGCTAAAATTTATATAACATTTAAATATCGTAAAAGAATTATGTTATAAGATTTCAAATTTTCAGTGCCAAATAAACAGAATAAACTGTTCGATGCAACGGATAAAACCAGATTTACGGAAAACTCTGGCAGAATGAAATGTGTGTGTTGGTCGTAATTAAAACAACATCAGCTGAACACACGCCGCGCCAACCAGATGCCGCGCGGACGTGACGTCACGGCACCATTTGCATTTTTTCTCCCGCCAACAGTGTGTGTACGGAGATTATAACAAAACAATGCTTTAAGATTAAGAAAGATGTTAACTGAAATCACAGGAATCAACGCTTTTAAACACTGATTTAATACATTTTGTAGTCACACGGATTAATAATTCCCTTTGGTTTACTCAACACTAGGTTAATTCAATAATTGAAAACAATATAGCTAAAGTACTAACAAATGCTATTATCACGTTGTACGCCTTCCTAGATTAAAAATAAATTTTGTTTCGAATATAGCTCGTTACTTGGCTAAATGATTCCAACCCATTCAACCTCCCACCAGGTGCGGTTGTTTCAAGGATCAGGATATACCCAAATCTAAGACGCTCTTTTGTCACGTGAAGGCCTCTGATATGGTTTAGAAATTGTTAATGATAACTACGGAGACTCGGCAGCCGAAAACCTTCAAAGCTCGGATACGCACATGATATTTTGCCACTACAACTCATCGAAATACTGACATACAGCTAGCTCAGACCGTGACCTAGGATTTAAACACGGTTTAGGATTTAAACGGTTTATAAATGATTCCTGCAAACGATGTATACATATTTCAGCCAATCTTAAAACTCGATTCCCAAATAAAAAATAGTAACAATTAATTAGCATACATTCCCAGCAGAAATCACTTGCATATTCTGACGAAATAATCTGTAGCAAAATATCCTGTCGTCGAGCAGTCGAGTTTTTGCAGATTTACCAATGAGGTGTAACGATGCGTCTGTATCTTTAAACATAACTGTAGTTTTATTCAGGGTTACAGAAAAGCGTGGGCGACAATGCCCCCCTAGTATCAACTAGACTGCATGCCCGTTCCGGGACAATACATAACTGTCCCACTGCTG
Organism: Megathymus violae; assembly: GCA_003671415.1. Classification (NCBI taxonomy): domain Eukaryota; kingdom Metazoa; phylum Arthropoda; class Insecta; order Lepidoptera; family Hesperiidae; genus Megathymus; species Megathymus violae. Next base: position 1,867,447 of record PDGT01000059.1, on the reverse strand, counting down.
AGGTTCGGTCTGCTCCCACAATTTTAAGAGTAACCACTGTGGCCAAATGTGAATTGATGTTTAGACGATGTTTTCCTTCACCGAAACAAGAAATTTCAATGAATTTGAAAAACGCAAATTAAAAAGAATTAACGCGAATGCAGGATACGAAGAACAATTCTAAATTAAAAAAGAATACTCAGAAATTTCCAATGTTAATTTCAAATTGATAACGCAAGAATTGATTAAAATTCGCATTTCCTACTGCCATCGGCCTGATCAATTGATTCAATATTAACATTTTGCTTTTCCGCAATCTACATATATTTTCTTAATATTAAATTGTTTCAAAAAATCAATATTAATAATGCAATACAATTTAATGGTATGTATATATCTACATATTATTTCATATGTTAGTTGCAAGTCATTAGTTGGCCACCTCAAAGCAAGTGCCCCTTCTCGTAATTAAGGACTTTTGGAACATACTTGACAATGGGCACTGAAATCTCCTGCCTCAAATCCGGATCTATAATTTTTATTTGTTGATGTTGTTAAATGTACATATTTTGTTTTATACTTTGATTTATAATTTACTACCAGCACATATCCTTTATGGGAATAAGGTGCTGTCTCAAAGGTATGACATACAATGTATTGCAGAGCGGATTAATATTAGTTTAACGACAATAGATTCCCACAAGAACACGTCTGATATTATTAAAACCACGACCAGCCGAAAACTGATAACAAAATATACTGTCACATATTTGTCCGATGGAAGGTTTGACCCAGGATCCTTGGCTCAAAAGATAGCGCACTTGAAACTAAGCTATAGCGTCGTAATTAAAGTTTTATCCCTTTCTAGATTATAGAAAGTTTATTCGTCCTACTAAATCCTGTATTAAGTCACTACAATTACGATGTAAGGCCAGACGTGACATTTGGAGACCACAACGCTAGATTTGATGTATCAGACCTGGTCTCCTACCAGAATAAGTATTTCAGAGCAGACGGCTCCATCGATTACCGGCGAAGTCACGGCAAAGGAATACATAAGTTTCTAAGGACCGCCTGGAACCCTAACGATAAAAAATGGCTTCTTGGATCTGAGAGAAATCAAAAGAAGTTGACACAGAAGGTAATGAGAGAGACAGAAGAACAACTAAACAACCTAGCCAATATAATACTTCTAAGAATGAAATCTAGAAGACGCGCCGGTGAAAATAATTTTGTTTATCACGACAGCATGGAGAGCGAAGGGGGAAATATTCGCGATTTTAATGAAAATATTGAGCGATTTCAAAAACCTTCAATAAAAGAAGACGACAGAAATGGACGACAGACAAGAATGGATTATAGAAGAGTAGATACAATTCCGGACACCTTTAATTATGCTTTTCCTATTGAAATGCATGTGGAAGGTTACTTGTTACCGCCTGAAGATCAATGAATAATGAGTATAAATAGAAGCACAACTAAAATACAAAACATTTACATTTAAATCTTTATCATTGACATTCGTATTAACGAAGTAAAACTAATATATTCACGTATTAGTATTGCTGACCTCATGGTCAGAGATCTTAGATATTTGGAAAAATTCTGGCACAATAGCGTTCCCACAAAAATTCAGCAGACAAGCATTTGTTGAAACACAAGCGAGGGCTGCCGTAGTCCCTGTCCCCTATTTAAGCTCCGTTTTAGAATGAGTTGCATGTCGAGCCACAGTTACGGTGCCGCCATCTCTCGGTTCCCGTGCTGCGTTCCAATGAGCAACCATATTCATCACTGTCTTCGACATATAAGTAAAACTAACTTTTTTTTTTCAACAAAAGACACACGAGGAGACGGGCTACATGGTACGTGGTAACCGTAGCCCATGACTTCTTCAACACAAAAGGTATCAGGAAGCGCCTTTAAACTGGCTCTGTGACACTGATATCGAAATACGTAAAAATATTTCACGTAACTAGGTGGGTAATGAACACCATTTATTGGATAAATAAAAACTCAAAACTGAGCACTTTATGTTTCTTACGTGTTTCGGTGGCAGTATCGGAGATCCAGTAATGACGTGGGTCCTCCGTTTCAATTTCGGTCGGCAAAGCGTCGGTGATGCTTTTGATACTACTTATATCCATGGACGACGGTGATCATTTACCATCCGGTGGCTCGTCTGCCCGTTTGTTGGCTAGATAAAACTGGCCGTTACAGAGGCCAGGGATCTCTAGTTTTCTCTTTTCGTTTCTGAGTTGCCACAACAACTTATTCTATTGTAGTTGTCTGGAAGAGAACTAATTTAACGATAACACCGCCTGTTAAACTGTTATATTATTTGGTGCAAGATATCTTGATGTCAAACACAATTTAATACAACCTTTTTTAACTTTAATTCTGCAACTGAGCTAGTTGCATTCAAATGACCTCGAGTTTTGGTCGCGCCAGTGACTTCAAGTTAGATTGTTGGTCTAGTTATTAAATAAAACAGACAAATAAATAAACGTTCACACACTCACACCCCCGCACTAGGACTCCCTGTGTTGTGAGTGGACATATACGTATACAAATATGACATCACAAACACCCATGACCCGAGAACAAACATTTATCTGTCACATACATGTCTGCCCCGGCCGGGAATCGAACCCGGGACCCTTCGCTCGGCAGGCAGGGTCACTACCAATGGTCGTCAAATTGTAGATTAGATGCTAAGTAAGTCACCTTCAAGTGACAATAGTATAAGATAAATGGATGATTTTCGTATATATCCGTTGCCGAATTGACGATTCGGTTAATAAGCAGCTTATTATGTTGTATTCGCGTCCGTTGGCGGCTTAATCTGAAATTTATAAAGTCTCCAAACTCAAGTTACATCTCTATGAGATTCAACTAACAAATATCGCAATATTAATCTGATCAAAGATGGTAAGTAGCGCGGTTGATTATCGACTTTATAGCATGTCAAGAGAAAATAAACTTAAACTCACAAAATCTCTTAAAATTCGCACTCCCTCTTTATAATATTAGTATAGATTTTTCCTTAACTTGTCTAATTGAGTATGAAACAGTAGGTACCTACACCAGTCGACGTAAATTTACAAAGAGAAATGTGCCATTTCTATGTTACATACCCTCGTATGTGAACCGACAAAGTCATATTCATATGTGAGTTATGAAGTTCTATTGAAATATATAAATAGGGTAGGTACATATGTAGGTAAAGAATACTAGAACAACAAATACTAGAACAATGTATGAACTATACGGGAGTGCTGACAATAATGGCGCCGCGATCCGTTTCGCGCAGGTTTTTATCATCTTCTTTAATTACTGTATATATATTATATTGATTTAAAAGATGCACTGAAGAGTTTCTTTCGTCATTTGTTCCCTTCAATGATAAAATACTTGTTTGTAGCGCGCAAACTTTAAGGTCAGTGTTAAAACTATAAGTTTATCATTTCGTGCGCCTACGCCGCGCGCCACTTAATCAATTTTGATTGGATTGTCAAGTACACTTAGTACAATTAATCGGTAACAGTCAGCTTAAAACTTTAGCTAATATGAAATATCTACATTTATTACTACCACCCTCCTTCTTAAATCTAACATTTGTACTGACATTAATTTATACACACATACACACTTCATATGTAAGATAAAACCTGAATCGCGCTATTGAAGTTTTCTAAAACGCTCGTACATTTACAAGTTCCGAATCGGAGTGTTTGACGCACGGCCGCACCCCGGACTGGGTGCCATTTGATTTTCTTGGCTAACCGTATAATGTTTCTATATGTTACTGTTGCAGTGCCGCAGAGCTAGTAATAAACGTGTCCGAGGCTCCCATGTTGCCATGTGTTACGTTATGTCCATGGGCGGCGGTGACCACCATTAGTTGGCCGGACGAGCCGTTTGCCTATTGAATAAATAAATTAAAGATTATTTTCTACCAAAATCCATTACTGCTGCAAACACCGTACCATTTTTTTTTTCAAATTACATGCTTATTAGAAATTAACTATAACCTCGGATGTCAAAGATCCATATTTGGACAGTTATGGGTAAAGATAGACAGTATAACATATAAAATATTCATGTGTATACAAAGCTTTTCATGTTAACATAAATTCTACGAATAAATTTTAATCCCATTTTTATTGTTCAAATACTTTTATCTGGGAAAAATGAGCTTATACAGTACTAAAATTATTTACGCAATACCCTTAAACTTAAATTTACTGAAATTGCAATTACACGGTTGGTTTCATATCAGTTTGATTACAGGGAAATCATGTTCAGAAATCAATTACTGGCGCTTTTCCACATCGCGTCTCGCTGAAGACGGGCCGGTGGAGCTGTATCGAAGTAATTCGAACATGCCGCCAGTATTTCCTGTCTTCTTCGCTTTTCTAGCATTTATAACTATAAGTGAACAGTACAATATGTCTCTTAAGGAATTAGAAGAGATATTGAAGAACTTAGCTGCTCAGACAGCGCCAAAAACTCGAACAAAATCCTACCAGTATCTCCCGCACCCACGACTAGAACTTCAACAAAAAAGACGCGATAGAAAACAAAATACTGGTAACCAGGGTAGACAATCTCCGAAATTCGTTAACCAGCTCCACAAAATGAGAACTCAGAAGCAGTTAGAAAATAATTTGCAGCAAACGTTAACGTATGAGAGTGATAGGATTTGCCAGTTTACAGGTAGATATGGGTGCTTTGGAGGTAGATGTGGAAAGCCAAGCAAAGTAGCATACAGAACTGTTGACGACATAGAGCAACTTCTCGAAGAACTCAATAAAGATGTAAACAAACAATCTAATAAAAAAATCCGAAGTAACGGAGGTATGAGACAAAAATACTATCACCAACGACAACAATACGAGGACAATAAACAGCAACAAGGTGATAGAATACAACGACAGGACTATGATGACAGTAGACAGAGACAGGATGATAGAATACAGGAATATGACGAAGACAGAAGACAAGATGATTGGAGATACGAATATGAAGACAGACGACAGCGACGGGATGACAGAGGACAGGAATATCGAGACAGAAAACAGCGACAATATGACGACAAAAGACAAGAGTATGAGATACAAAAACAGGAATACGACGACGATGAAGAAGATGATATTAATCAGGATTTAAAAATAACAAGTAAGAACAACAACAATGCCGACTTCGACGTCGTAATACTTGAAGTGCCCGAATCAAGTGAATTTCAAGGTAAAGATAACGATATGAAAATTGTTGATGTTAGAGGATCAGGCATTAAAAATTTATTACAGAAACAACGAACACTAAATGATGATAATAATAATAATAAGGAAAAAGAGCAGCGTCTCGATAATATAAATCTTGAAGATTTTGTAAAATATTATGAGCAAATGAAGAAAGAAATTACGAATAGCCTGTTGAAATACGTTAAAGGTTTGGGAGACGGTTCGTATTTGAAGCAACTTTTGCCGTATCAGAAAAAACAAATCGACTATTTGAAGAGTGTACAATCTAAGAAGCCGTGGGCAGACGACGATCTTAAAGTAAAGATCGTTCAGCTCTTGTTTGGCAATTTAAGTAATATAAAATTACTACCCCACTCTAAAGATGGTCAAACTATATTTATTCCTCGACGCATACATAACGCAATACCTATATACAATAGGAACAATGCCCTGCGGTCTAATAAAAGATTATTTCCGTTAACATTATATCAAAAAAAAAGACAGCGTAATCTAGGTCCTAGAAACATCATTTTAAAACATTCCTGGAGAAGAAATAATCAACAGATACCAAATTATGGAGTTCCGTTTGATTTGCAAATCCAGGGACTGGGACAAATCAATTAATTAGGTGTTAATCGTTTTATTAATAACATCGATTAATTGGATTTGAAACGATTACGAGCTAGTAATATATTTTTCTTTAAATTTTGTTTCATTCTCACGCACTTTTATTTGATACATTCGATATGGCAGTCTTCAAGAGGAGAGTGAATAGGCTATTAATAAGTTAGTGCGTTCAACATCTTAGACTTCATCACCACTTACCATCAGGTGGGATTGTTGTCGAGCGTTAACTTATTTTATGAAAAAAAAAGTTACAAAAACAAAATGTTTAATGAATAATAAGTATATTTCATATCGGTATTATATCAATATTATAAAGAAATAGTGCGAATTTTGTGAGTTTGTATGCAGGCGGAAAGCAATCTGTGCAATTAGGGCATCTTCGTCAAAAACTTTTACAACTTGAAATATTTGTAGTGATTTGCCCACATCGGTGTTCCCATTCGATTACAATGTGAATCACTTCAAGTAAAGAAGTGAATGGGCTTTTTCTGAATTATTGCGGTTTTCTATCTAATGCTTCATCACCACTTACCATCAATTGGGATTGTAGTCAAGTATCAACTTTTAATAAACTACTGGTCCCCTCTGACTTCATTTGGGTTGAACAATTGATTTTATAAACACGATTGTTCGAAATGTTATGTTTATTGCCTTGATTAGACTTCACTAGGTTTACGGATCGTTTATACAGCCTATCATCTACGCAATCATGTTTTCACACTACATGCCAATTTTCATTACGATCCGTCAAACCGTTCTTCAGCTATAACGGGACATACAGACAGACAAACACTACAGATTTATATAGTAGTATAGATAAATAAAAATGTAATACCAACAATCCGTTTTAAAATACATCAATTTAGAAATACATTTAAAAAATATACGTTACGATGTAAATAATAAATAATCTGATCACTAAAAGCGATCTCACTATAACCTGTGGCAGGAATATTATCTAGTTTGATTATGTAGAGCACTACTTTCTAAACTTAGTCAGAGTCAGAGTTCTATAGATAGGATTCAATATGTTAGCATAAAAGATGCCAAATCATTGGGATCATCAATTGTGATGGGTGTACCGCTGGGCTCAATTCTAGGTCCTTTCCTTTTCCTTGTTTAAATTGACGAATTGCCGATTTTACTAACAATTATGCGAATATGTGTATGCTGATATATATATATATATATATATGCTGATGAATTGTCTTGAATATTTGAAACTAAACACATGTATCACATGGGTTTACTGTAGATAAGTTAATATGAAATGCCAAAAAAACAATAAGAATTTGCAAAATTTTAAAATTAAAGAATTAGACATTAAGTATGAATCAATCCACAGGGACGCTCGGTGCATTTATAATCCTTTAATATTCACCCATAAAATATTATATTTATGTGTTTATTATTATCATTAAGTACAAAGCAGCACAATTGTATGTGTCAGTTACAATTGTTAAACACGAAATAAGCATAATCTGGCTACATCTTCAAATCGCTTTTAAAAGGGTTACCATTATTTTATGAGCTCGGTGTTCATTTTTAAAATAGGCTTTGAAAACTGATGCATGATTTTGCTATTGAAACTCTCAAGCGACATGTTAAAACACGGCTTGTATGTAAAGTTTGGTTAAGTTGAATATATATAAATGAACAACAGTGCTGCATGCAACTCCACTTTTGTAATTGTCATAGGTTGATTTAAAACATGTGCTGCGCAGTTACTGTTGCAGTTTCTTCTTCTCAATGTTATATCACCTTTCCGAAATAGCGGTAAATTGTTAACAATAACATCCTTAAATTATTAACGGTGGTCAATAAACAAAACTCTCTCTTCGGTACTACAGATTGCAAAAAGTGGATTGCAGCAATGAGGTCGCTCGAAAGGTTCCGCAATCTTCTGGCCATCCCAACAAAAATCCAGTTTACTCAGTCTTTTCTTCTTCGTGCCCTTGATTACGCTGATATATGCTATTTTGACTTAACTGAGAAGCAAGTAGGTATACTTTAGCGCCTCCTATCCGACGATCTAAGTTCTGCTCTGATCTAATAATGTTAAAAGCGTTACTGCATATCACAAAGTGAGTTTAGTTGTTTATATGTATATTTATTTATGTATGTATACATTTGTGTATATTTAAGTAGAGATTAAACGCATAACTTTTTTTCCGGATACCGGTTAGTGTGGATATCCCGCCAACCTCGTTGCCGGATGGCCGGATATCCAGCCGAACATAGTACACTTGATTTATCACATATGAGACTTCATTGAAAGCAGAATTAGAAAACTGTTTCTACTCCTTAAATCAAGATTCCAAATAGTTGATTGCATCTTTTCCAGACACAAAATTTAAAACAAACTACAGCTTGATGAAGCGGAGAAAGCCTGCCAGAAATTCTTTTGGAATACATAAATTTTTTTCGCGAAAAGTCCTTCAGCAGCAGTACATATTCATCACCGGTCAAAAAAGTAGAACATAAGAGACAAATTTTCCTGAAGTACAAGCGTTGCATTTTTTGAAATCTGGTATCCGGATATTAAATTTAGGCATAATAAATACCGAATAGTTACCGCATATACGTTTCATCTCTATATTTAGATATATAGTTAATATTTTTGTATTAGACATTTACTAGTTTTTCATTTTCTTTCCTCTACTTATTTGAACCCTTTCACCTTTTAGCTGTGTCCTCTACCCAAAGATTGTTTGAAAAAGACCGCTGTTTAGCGATAAGACCGCGCCTGATTATTTCTTGTCATTGTTACTGCGTATGTGTACAATAAAAGTTTTCTATTCTATGCCTTTTGTAATAATCCATGATCTGTGGCATACAAAAAAATAAAGTGACAATTTGATAATGACAATCAGATAAATCAAAACAATGACAATGACATATTAATAATAATGAGATTGATGTCATCGACGTTCAAAAAACCATAGAGTAACTTATATATAGGGTATATACGTAAACAACGTACGTACGTACGGTTGCAGAAAACGTAAACTAGAATGACACGGAGTTCTTATTGTTACCGAAAGAAAATTATTTTAATTTAATTTCAAGAAACGTTTGAAAATGGCAAACGATACACCAGAAAGCGATTTTTCTATTGAATGTTTCCAAAACTATTCAGCTCCAGAAGTTTTCGTACAGGGTTTGGCGGGGATGGTAGACCAAACTGACGTAGAAGTCATCATCCGGGCGCAAAAGAATATGTAAGTACTCCGTCTCGGCCAATTGCATGACCACTGTTGGGCTTAAGTGTCGTGTGAGAATATAGGATCCGTACATCATTGCTGACCAATACATATATACGTAGTAGCGATTTCACATATTAAGAATTATGAAAAGCACTTTGTTACTTAAATATGTCATAAAAATTATTGTCTTTAAGTTACAATAATAAAGCACTTCATTTTATGAAGATTAATTTAATAACTAAAACACTCCTTGGCTGGTGTCCTATACTTTAGAGAAGCTTTTATTTTTGTTTCTTTAACTGTGAAATTAAATTGTCCAGCAATATACAAATAGTTCTCACTCTGAACAAATGATGTGTAAGACTTCATACCATCTGTAGATATCTTCTCTATAGTTTGAAATAGATCCTAGATAACTTCATTGTCATATTGTTGCATGATATTTATGCAACCTGGCTTCTCTGTCATAACAGGTTACAGCGCTTTGAAAAAACAACTGAGATGTTAACAAACTGCAACCAGCTGTCTGCTAGCCGGCTCCGGGCTGCATCAGTGGAGTTCAAGAAGCACACACAGTTGCTTCTAGATATGAGGAAAGACCTGGAGTTTATATTCAAAAAAATTAGAGCTATCAAAACTAAGTTAAGGTAATTTAATAATTTTATTTTATTAATATGTATATAGCAAAAGGTAGACGATTTATTATATGGTCATTATGGTGAACTACAAGTAACTTATGTGTATGTCAAGCCTCCCATTGACAACTTTCTTTAACTCATAAAAAGTCTGTACTAAAATCTCATCATTACTTTGAATTAATTAACAGAGAGTGCTGCTAGACATTTGATTTACCCTTTATAAAAATCTAATGTTTAAACGGAAAATTGCATTTTAAAAATTGTCTTTCCTGAATTGGTTTACTTATGAAACTCTGAACATGCAAAAAGCAGTTTAGATACTATGCTCTTCTGTATGTCTACATATTTTCTTATTTCTTTATGGAAACCAAGTGTGTTAATAGAATTCACATTGTTGTGGGTGTTTCACACCGATCAAATTATCGTTTCCATTAAATTAGGTATTAATTGTCTACTGACTTCAACCTACTAGTAGGCCTCTGCAGAATGCGAGTCTGCTCGGAAGTGGGAAGGCTTAAAGTGTATTACACCATGCTGCTAAAGTAGGGAATAATAGAGAGGTGAGTGGGCAAGTAAAGTGCAGACAATGTTATGCAAACCAAAATGCACCCCATATGGCTTAACGGCTGCTGAGAATAACTGGGACCGATGGCTTAAAGTGGCTTCCAAAAGAGAGGTACATGCAAAAAAAATTACCAGTTGCAACCACCCATCCAAGCCCTGTCCACTCATACTTGGCTAACTTGGTCCAACATTTATAATCCAAAAGCCTTTGTCCATGGCTACAATGCCCCTTAATATCTCTTACCATATACATCTGAATTAAACAAATTAATAATGAAGTATTGTATTTCAGTACACAATACCCAGAAGCCTACAAAGAGGCAGTAGCAATGGCCACAATTAACAGGAAACCGATTGATGAAGAAGAAGACTTCAGACTGTCAGAACCAAAGGCAGAATCCAAAATGGTCACCACTGTGTCAACAGAAACCTTGAAACCCACCACTAGTGATGGAAAAAAGTCAAAGAAGAATGACAGACTATCAAATTCCAGTGACACAGAACCAGGGACCACTGTTCCGAACGCGCGAGAGGATGTAAAGAAGATAAAAAAGAACAGTAGCTCATCAGAAACTGAGAGTGCTAGTTCTGGAGATGAAAGTAGCACAGACACAGGTTGAAAGAAAAACCATTTATCAATAGAATTATCTACATAGAATATCAATTTATAACCCAAAGGAAGTGACATGGATCATAAGTAATAATGTCAAATTACAATATAAACATCTATTCCGATTTGCTTATGTATACCATTTTTTGCATTACTGTTGAATCAATATTGCTATGGAAGAAAGGACTGTTGTACGCTATTTTTTATATTAGCAACCAATAATTGAGGCACCTGATAGTAAATGATCAATCACCCATGGACCACGGTGTTAAAGGCTTAACACCAAAAGGATCACTGACGCATCGGTGACGACGCAGGAAGTAGCAAACCTGCTTCAATGACACACCAACACTGCAACCAAAATGGGATATGACATGCAGTGGTGGGTCTGGCAGGTAAGAATGCCACCTTCAAAAACAGCCAACCGACCTTCATCCACTGGGAGGAACCTAATGCCATTGGCTCTACAGTTATTCAATAAGGTGCTGAGCAAGGGAGTTTGGCTCGGGTGTAAGTTATGGCTGAATTGCCTTATACCCTTATCTGTATTGCACTCTTTTTTATTTTTAACATAGGATTTGAAGACCCACCTTTATACTAATTCTAGTTGAAATATCAAATTTATTACCACTTAATGTATTGTTAAAGGAATTAAAATAAAATACATTGTGAACTTTAAATATTTAAGGTTAAGGTGAACTCTGCAATTTGGAAATCGTTTTATTGCAAATTGGAAAGCTAAAACCGCAAAGGTGATTAAATATACTTAGAAGTATTATTATATTTATTTTTATTTTTGATATTATATTTATTTTTGAGAACCGTGTCGTGATCATGACAACCATGAGTCCCCTGAAATAATCACTGCGAAATTAGTATTAATTTTGTTTATTATTCTATAAATATCACATTTTAGTTGCGATTGGCGTGGCATTACTACAGAGAGATTGCATTCCGTGGGCTATATTTTAAATATTCTTGAATGACATCCACGTCTTAGTAAAAAAGAGCACAAGTCACACCCGTATTAAAGTTTTTTTTATGTTAATAGCCAACAAACGGACCACCTGATGGTAAGTGGTCACCGTCGCCCATGGACATCAAGGCCAAAGGTATCACCGATGCGTTGTCGGCCAGAAAATGAGAAGAGGAGAAGAAAGAAAGTATTGGCTCTCAAACCCCCAGCCGGAACACGACGAGTCGTTTGGCGGCTGACTCAAACAGGAGGGTGGTAGCTAGCCAGCCAGACTTCACAGAGAGTAATACCAGTAATAATATTAATGACTTAATAATAATACTGATAATATAATCTTTATGCGAAGCCCTACCACCGAGCAGGCTGGCTTCTGTCGTCTCTTACGACACCCTGTTCTGCCAATAAGGGATTGGGGTATTCTAGGCCACTCCAATAGGGCACAGACTGATGAACTGAAAAAAACAGTGGGGAGCCATTGGATTCAGTGAGACTAGGACCTTTTGGGGTGAAGCCGATTAGGAGAGGCATCTGTCCAACAGGAGACTTTAAAAGCCAATAGATAGGGGTATATCGAAGACATCTATCTCCTATGTTGTTTTTGTAGACCTCAAATTGTACCAGAATTAATTCAGTTTGCATTGCTATAATACTTTTTATTGGTATAGAGATATAAGATTCAGTTAGTTTCTAATTAATAATCTGTGACACGCAAGAGATATACATGTATCTTACTCAAATTTGAAATACCTCTTTTATTTCCAATACATAAATAGTTTTCTGTTGTAATTATGTAACTGGCAATTCTCCAATAATAACATCCCAATCCTTAAGAAGAATTATTATTAATTTGTATTTTAAATAAAGGAGATAACGTTTACAGAAAATTATATTTACGAATTTAAAAAACTGAAGTAGGGGACGATCAAAATTTTAATTTAAGAATGTCGACGGTAACTCTCAAGAAGTGTACCCAGAAATAGACAAAAATTTCATTTTTTCATATATGCAAATATTGTGGCCTTTTGGGGTCCCGTGTGCCTTTATGGTAAAGACTGTACTTCCTGCAGTCCAATTTGTTTCCGCGGCCGCCAGTTGCACCCGGAACTGTCCGCTCAACTGTGCTACCAAGCCGTCGAGTTGCGTATGGGTAATATACATTTTTATATTTTTTTGACAAAATCCACGGCTAATTAATCTGAACAAACAATTCCTTCATAATGTTATTAAAGTATAAGATAATTACGAATGTATATCTTACATGTTATACATGTATCACTAAGTTGTTATAACAAATTTATATAGTAAACTGCGCGTGCTGCGTAAAAATACTCCTACGTTTTATTATACAACTAATAAATTGTCATCAATACAAAACTTGACCCACAACACGATTGCAATAATAATAAAAATTAGACATAATTATGAATCAGTTCGTCGAAACTTCCTAAAAATAAGGATAATGGGAAACTGTTATCAAATTATTGCATTGTCATCGGCCCTTGATATGTGTGCAAAGTTTCAAGTTGATCAGACTTTTAGAAACCAGTGAAAATTAAGCTCAAAGATTCCGTTACATACATACATACATAGATACAACCCGATCTAATAAAAGCGTATTAAAAATATGATACAATATTAATATATAGGCAACAGACAGAAATGTTTGCCTGCACAAGAATAGAAAAAAAAATGTTTAAAACGCTTAACAGAGAAAGCTAAATGTTATTTATTTTTCAGACCAATTTAAAATCACATTTAACTTATGTTAAGCTACATATTTTAAGCGTCAAAACCCTCCGAATAAGATTAATATTTTTCTTTTTCTACTATTTTTATTGTCATAGAAAAAAATACCGTAAATTAAGACATATACATTTCATTAATTTTACATTAGGATTTAAAACATTTACGTTAACAATAGTGGGCTGGAGGACTATTTCACATCTTATATGTCCATATATCACATAAACATTTTTAACAATTATTTATATTATTTATATTTTGTGACACAAAATCAAATTACGATTACTTTAAGGTGTACATAACTCGATCGATACACATTTATTGGAAGATAGTATAATAATTTGTGATATGGGTAGCATAGACACCCACAACCCGAGAACTAACATTAATTTTTCATATAAATGTCTGCCTTGGTCGAGAATAGAATCTGGAATCCCTAGCTCGGCAGGCAAGGCCACTACCAAGTAGGCTGTAAAAATCGACAATTATGTATTTTTCTTCCAAATTTAAAAAATCTATTTGACTGTTAAAACGATCTGTCAAACCTCGAAAACGATGCCTCCTATGAAAGGATGTTATTTGGTGATAACTTGACGTTATATTTTAATAATGTTGGTTCGGTTCTATTGCTCAAGTTACTAATAACAGAAGCTTTATTTAAGTCATAATTGCTTGGTGGAACCAATTTCATTAAAACGGGTATTAAACTGTTCCCTAGATACATGTGAGTATCCAGCTCCTCGCAGTTCTGGTTGTCGCTAAACAGTAAGTAGTAATTGGTACTAGTAAGACCATAGTCTTCAATTATATCACAGCCCTTTGAGAGACTTAAACTTTCAACACTTAACACCATCTTCTATCGGCACTGAAGCTTTTTTAATAATTGTTAAAAATGTTTGAAGCAGTTTGGTGGACTAGGCCATTTGAGACCGATCCCCTCCAGTGCCATTAACGAGTTAAAGCCAACTGGAATCTTAGCTATTTTGTTATAAAAGAGAAAGTTAGCTTTCATCCTACAGGTTACTGTATGTAAAGGAATGAGATCTTCACTCATATCTCAATTATTCAATTGTTTATTATTATTTTTTTACATAGAATAACTTAATGACCGACAACAATCCCACCTGACGGAAAGTGGTGATGAGGTCTAAGATATTGAACGCACTAACTATATTTAGCACAGGGGTTCTACTTTATTTTATGTTAATAACCAACAAACAAGGCACTTCCTGGTTACTTTGTAGACACAAGCAACCCCAGATATTCATAACACAGAAGCCTTTTCCAATGCTTTAGTAGAAAAATTAAAATAGATTTGAATTGAATTGATTAAATTGAATTCCTACCTATTATTTTATCCACAATTATAACAATAGGACATATTAGCCATTAACAGCATGCTGTTCAGTATGCTGTCGAGCTTTCAATATAAAGCTTTCATTGTCATACTTAAACTCATGGGCAATATCCTTGACGAGGGGATCATCGGGATTTGGATGAGACAGGAGATACTGGATGGCAACTAGTAATATTTCTAGGCTGATTGTTGGCAACCAGCCATCATTTTTCATTTTCAGCATATCCATACATATACGGCCAGCTGAAACAATAAATAATACATTATATGAATGGTCATCATTACTAAGCATTAAAAATAATAATGTTTAATAATACTCTGTTTTTTTTTTTGTTTTATTTAATAAGTTAATATTTGACAACCATCTCACCTGATGGTAAGTTGAGATGAAGTCTAAGATGTTAAACACATTAATTTTAAAATAAAATTAATTAAAACATTATTGAAAGCAAACACTATATGGGATCCTGAAATTTAATTCTATTATTTTATCTTAGGTCTCTAAGGCTGACATTTAGTGCAATTCCTATCTTACTGTAGCATACTGGTGATGGTATGTATGTTGGTATATACTCTTATTTATCATAATTGAGTGTTTTCCTTTGTGGGAGGGTGAGAGGTTCTATGCATGTATCGAAGTATATACATTGTGCTTGCGAATTGTTGTAAAGTAAATTAATACTAATCAACAACAATGAATTTCCACAAAGTAATACCTGATACTATTAACTAAATCAACTACAATTTCATTCCAAGTACAAGGTTTCTTCAATAAATAACTCACTTTGTCTTCAGAGCGAAAATTGCACTGACCACTCTGCCGATGTGGACCATACCTACATGGGGGGCGGGGGGGGCTAAATTATTCCTCGGGCTGCTTTTATCGTACACCCTTCAGATTATAAAGAAGTGGGTTGACACGGCTGTCCATCGCTCTTACTAACCTTTATCTATATTGGGATGATAAATCGGCGTAATAAACTTTACGTGAGGCGGTTCCAATGGATACTTCTCGGGTATGTTGATGTCCAGGGTAAAAGTGCCTCTTTCATATGGTGAACCGTCGGGACCCTTCATACGCGCTACCAAGTGATCGTAAACATCGTCCACCAGAGGCTCGCAGGTAATTCCCGCCGGTGGATTTTGTTTAAACCCTTTTATTTCCTTACACAGCCGGCCCATTCGCATGCCCCGATTTATCATTATGCGGATTTTCTTAATTACTAATTAAAGTTAACTTCCCAGGAATGTTCAATTTTTGTTACTAATGCAATGATACTACAGTAAATCAGAGGAAAAAATAATAGGAATTGGAAATTATATTCAAATAACACAAAAAATAAACAAATCTGAAGTTTTAAAAAGTGACAGAAAAATAGTAATTACCACAGACTAATACGATACTAACACATGTAATCTACAGACACCACAGAATAATAATAGTCCTAATAGAGAGAATACGCATATTGTGAGTTTGTGTGTATGCAGAGTACGGATGTGCGTTAATTGTATTAGAATAGATTTCTAAGTTGTAATGGACAGGAAATTTCACCGATGACATTATATCGGACATATCCGATGTCCCGAACGGATTGAATGACGTTGATCTAATATGCACAAAAAAACAATAGTTTTATTTTATTCAATTTATTTTGAATACGATAGATGTAAACGGTGGCACAATTTTTTCATAATTAAATTACCAGATAACATAATAAGAATAATAATAATAAATAAATAATAATAATAAACGTTTTACACACTCACACCCCCGCACTAGGATTCCCTGTGTTGCGGGTGGCATGGACAAACACAATTATCACATCACAAACACCCATGACCCGAGAACAAACATTTATCTGTTAAATAAATATCTGCCCCGGCCGGGAATCGAACCCGGGACCCCCCCGCTCGGCAGGCAGGGTCACTACCAACTGGGCTACGGGGTCGTCATACACAATATAAATAACGACATAAAAAAATGGATGTGTCAACAATAATATAATATATATTTTTTATATATCCAAATCTTTTGTTCACTGTTATGAGATGGTCCGATCTGTATCATTTTACAAAAATGCGCGTTTGCCGATTGATTAAAGCAAATTATCGAGTTGATACGTGTTTACATAATATGTTGGTAACATACATAAAATTAACTTTGACGACTCCGTAGCCCAGTTAGTAGTGACCCTGCCTGCCGACTCTCACTCACAAGTGTGTAAACGTTTAAAAAAAAACTAAATCCCGATAACTTTTACGTAAAAATAACTTGTATGATATTGGATCAATCTGCTAGAAAATCGTATCGGTTTGGATCGACATATCGTTTATGCAGAAGTTAATCGTCGGAACCATGGCAAATACACTCGACAGCAATAAACTGGAATCACTAAATCGCGGATTCATGAAGACAAATTATTCAAATTTTATGAAATAAACTGTGAATTGTGGTATATCATTAAAAAAAACTTGTTAGCTTTCAACCTGTATCGATATCATAACCAAATATTATTCACGTCTAGTCATGGAATGTGAAAACAAAAGACATCAATTTATAAAACAATCAATTCTTTTTTGTTTGGAATCCTGAAACTCTATAAAAAGCGGGCGTATATGAAAATTAATCAGCACAATGTTTCACGTCAATGGCAATAAAGGAGCTAAAAGTTGTCATTGTAATCCAGCAAGAGTTATTTCTGCGTACTATCACTCGACAGCTTCATCTTAGCCAATCTTGGGTCTTGAAGGTATACAAGCAGTTCAAGGAGACTGGAAACTTAGTCCGGAGACCAAGATCACGACGACAGCAATACATTTCGGTGAGAGATGACCGTTTTATTGTCACCACTTCTCTCCGAAATCGACACCTGACCGGCGTGGCCGTCCAGCAGCAGCTCAGAGAAGTTCGAGGGGTAGGCTGTCCCCAAAAAGGCCAACTTCGGGATCCAAATTGTCTCCAGTCCATTGACAAGCTCGGCTTTAGCTTTCTGGCGATCACATACATTGGGATATGGAGTAGAGTCCTGTTCTCAGACAAGATCGGAATGTGCTGGCATGGTAGCGAACGTCAACGGAGTCTTTAAGAGACCGGGAGAGCGATTCGTATAACGCTGTTTTGCAGAAACGGTGACACACGGGGTGGGTTCTGTATGATGTGGGCTGAGATTTCTATTGAATCAAAAATGATGGTCGTAACTACAGAAAGACACAAGAACATTTCATCAAAGAAAAGATGAAGGCCTTGTCGAGGATGGAGCCACATATAAATAAAAACATCTTTTTACTTACATAGTGTGCAATTAGAGATAACGATAAATGAATCATAGCATGTTTCAGCTGGTTGTTTATACTTTTTTGAATAAAGTTCAGATGTATTCTAATAAAATAGCGAATAGTTTCCATGGCCTAATGATAATCTTAAACCAGCTACATCATAGTTTTTTTCCATGCACATGTAGTGTGCATTTAAATAATACATGTTTTCTGTTGGCAATTAATAAATGTTAAAGAATAAATTGTTTTATATTTGAGAAAGACAAAATAAATGGAAAGTACAAGTGAAATTTGGTTCTTTGGAGCTACTTACAACATAGGACGACTACTACGTTACTGAATGTTGAATTTTATTTGAACTTAAACATACTACGTACTTATTCATGCAATAGATGTCATAGCCTCCCCCCCCTCTCCCTCCCGACTGTAATCTTTAATAAAGTGTATTGACTTAGGTGCTTTTCCGGGTCTAATGAAATATAACAAAATTATTCATCTCTTTAAATCCGTTGATAAATCAGATCGTAATAATTACAGGCCAGTTTCTAGTTGACCTACACTTAACTTTAACGCTTGAACATTTCAACAGAAACGACTTACTTCACCGTGATCGATACGACTTCATTGAACGTTGCAGTACAACTGATAAAGGTGCTAGACTTTTCAAACACTTGAAGCCTAACAATTTGTATTTTATTAGCAATCATGCTCTCACATTTTACTCTTCTGTCTGACTCTCTCTCTCTGCTCTGGCTCTGACATATATCTAATATGTAAGACAAAGAAATAAATTAAATTTAGGTAATATAAAGAGTTCTTCGACCCATGTATCCATGTTAAATGTTAAATAAACCCCATGTTAAATAAACAATTTAGTTTTTAATGCTAAAAAATGTATAGTATATGTATGTGTATCACAAAATACTAATACTATAGAGTTCGCACTATCAAATGTGCAAAAAGTAGGCAAAATCTTAAATAATGAAACATTTATTTCAGTGGGGCGCCCATACATCAGTTTTCAGAAGTAAATTGTTATTTAGACCGTATTGGGGCGGTCTAGAATACTCCCCAAATCCCATGCTGGCAGAACAGGGTGTCGTAAGAGGCGACAGAAGCCAGTCTGCTTGGTTGTAGGGCTTCATGTAAGGATAATATTATCAGTATTATTATTAAATCATTAATAATATTAGTGGGATTATTAAAGCCTGCTTGGCTAGCTACCACCCTCCTGGTTGAGTCAACCGTCAAACGACTCGTCGTGTTCCGGCTGGAGGCTTGAGAGCCAGTACATTCTTTCTTACCTTCTCATTTCCTGGCCGATAACGCATCAGTAATACCTTTGGTCTTGTTGATGTCCCATGGGCGACGGTGATCACTTACCATCAGGTGGCTCGTCTGCTCGTTTGTCGGTTTTTAATATGAAAAAAAAAAACTTAGGTCTGTTTACACTATTAGACAAATAAAGACTGATTACACATATACAGACAGCTAGACTTGTTTATTTTGCCTGTTTTCATAGTCTTATGGCAATGTGGGGTAAATCAGCAGACATTGATTTAATATGTACAAGAAAAAGGGATACACACAATCATGAATTTAGAAATATGCATAATTTGATTACATCTTCATATCGCCTTCAAAAGGTTCTGCGTTCTTTTATGGGGCTTGGAGTTCCTTTTTGCAATAAGGTTCCAAAGTTGATAATGTGAGTTACCTATTGGGACTTTAAAGCGACGCTTTAAAGCACAACTTGAAGGTAAAGAATATTAGTGTATTAGATGAATATATTAATGATAAGGAAGCCTCGAAATAATAGTGCGGAAACCTTGTCTTTATATAACCATTATGTGAGTCTTCCAGCTTTTAATTTATTTAAATGCAGTAACTAATCATAATAAACATAATGATAACATAATTATTATTTTTTAGGACAAACTAATAATAAACATGAACGTGTAAATCTGATCTTAGTGAACAATGTTTTGTTTTCATTATACAAGTAGGAAAACACATGTAGCTCATCACACAAACATTATTAAATTTTCTAATTAATAGTTAATGGTTGTCACAATTTCTTCATTCTGTAATATCCTCACAGTAAAACTTAGTCTTATGTAAAATACAGTAAAATGACAGATGTTCTATCATCTTCTCCATAACTTTTATTCATAAAAATAGGATTGCCGATTGCTAGAATATAACATAGGTTATTTTAAGATGTAGTACTTTTACTATATATGATTTCTATGATTATTAAAATAAAACACTCAATGTTTCATACAATCGGAATAAGACTAAAAAGGTATTTAAAAACATTTGACATTTGATGAGAAAATTATATAAGAATGAGATATATCTTATGACAGGCATGCTATGACAGATCTGCTGTGGTAGTTAACTAATCTGGAAGTATTTCTGCATTAAGCGGACTAATATCTACTGTAATCATATTAAGTTCTTTACATTCAACGAAAGCCACACAATTCATGCCAGGATTCACTTCAGCAGCCCACAAATCTGAAGCTGTCATCGACCTGAGCATCTGCTGCCTATTTCGATCGATTCTTTATACTGATAATTGCCTAGCTCTTCGTGATTTGTGTCTTTCGCGGTCAAGACTAAGCCGAATTTCACGTTCCACGGGCGATTCTACAGCTCTACGCATAGAAGAACTTTTTCTACCTTTTGCTAATCTAACTGATCGCTCTTCTTCGGTTTCATTAGAAATTTTCAAACGCAGTCGTTTCGCATTCCTGGTAATACGACCTATGTTCGGCCGCTTTCTTTTTCTGGATTTGTTTGACATGTTAAAGTTGTAAAACTTAAAGATAATGTAACTACTATGATTTATACACAATTTAAAATTCACTGAATTGTATTGAAATAAAATATTTTTATTTATGTTTGTATATTGCTACTGCATTAAAAGGCAAAACTTGTATAAAAATTATTAAAAGTAATCAACTAAAAAACTATATAATATAAACATTGTCAAAGGCAAGACAAATTATGATGGGTAAACGACAATGAAAATTCTGAATCTATGGTCATCACAGATGACCTAAAAATATTACTTATATTTATATACCACACGGGAGATGCACACAACGTATATTTACGCCATAGTGTTACGTAATAGAGGAACACTATAGTATATTAACTAATATATTAACTCTATGATTTACACCATTTAATGTATCATGTTTTTATTAATAAATAAATATGTTCCTTTAGGCGTAAAATACAAATAAAATGGTAGATCACTTTTATTACATCTTGCAGTAAGTTTGGTTGCTATCGATTTTCCAGTATCCAATACATTTTATAGAAAATAAAAGGCGCTGGTCAGTTGACATATTTAATTGGAAAAAAGAGCAACTAGGTACTGTATTTCAGTTTGTAAACTTTGCCCTGACTTTTTGAAGCATTCATATTATTTTGATTTATCAGAGAGAAATAAAAAAATATGAATTAATATTTTTGTAACATAAAAGATGTTTTTTTAGATTTTTGGTGCAAAGTCCAATCGAGAATGTTAACTGTGTTTAGGCTCCATGTTTAGATAGTAATAATAATAATAAAATCAGTTTATTACCAAAGATAATTACAAATTTACAAAAAAGAAATATAAATAAAAAAGTAAACAAAAACTGACATATAACTATCTGAGGCAATGGGAGCTGGCACAACTATTTGCTTATTCGGGACTTAAGTCCCGGGAAGAGCTGGTTTTCAGCCAGTCCTTTCTCCCAGGATGTACTATGGGAGATGCAATGGTCTATCTACCAGTCGCCAGGTGATGTTAACATCTGTATTTAAAAAAAATAAAGGTTGAAAAACGGTTGAAAAACTACTCTTTCGTGTGGGTGTGTGTACGTGTGGGTGTGTGTGTGGGAGTGTATGTTTCTGGATTATGAGTATGAGGTATTTATAAATGAGCTATGTATGAGAGGGGTTTATGATATAGTGCAACTCTATCGTAGGTACTGTCTGTACTGTAGTTCTGGAAAATTAGGTACATAAGATCAAATATCAATTGATGCATACAACAATATAATCTTAGATTTTCTAAAATTCAACCTCTGTGATTAGAAATATTAGCTGTAGTTTCATTCAAACAGACCAAGCATATGGTTAAAGATTACTTGGCAAAGCCACACACATTTACTATCATAGATTCGACTCCAATACAATTTAATTATTGTACAGTAATACTTTACATTTATAAAATAATTCAAATTCAAAATCATTTAATCATATAGGTATTCAGTAAATACACTTAAGAACGTCATTTTTTGCTTCTACCGCCGTTTCGAAAAGGTGCTTTAACAATGAGGAGAAGAAACGGCGAAAGAAACTCCTCAGCACATCTTTTAAACAACATATAGTGATTACAAAAGTTTAAACCTGTGCGGAACTGATTTCGACACTAATTTTGTCCAGGCATCCTTGTCATTCATGTACTCATCTATACTATAACAGCCCTTGTCTATAATGTAAATATATAAATATAAAGTAATATATATAAATACAAAAATGTTTCTTTTTCTTTAAGGAAGTTTCAACAAGTTAAGTGTGAAATTTTATAATTCAATATCGTATAATACGATATAATGTACTATATTATATAGAATGCTCCATGCTATACTACATAGCCCATGCTCGCAAAGTACGATACAGAATCTGAATGTGAATGTTTTTATTAATAGTAAAGATGAATATTTTCTATACTGTTACACTACTCTATAAATAATGAATAGTTTTATTATTTAATGACATTTTATAAATGTTGAATTGAATTTATTTACATTCAATTAAGTTAAAAATTACTGAACGAAACATTGGAGTGCCAATATTAATGTCTTGATTGACAAGTTTGATTTGATTGAATTTTTTTTCCTGGTAAAGTTCAAATGAACATGGACAGAGAATACTGTAGTAGTAAGTGTATGATTGTGATGGAAATAAAAGTAATTCTCTATAATAAAAGTTGCAATAATTTAGTTTATTAACTGTAGAACACTTTAAGTAACCATTAGGTAGATTTTTCTGTATTAAACTATTTAACCGTGTGCAATATTGAAAAAAATGTGATAGATGTTGCTGTGCAGCGGCGTTCTACAACGAAGTCCGTGAGTATTATTATTTATTTCTGTATTATTTTATAATTGAAATACACAGGAAGGAAATCGTAAGCCATCGATTCACCTTATTAAATATTACTAAGACTAAGAAAAGCTCGTTTAAAATATAATAAACACAGATCAATACCTGACGAACCTTATGTAAACTTCACAAGGAATGGCAAGAAGACAGTAAAATGGGTGTCTTATTGTGTTTTATATACAATATAGAATGATTTACGTAATATAATACGGGTGTTTTTTGTAAGCGTCCGCTGGCGCCGCTTCTCAGAAACAAGTGTTAGTTAAACATATTATGTCTGTTACAATTGTTTGTTAATATTCGCCGATTGTTCCGCGTGGTATTTTACTGTAACTTGAATAAAAACAATGTCTTGGAAATATTGATAAATTAACACACTTTATCGGGAATATGTAAAGATTATTTCATAGTGTGTTGTAGTCAAATGAATCATGGATTACGATTGAATCATGGATTACGTGTATACAATACCAATTAAATGTTATTACAACATGAAGTAGTGTAGCTTCCCTCGAGATTGTCCTTGGGTTACCATTGTTTCAGGAACCAATCGACTGTTCTCAAATTAATTTCTTAGTGAAATGAAATATTTGAAATGAAATAATATTTTATTCGAAGTTGGTTTTTACAAACACTTTTCGAACGTTAAATCCCTACTGTGAGTGGTCTCGGAAGAAGAAGCGGCAATAAACTCCCGAGGAGTTTTTTTTCCTACTCACAGTTACAGAACACACTTAAACTGGCTTAATATTAAACTCATGTCCAAGCAGTCTTATCCTGAAAGTAATCATCAAGTTTATAATACCTTTCTGCATAAGAACGCCTTTGACGTGAGCTTTAAATTTACAACATGACATTTCTGTCAATTTTAATGGAATTTTATTATAAATATTTACACATCTACCTATGAAAGAGCCACCAGTTTTGCTTAGTCTGAAATTTGGAACAATCAGTTTAGCCTTACTCCCAGTATTAATATTGTGAACATTACTCTTCCTAAGAAAACTATCAGAGTATTTTTTAACATACATAATATTATCTAAAATATATTGTGATGCTACAGTTAATATATCAATTTCCTTAAAGAGATCTCTAAGGGAATCCCTAGGCCTGAGGTTGTAAATGGCACATACTGCTCTTTTCTGTAATATAAAAATGGACTTAATATCTGCAGCTGAGCCCCACAACAACAGACCATAAGACATCACACTGTGAAAGTAGCTAAAATAAACTAATCTTGCTGTTTCTACGTCCGTTAAGAGCCTCACTTTCTTAACAGCGTAGGCAGCAGAGCTAAGTTTCCTGACAAGATTTCATGTAGTTGTGAGTCAATAGTGATTCCAAGAAATGTGTTAGAATTCACTAGTTCAAGCACTTCCTTATTTAAAACAATATGAGATGGCACTTGTCTAACATTTGGTAAAGTGAATTTAATACATTTTGTTTTCTTAGCATTTAACACAAGGTTATTACATGTAAACCAGTGTAACACTTGTGAAACAGTATTATGTGCATCGTCAAAACATTGTTTTCTCCTATCTACTTTAAAAAGTAAGGAGATGTCATCAGCAAACAATACAGCTTTACACAAGTCGCTAGTAAAATAAGGAAGATCATTCAAGTAAAATTCAGTAAAAGAAGGTAGTACTCACTTAAGTGATATAAGCAAGATTCTATGTCTTTTTTATATGGTTTCTGTTAGTATAAGTTATATTCTGTGGATAAGTAGATGGGTGGCAGATACTTTAACTCTATAATTAATGTGTATTAAAGCAGTACATATGTAAAAATGTATTATTGGATTATTCAAAATGTATTTTCATCTGGATAGAAACAATAATAAAGATGTGATAAAAAAGTTAATCTTTCATGTCAGTATCTTTTGTTTATTTTTTGGTATGGGTTTTTAACTAGCTTTATAGTCTGTTAGCAGCTGTAGCGCAGCGGCGTGCACAGGATTATGACTGGGTATGCGGCGGAGTACTCGGTCACAAAAACTTTTTCTTTTATAGATTTTTAGCATAGCCACAGCCACGCGACGGATCTCTAACTCGGAAACCATGCCAACAGAACAAGACTTAGATGTACTACTATTCATGTACATTTTTTACGGCAACGCAGACAAAACTGCGATCGATCGTCGCGGCGGAAGAAATTCTAATAAGTAAAATAATAAGCTAAAATATAATAACTACTAACCCAGTCAGCTTCAATTTTCACATATTCAAGGTTCCGGTTACTTGACCAAAAGTATTTAATTATAAGCAGGCCTCCAGATGTTTTTCTGTATGGTCATACTTCTTTGCCGCGGAATAGAAATTATTTAAATCTGCATATCCCGAATCAGTCCACACTGTACTAGAATTACTAAACAATATGCAAGGAAAACAATATCATTTAATCGTATGTACACAACCACACAGCCAGTTATACGTTTCATAACTTTTAACATGAAACTTTCGAGTTACATTCCCTTTTTGCTGGTTTAATTGTTGTAACTCTGGTACACACCTACCTTTAGACACAATTTGAATCTTTTCACTGAATGACAATCGTGAGAAGTTGTTATTTTTAATTTTTAATAAACACACGTTTTCAACACAAACCTCACAATCAAATAACATTTAAAAAAAATCAACAAACGCACTACTAAAAGCAAATCACTACAATTATTATAGAAACTTAGTAATAAACTGTTAAATGTACACACTTTCAAATGTTAAAATGAAACATCTTTTAAGAAAACTAATATAATGGCGCAAACAAAATAGTAAACAATGCTTATCACATGAAAAAAGTAAAATGGCCCCTGCGAAACAAAACATTTCTGCTATTTTAACAAATAAAACCTTACTAAACAAAAATGCATAATGTACATAAATGATTTATTAGTCTTTTTACGTCTATTATTTTTACTCGGATTATAGGCAACGAACATTTCCGTTTACTCCCGACAACTGCCGAACTTCCGTAGCCTGCCGCTGGAGTCGCAGCTTTCGATATTCATGGGTGTGTGCGTTTGCGAACTGTGCACGGACACTGAAATTACTTCACACATGCGAACAAATGTCCTGCGGGACGCGACGGCATGCCTTGGTAGATTAGGTACATTATTTTGCAGCGCCGCTTGCTTGTCGCCATACGTCTAGCAAACATAATGTTTGTGTGCTTGCAAATAGGTGCTATTTATAAAATATTAGGCGCTTTTAAGTTATTATATTTTGTTTATTCATTTATTTACTATTAATTAAAGTCATCTAAAGTGTACGAACGTTTTATTAAAATATCTGTGAATAGCACTGCATTTCTACCTACAAGAAGCGCACGCCCCTGCTGTACTGACCCATGCAACTTAGAATAACATATAATTTATACCACTCTATTTCGTATAGTATCATTTCATCTCTCCTATTCTTGTACACTCATATCTCCACATTAAGTTTCTCTATGCAGTTGGTAGTATTGACATGCACAAATAAATCATCACAAACACCTACGACCTAAGAACAAAAATGTATTTACATTAAATAATAATATTGATAAACATTGGACAACTCTGAGCCCAGCTGGTTTTAACCCTGCTTGCCGAGGGAGGGGTTCCAAATTTGATTCTTGACCAGGACAAATTCTTGGTTCATGGGCATTTGTGATATCATGTTTGTAATGCCCATGTTACCTGCAATACCAGGAATTCTAGTACGGGGTGAGAATGTGTTAATGTTTATTTATGTGTATCAGTAGTATTCAGAGTAAAATAATCCAAACAAAAATAACAAAAAAAGGTTATACTCATTTTTTTTATTACATAGACCATAGTTAAACATTGAAATTGTCATAACATCCTCTACATGTATTTGTTTCAGGATAAACTGAGGGTTCCCTTTATTTAACATCCTTGATGAGTAAAGTAGCTTATGTCCCTGGTATTCCTGTGGTTGTAAACCTATTCATGATCAATAATGAATCGGCACTGTTTGTGGCCCTAAGTCTGTTCGTGTGGGTATATCTCTGTGGGTCAGGTTGACATGGCAACCAGTATTAGCACTGTCATCCAATAAATAGATTTAAAAAAGATAACATGATGACTCCATTCTAGAAAAATTTATTCCATGTAACATCCTCCATTACCACAGCAGCAACCTTTACCAGTGAAGGATCTATAATGATCCATCTTGATTTCGCTGCTCGGACTCACATGCAGAGTATAATATATAAGGTGTTATATTATTGTCCTAGTTAACTTACGTAGCGATGACGCGCTGTTACTTACAGAGATTTACACCTCTTTTTAATGTGTTTACATTATCCTTTCATAATACAATTGAGGCTTCTCAATTGTTAACTATCATTTAAAACCAGTACATATTGCACAACCTAGCGATGTTGAATAGTAGAGACTTGATACTGTTGTCTCTGTTAGTAAATGCAGTAGACCCTGTTGTCCTGTTGCTGGTCACCGTGCTCGTCGGATCCGATCCCTGGCCGGCAGGGATTTATATGATGCATAAGTGTGTTTTTACTCATAAGTGTTTGTAATGTCTCATGTGTGGGAGTAAGTGTGTGATTGTTTATCAGTAACAACTCTCAAGAGATTCCTTTAGTATTTGACATATCTAATGTACATATTTTAATTTTTTATCCCGTTGACAATATTTTCGGCTTGGGAAAACCCAAACAATGAGGTTAACAAACATTTTTCCTTCCGTCTTATTATTATGCGATACGCACCATTTTTTAGCAACACGTTGAACGTAAACCCTACACATACATATAATTTTTAAATGCTTACTTATAGTAGATACTTGGATGTGAAATAGAAAAAATCCTTTGTATAGTGCATTATATCTATTTAACAGACTCGTTTTCGGTGCAAATATAAATTTTTATATGATTATAAAATGCATATCTTAGATGATATAAAGAAATACTAAAATGTACAAATACAGGAAAACCTGTTCAAGAATATTTAGACCTGCAAATTCTACAGCATACAGAAAATCAAATCAACTAGACACTGGTTATAAATTTTAATAACCCGGGCTAAGTTTTTTCGCCAGTTTTAGAACGTCTGTCAAGGATGCGATTGCTAAGCGCATAGTCGCTAAGTCTTCTCGGAACACCACGTGCGACAAAATAAGTCACCGCAAGTGGTTGCAACGCTGCATCAGCTACGAAGACCTGTGTCTTGCTGTGTGCTGCCGTCGATGAGTTTGAGCCATCTAGCAGCGAAGTGATGGATTGATGGATGAATTAATATCATCATGTTCATTATTCGGATTTCATCGCCGTACTGTGAAGGGCTAAATTTGTGTAAAATATTACACATTTAATATTTTAGGGTATATTCACGCAGGCCAGTTACCCACAGGTCTGTGGCACTGTTGTTTTCAAACTAGTATGTCATGCAACATTTATTAAGTAACTTGGAGAGTTCCCAAATATAATTAAGCTATTTGAAAAAATCTGCGAACGAACTTTGTCATCACAAAAACCTAACCAAAATCTATCGCGTAGGTCAAAAGAGTTAAGGGTAGAAACAGACAGGACGAAGTGATTATGTTTTTACTCCGTTTATAGGTTACACAAAAAATTGTTTGTATTAGTAGGTAGCTTACATATTAATAACAGTACTATGTATTAACAAAAGCACTACATCCAAGAATGCACTGGCCGTTGGTGGTACATTGCTGAGACAAAGTAATGACACGCGTGTAGGTAGATGTTTTGGCAAGCGCATGCTGAAGTGAAACGCAAAATATGCTTGACAGCAGAAGTTCATAATTAAAATATTACATCGTGACATAATAGGCATACCTAGGAATCCTCCATAATGTTCTTAAATACTTTAAATTACTATTAATTTACTTTGAACCATCCGCAAACAATGTATGATGATATATATTTCTATACCAACACGTGTTTCGCTCCGAAACAGAGCATCATCAGGGTAGTAGACTACTACCTCGGAGTACTACTTAATAGTAATTTAATACTATTTAATATTAATATAATTAATAACTAATTTAATATTAATATTTCCGCAAAGTAACTTAAATACTTTGTGAAGTTTTCCAATCCGTACTTGATCAGCATTGCGGACATAGCCTTCAGCTCTCACATTGTGAGAGTCCAACATACCCAAGTCCAGCTGTAGAGGAGTCAGAGGTTCTGATGATGGCGAGACGTGAATGATACAGTTCAGTCGGATACTAAATGTTAATTTAAGGGGAATTACGAAATAAGCAACAACTATTTTTTATATACATGTAATGAATCATTAGCAATATAAAACATATTTTAATATCTTTCGTTAATATTACCTTATCGATCAAGTCGTTAAGAACTTACACGATTACCAACAGACGTTATTTATACTTGAATAACTGTGTCCTTTTGTTTGTGAGAGTTCGTCGACGATGGCACAAGTAATGCAGTTGTGGGATGAATAACTTTGACCGTGGATATTATTTGCAAGCTTTGCCGCTTACGGTATCCAAAATCATTAGGTAGCTAGATAGCTAGATAAAACTGAATAATTATAAAATGTCCTCGGTGTCATCACAGCAATTTATTTTTTATCTAGTCTCCTCGTCTTATTGAAGCATGACCTCGGTTCGTCTCCATCCATTGTTTATTGCAAGGCTAGACACATTTAAACTATTACATTATACTCGATCGATCTATCCAGATGTTAATAGGGAAAATAATGATTTTAGATTTAACGGTGTGAGACGATAATGTCAACTAGAACTGTCATTACTCAGTGCGTAATGCAAAGCTAAGCGATAAGGGAATATTGTATATAACTGTGATATGAGAATGGTACCTACTTGCCGTTTCTTCTTCATGGATTGTTCATGGTTGAGACTTGCTGAACCAATGACATATTAAATTAGTATTAATTGACTTTGCAACAATCCGCAAGCACAATGTATGATGGTATATACTTCTATACATGCATGAAACCGCCCTCCCTCCCACAAATCAAAACATGCAATGATGATAAAAGTAAATACCAACACACACCAACACGTGTTTCGCTCCGAAACATAGCATCATCAGGGTAAGTAGACTCTACGAGTGGTAACCGCAAAGTCTTTTGAGGGAGGTTTCATGCATGTTTAGAAGTATATATCATCATAAATTGTGCTTGCGGATTGTTGCAAAGTAAATTAATACTAATTTAATAATAATCAATTACCGCAAAGTAACGCTTGATACTATCAACTATATCGATGACATAGCTTCAGTTCCGAGGTGTTTGTAAAACCTACTTTGAATGATAATCATAATCATTCTTTATTGCATCATGCGTGATTTTACATAAGATATTGCCTTAAAACTAGTAGTACAGCATGAGATCCAGTTATGGCTATTATAAAAATGGTTATTTTCAATTTCAGAACGTGTTAGGGTTGGGTCTTCAGATCGAGTTTTCCTGTCAGAATTGCACAAGTCCCTCTCACAATTGCATAAGTCCACACAATGGCAAAGTCTGCAAACTTTTCACCTTTGAACCAATTTTACAACTTTCAGGTGTTTTTGTCACCGATTGTAATTTAATTATTACTTCAGATTAATACAAAGTCACATAGCCGCACTTAATGCTAAAAGCATTTTCTAATTCAAACGCAGATGATTTCAGCAAATTATGAATGCGTGGGTTTCATTCACCTATACTTTTCAAGGTTCGTTTAGCTGATGGTAATGATAAAACGGAACTCTCTTACTCGCGTGTCGGTCTGACTGTCTGTCTGTCTGTCATCTACGATTTTCTCTGAATCAACGGGACGGGATACTTTTCAAATTGTACACATACAAGTATTTAGTTACCTGACTTGATGGTCATATTTTGCTTCTACTACCGTTTTACATGTTAAATTCTTTTCATTTTGGTTTTTTGTTTCGTTTGATAACATAGTTACATAACGAAACAAATGGAAAATTGAACTTAAATTTAAACTTTGTTTACTATTAAATGCCCACGATGTACCGGCGATCTGGTATAAAACAGTCCATCTCCACAGGACTGCAGTGAATCGCCTCTTTTGTAAGCTTGACATTTATGCTTTTCGAGAAGTAAATAGTGCTTTATTATGTCGTCAAGCGAGGAGACGAGCCGCTTAAGTGGTCCCCTCCAGACACAAATACCTTTTACGCCAAAAATAAATATACGCCAAAAAAAAATAGCCCATGTGGATGTGCCAAAGCAGCTGGTTCAACCCGATGTCTTTGTGTGTTTGAAAGTCTAAAGCAGCTCCAAAATTTAAATTGTTATTGGATCGGAACCGGTCATTACACGTGCCCCGCGATGCACGGAAATGCGGAATATAGCTTTAAAAGAAGAGAACCTTAGTGGTTCCTCACATACAACAGCAGTTGACACTGATGACATACAAAGACACAAGCCACTGACCAATATCCTTTTTGCTTATATAAACATTAATATGTTAACTATAAGTAAGTAAGTATATAGAGAGTAGGAAGAGATTGTAGAAATCCTCGTATGTAGCAAGGAAGCCAATGCTCAGACACTTGTAGCACTGACGCGTGGGCAGTATGATGTAAATCAAATATAATATGTTCTTCTCTCGCACGTGATCTCCAGTATTTAGCCGTTCAGACAGACTGATACAACAGAACTCCTAACAGATAGTAAAGTTTGCAGGGAAAAAATAATGATCCTTAGTGCAAGCCAAGTGCAATCATACTGAAATGTGTGAACAATTAGGCACGGATTTGCGACACAAAACAGTATTTTATGTCAATATACGTTGATATATACTGTCCGATTATCACGTATGTTATATAAGTAAAATATATTATAAAATATCACATATATTATAAAATAACGTTAAAATTAACTGTAATTAATGGTTAATTGTTTAACGTGTGAGAGATGTTACAATAAATGAAATGGTCTACTTTATCGGACAGAAGAATGGTCTATAAATTTAAATTATCACACTGTTATTAAACAGGATTAATTTTTATACAGATTTATTGTACATCAAATCCGGAGTACGGGCAGAGGGATCGTAAGTGGTCACTGACGTCGATGCGCACCTGTAAGGCCATGAACAATCGACCATCATTTTTTGCAATTAAATTAATACAAAAATAAGGTATGTACCTCAATATCTTAACTTTGTAATTCTTTCTATTCAGCTTAATAATCTTATAAATTCTACAATCTCCGTTTTATTAAAAAAAGATGGTCGAATGTTTTCTAAAATCGGATGAAGGACATGAAGCTTAACTTAGCATGTAATATGCTGTGCTGTTAAGGTGTCACGGCCAAGAAAGACTTGAATAAATTCGTCTGGTAACTGTTTCTCCAATTGATTTTAAGAGGGTTATATTTGGCCTTGAAGTTATAGCGACCACCGACTAAGGGAGACATGACGTCATTGCCTCCTCGTTAAGTGTTCTGATTAATAAACTTACACACTCGCACTGTAGCAGTAGGCTTGTTTGTGTTGCCAGTGGCTTCAAGATACACGACCGATTAAGACCTGGGAACAAACATCTGCCTCTGACAGATCTTCCAAGAATCGTATCGGGTTCTTGCGACCGGTCCGTAGATTCAGCGGCGTGTGGTATAACTGAGTTCAGAGTTATTATCTATCTTTTGATTAAAATCGCCTGGAAAATATGCGATAGAGTCACATTCAGACAGACAACAGATTTTGTTTCATACTACGTAATGTACGGATCCATCTTAATTTAATTACAATTCCGTAATATTGTAGACCGTATTGTAGACCGTAATATTGTATTGTAGATGTATGAAATTGTAGACCGCTGGGGTGCATGTATGGAGCCTCACCGAAGACGTACCAAATCTTTTTCCTACGTCGGGCGTACCCTGGAAACAGAAACTTAGACACTAACAGGCAAATTACCCCACGATGGCCAACACTATCCCCCGTCCAGCCCGGTTTATCGACACGCTAAGGAAAAGAAGGCTGCTAGATATGGCCACCGATTTTATTCCCAAGAATTTAATAATCCCATTTAATGGAATACTTATTCATATGTACAATTCTTGTTTGTACCCTCGTCGCCATGGTGCAGTGAGACGCTTTGACACGTGCAGGACAGAAAATAACTGATTGAAATCCAAACGAAACAACCCCGGCTTGGAGACATTGTGACGTATCTTTAGATATCTTTACATATATGTTTTTTAGTCTCTGGACCGGACGCAGATAAAATC
>PDGT01000059.1:1795333-1833835 GCA_003671415.1 Megathymus violae | reverse complement strand
GGGGGGGGGGTTTGATTGAAATAATGAATTGATCTATATTATTAAAAAAAAATAATACTATTTATATATATTACAAATATAACACTGATAGAAAAGAATTTAAGGATTAAATAAATTAAATTTTCATGCCTAGTTTTATAAGGTTTGACAATATGGTGTGGTATATTTGGCGGAGAGCCAGACCTGTTTAGCCAATGAAATTGGGTACTATGAGAAGTTTTTCTCAGTCTACATGAGTACTGATTATCTGATTACCGATTTCTATAATCCATCACTTCTTGCTCGTTGATAGTTCTGTATTTGCTGCTGTAACTACATTTTTGCGTGTCAATAAACTAAAGACATGCATATTTCGACTGATCAAATGGATCTGTCGCTCTGAGGACGTAAGAATAACTCTGGATAATACGAAACAGACTGTTATCCGGCAGTGATGGATAAGTAAGTTTAGTGAAATCGGCTTCATGTTGAAGGGTCTTTTACTTTTTCTTACTATAGTCTCATTAGCCGGAACTAAGCGATATGGAGTGGTGATAGGCGCGGTTAATAATAATAATAGCCTATACATTCTCGCCTTGAAGACGCCTACATTATTATAATTTATAGGTGGCCCATTAGATTATCACCGCTATTAATAAATGCCTCTCATAAGTCTTCTTGGATGTTGGTGGCTCAAATTTGTGTTCATACCGGCCGCGATACGGTATCCTACTTCGGGAGTGTGTGTGTGTGTGTGTCTGAAAATTAATTTTATTTCATTTGCATTTTCAAATGCAATTGACTGCTGTCGTAGTTTTTTTTTGTACATTTTATGTATTTTTTCCACGCTTGATAACCTGGGGGAATTTGGATAGTGATGCACGTGTAACTAGATAAGGATCGAGTCTTTCTGGTGTAAGACTTTACGGGAACGCACATGGAGACAGCCACTATGAGGTCAGGTCGATGTGACCTTACGACTTGGAATTTTACAGTGTTGCTGATAACGGACATTGGTACGCTCCTATCAATAACCCCCCGGCTTATCGTACATCTGTTTACACAGTGACATACCACCCCGAGTTTTGATTCGTGACTGGCCTCATACCGACTAGATATCAATATTTTATGTTAATAATTTATTTTTAGTAATGAACGGATCATAACCCAACATTATCCCTTCAGTTCTAGGCTCCGGTCGCCGGCGGGTGAAGGTGTAGGTCGTTGTCCAGCACGCCGGCTAAGCTGATTGGCAGATTACACGGCTTTGAGAACATTATGAACAACGAAATGCCGGTTTATTCACGATGATCTTCTTCAACTACATCTCTTCTGTGATGACTAATCTGTTCTGTGGTTTTAGTGCATTGTCAGACAGACAGACAAAAATTACAAATAAAAATAATATTACCTACAATAATAATACTGTTTACATTAAAATTATTAGTATGTAATTTAAATCAGTCTTTAAACATATATTTGCTAATAAGTTAACTACGGCCACCTATCAAATTTTAGGTCGCTATGAACCAACGAGACGTATAAACACGTCAGTCAGTCGTTAATATATGTTGAAAATATTTAGATAATTATATAATTTAATTAAGAGTCATCAACTAGGTAGTAACATCGATGGGTTGCGATTGCGCTAATGCCGGCCACGCGTAACATCGATGGGTTGCGATTGCGCTAATGCCGGCCACGCGTAACATCGATGGGTTGCAATTGCGCTAATGCCGGCCACGCGTAACATCGATGGGTTGCGAATGCGCTAATGCCGGCCACGCGTAACATCGATGGGTTGCGATTGCGCTAATGCCGGCCACGCGTAACATCGATGGGTTGCCATTGCACTAATGCCGGCCACGCGTAACATCGATGGGTTACCATTGCGCTAATGCCGGCCACGCGTAACATCGATGGGTTGCGATTGCGCTAATGCCGGCCACGCGTAACATCGATGGGTTGCGATTGCGCTAATGCCGGCCACGCGTAACATCGATGGGTTGCGATTGCGCTAATGCCGGCCACACGTAACATCGATGGGTTGCGATTGCGCTAATGGCGACCACGCGTATTTATAGTGTGTGGTGTTTTAATGAGTTTGTTTAATCAAATATACTGTAACTGGCATTCATAAATTGTAGCGATAATATTATCGCTGCAATGATAAAGTACATTCAGTAACGGAGTTTGCTATGTTGTGGTAGTCGCTGCTTTTTATATGCTGGATATAGGGTACACGCACTAGGCTATGATTTTTTCGATGGTTCTGTTTTAACTTTAAATGTAACGCATTTAAATATTGTTTAAAATTAATAACTAGTTCTCGCTTCGCTCTGGGAAACATATTCGTTACTTTTACGAATCGTACCGGCAACGAGACGTTGATTTTTTATTAACACCGAGCGCTTCATGTGCCCCATTTTACGCCTTTAAGTAGGAATGTTATGTATATGAAATTTTGGTTCTGGATAGTGATACGGATATATGAATAATGTTTTATCTATCGGTTTCAATTATGGTTACGAATATGTAATTATTTCAGAGTATCCGATTGTTTTGCATAGTTTCAGTTACGGATAAAGGATGATTTAGGACTTCAAAAAATGTGTTTACAAGGTTGACTTTATAATTAGGTATTATAAGTAAGTATTTGGTATTATAAGTTAAGTTATAAGTACAGAAAAAAACAATAAAACTCAAAAATTAAATAATAAAAATTTTCTAAAGATGAGGATAATAATTATTAAAAAATACTGGTCGATTAATTATAATTTGGACGTCAAGTAGATAGATACATTAATTGTCTGATATCACTATCGAAATACGTCAAAAAGCTATGAATATGCCACTGGTACAGGGTAATATCTCATAAATTATTGATAATTGCCCCAAGGGGCATGTGCCGAAGGGTTATGTGTATCTTACGTGTTCATACCTCCTAAAAACAATTAATGGAAAATTTTATATTTAAAGTCAATGAAGTTGCAATAAGGAAGCCAATGTTTATTTCTATCGTTATCTAAATACGCAGTTTTCTGCGAGTGAAATTTCATTGCCTTAACGGACCCTCCGTTGACTTGTATTATCATATATTACAACGTAATGATTGAATTCGCTTAAGACGAGTCGGGGTCATTTTCGAACGTATGTATATTATAAATGTGTTTATTTTCTCCAAATCTTCTCTATAGATAGACTTGTGGAGGATAAATTGTTATTCATATATATAAAACAAATATATTTTTAAACAATTTTAATACAGCGGATAAATCTGTAATAACATACGACTATACTAAGAAATTAGACTAACTAAACTAAGAAGAACTAACAAACTAAGAACTATAGAAACTAGATTAGCTAAATTCAACAAGAACAAATACGAGAATCTCATATAAAATTAACATCACTTTACTGTATACCTCTGGTGGTGGCGAGACGTACAAAACTAACTCTGTAAGAATTGAACGCACTCAACGATTATTACTGAAAACAATGTCACTCTTTCTCAGGCTTATGACGTCATAGAACATAGTGTTAAAAATTAATTATAATGCATGGGGTGTGTAATTTGCGTTTACCTTCAACGCTCCTTCCCCCACATTTTTGGAGATGTTGGATCGCGTTTCTCCGCAACTGCCCCGGTCTAGGCGTCCCTCGACCTGACCGCGTTAGCCTGTGCTGTCTGGTACAAAATATAGCCGAATTAGAAAAAATGAATAAGCCTAATGAATGGAATGACTACATTACATTTATTAATAGCAAGAACAATAGAACGTGGGTTATTTATCGACGCTCGTGAAATATGATAACAAACAATATTGTTTACAATTTTCTACTCCACAGATTACTATTATTTACATTAGTGTAATCTACTGTATGAGAGCGTATCGTATTTACTATGCATTTAATAATTCAATTCATTAAAAATCATTCAAGCATTTCGGTATTTTGTAAATATATACCTCAAGTTTTGTTTCTACTACCGTTTCAAAAGGGTGCATTAATATTCAGGAAAATAATAGGTGAAAGAAGCTCTTCAGCAGCTCTTTTAAATCATTCTGTTATTCTAGACTCACTTGCCATTCGTATATTAATCTTTACCGTAATATCCCCTACATACAAACTGTACTTTAACACGTCGCTTGAAAATTCCAATGAGTAACTCGCGTATCAACTTTGGTACCTGGAACCTGATTGTAAAAATGAACACTGAGCCTCATAAAAGAACTCCGAACCCTTTGAAGGCGATATGAAGACGTAACCAAATTATGCCTATTTCTTGTTTCATGATTGTGTGTATCACTTTTCTGCTTGTACATATATATATTTTTTTTAATAAATACTAAATTACTGTAAATGTATCGAGGGGCTACGGTGAGTAAACCTATTTCGTTAAACTTTTTGTTTGCTCTTTTCTGCAATACTAATATTAAATCAATGTTAGATGCTTTAACATAAGACAGAAATATATGAAAATAGCAAAATAAAGAAGTCTAGCTGGTTGTACATCAGCAAACTGTCTTATTTTACCTGCGAGAATAGGGCGTTCCATTGATGTTTACAATTTAAGAGGACAGGTACAATACTACTTTGGATTATTCCATAGAAATTTCGTTGTTAAATTAAAAAAAATACCAGCTTTCTGCACATATTGTAGCATATATAATACACATTTTTTTAGCATTTAAAACAAATTTATTTAGCTTATAGTAACGTCATAACTGAAATAAATCATTGTTTACATCATCAAAATTAGTCCGCATAGTTGTTGATAACATATAACGAATCGTTAATATAAACTTGAAGCAGAGATGGACCTAGAATCGAGCCCTGTGGTACACCCACTACGATTGATGGTCCCGATGATTGGGCATTATTAGTGCTTACACATTATATCTTACTCTTCAAGTAGGATGTAATCATTGGTGAATATGTGGTCTGCCCGCATCGATGTTTTCAGCCCATTACAGAGAGAGCGACTTCAAGGCGGGAGTGAATTCTCTAAGTGATAACGTTTCGCCATCTAACGTTACATCGCCCATCAATTGTGATTCTACTGTATAATCAGTTTGTATAATCAAGTTACATTAGATTATGTAAAAATCATTAGTCAAATGCATGATGTGATGTATCAATAAAAGGAGTCGTTATGTGAGACAGATATACAGGGTGATTGGAAATACTTCTTACGAGCCCTATACAAATATGAACTTTATTCCAGTAATTCAACATTTTAAATTTTTTTGTTCTAGAATGTGCGACATTCGAGTTTCAAAATTGAATAAAAATATCACAACCTTGAGATGATATGAAGGTATTTTTCCATAAGTTTGTGTCATGTGTCAACCCCGCTGAAAGGTGCAATACTTACACACCGTTGGCTTTTCGTCCGACATCAAGGGCTTTGAGTCATTGTAAATTCTATCACTATGAAATACATTAACGTATATCTCCTTGTCGAATAGACACAGCGCTCTATGTGTAAAATTGGGTTGAATAATGCATCGCGACCGTTACTTGACCCCTGTGGTGGTTACAAGATGAAAACCGCATGGAAACTAGATGAGGATCGTTAAATTACAAACTAACGGATGTTCGTCACGTTTTTGTATGTAATTTCCCACAGTAATCTAATTATAACTTACCTACCAAGGTGAGGTTATTTAAAAAAACACCCTTAGCACCGATCTTAAAATCTCTTCGTAATCCTCGGCTCGCAATCCACCTGACGCGTTCTAATACGGTTGTGAAGCCAAGTTGTAGACTGTGACAGGTGAATGTTTGTTGTGTTTGAGAGAGAGAGAGAAAGGAAAATAAGCCAAGTTAAATTCGAAGATAGAGCGATACCTTCGGACGGTAGAAGAGGAGCGAAATAGAGAGGAAGTTAGATCCTGAAGCTCTTCTTTGGCTTTGGATCGTGGTGGGATTAATAACTTGTGTGAAAGGAGAGCTTCTACCAGAATGAGCGCGATATAGAGATAGTCACCATGTTAGGTAAACAAATAAACATTTATGATATAAAATAAAAATTGCATATTGAACTCATTGAAACACTCGTATCTGAGAACTGAGCTGTAACATTTTGAAATGTATAATTTTTTTTTAAGTCAGAAGTCACTATAACGTTGGAGATATAATGAACTATACAATTTTTTTATTCTTCAAAATGTTTGCTGATGATTTCACCATGGGTATAAAAATAAACTTGGACTTGCAAGATTGCTTAAGAGATGTGTTCCTAACATATTTTCCAGAAAGACTCTTTGTTCATCGAAGTTTCTATAGGGTATTTATAGACAACCAGTTGAACTTCTCTAAAGTGGTTCGGATGTCGAGACGCGACTGAAATAGATGCAGGGGTTTTGTGTCAAGATTATCTTGGATATTAATATTGTAAATTTAAATATTTTGCAAGAAAATGTTTTCAGATCAATTTCAGACAACGATAGCATCTCTGTCGGTGAATACAGTTTTTATAACTAAATGCGAAAAAAGAAGTTGTGCTCAAACGACGGTCGAAAACTTAAGACGAATGGATGCTCTTGTGAGCATAGTAAAATATGTATTTTATCTAAACACAGTTTTAACTGATGATCAGTCCATGATCCACCCAGTTATGGTATAGTTTGGCCACAAAAACACAAGGTTATCCAGGCCTCGCTCTGTGAAAGCGTGTGAAATATTTGACATGGCATCGGTTAAAAAAACTAACATTTCTTAACCTCCAAACACTAACAACTGATAACTGGCAAACGAGCAGACCGATCATCCAATTTTATGGTGTTCCCCACACAGTGATACTATATGTAACATCAGAGCGTCAAGCGATTAAGAATATAGCTGTGCTATGAATCCGCTTGTAAACTGCCTCCCCCACACGTTTTAACTAAAAAAACGCAAATAACATTTCAGGGTCAATTTTTATTGAAGAAAGCTACTCAGGTTAATAAAAACCTTACTATTATACAGGCATGACAGTGGATATTGCAAAATTTTGTGATCTTCAATGGAACATTACTGAAATATAATTTATCAATTATCATATCTTTCTAATTTTATTGCCTGCGCTTATATCGTTAACAAACTTAAGGACAGTTGGATGCGGGCGATTGGAACGATCTCCCTCTGGATTACCTTTAGGTGCAACATTTCTTACACGCATGTTTGTTTTTTTTTTCAGTTTAATTTAAGTAATATGTGTTGTTTGTTATATAACACTTCTCAAATTTGATGGACTTGTTTACTTACTATAGGAACTGAAAGTGTGATAAGGTACGCATTAAATGTCTTTAGGTGTAGAGAGCCCTATGACCTACAGAGATTTGGTCATTAAACCATCAAAGTGCAAATCATGAAACAAACTTAAGTACCAAGATTAAATGTTCCCAACCCCGATATTGTATGTATATTTCTATTGTGAAATTCTGTGTCTATTGACTGTAATACCCGTCTGACACAGATGAAGCTAGAAAATCCAACTTTTACCGTATTCCCTTTGTTTTATGAAGTACTCGCAATCATGTATTAAAAAAAGGAAATCTTGAAAATTATTTTCCTGAGGAGGCAAAACTCGGGATATGTAACTTTATCGAATTTTTTTTGGTCTTTTGCTTGAAAATAAACATATATTTTTCAATTTTCCAAAGTTTCAGTCCCAAAGATTCACGTAAGGGAAAAAAGTTAGTATAGAGATCTTGACTGAACACAACTTTTGATTATTTACAACTTTTATCAATTTTTCGATAAAAAATATTTTAAACGAATTTCGTAATTTTTATATTAAATATTGAAATATGTAATCAACGTTCCATACACAATGTATGAATGTACAGTTCGTGCAACACAGGTAAGGGCAGTTCGTATACAAGTTGTTTTTGTTCCGTAGTTTCTGCAATAGTATAACACAAGATTGTATTACTCTATGGCACAATAGTTGTTTATATAAATAGAGTACCGTACTATGTACGACTCCGTATGACGATTATACTTTTAAATTCGGAAGTCGTGCAGTGCAGTATCCGTCACTCAGTGTACGCGTAGTCGCAAGGTCCTGCGAACGTGAATTCAGTTGATGCTCGATACGTTATAATTAATAAACTTAAGTGAAGTGTGGTGATATTTGTCAAATCAGGTAATTTTTTTAACCTTTTTCTTTATCTTCGTAATGTAAGTTTTACTGTTGGTCGCATTCGTAAATAAATTTTAATTAGTGAACATGTAAATAATTGACCATACAATGTTTAACGTAAATAATTACATCGAAACAGACGACATCCGATTTGTAAATGTACGAAGATTTTGTCGGCCTTTTTGTAATTAATTTTAAATCGGATACTTCGATACCGGTTTTTGTGACTTTTTCAATAATGAATCTGTGGAATTTAAGGTTATAAAAATTACTCACTAATAGCGGTAGTTTATGCTGGTTAGAGTAGAGTCAAAATTAAATGAAATTCAACCAAACGTTTCTTTGTTACCTTCTAGCGTTTTTCTGTAAAAATTTAAAATGTGTTTAATAAGAAACTTAATAAGATTTTCATTGAAAAATCTGAGCCTTCTCAATTTTTCCCACGGATATCAGAATATGTGTATAAATAATGTATGTATGTGTAAATTGAAAGTAATTATGAAAAAAAATATATTATATAACTTTACATGAATTATAATCAATATGTCAAGGTTTAGCCGAATAACCTCGTCCGAGAAATATAGTGGTCTTAATTTTTTCGGAAGTTTTGAGAGAGAAATTAATAATTTGGTAACATGATTTCTTAAGTGACGTGATAGATGATACCGAGAACGAGATGATAGATACGTTTACTAATAATGTTTGTAGAAACTACAAGTTGCAATTGAAATTAGGGTAGTGCTGAGCGCAACAGATCTAAAATACTATAGTCTATTTCTGGAGGAAAATGTAAGTATTGAATGTCGCTAACACTAGTTACATCTGTTAGAATTCGTCACCGCTAACTAACTCATTAAAGAGTGAAGGGACTCTTAACAAGTGAGTTGGGTTTAAGAACCCGAAATACATTTGTACTTACCATGAGGTGGAGATATGCAGTTACTCATAAAATAAAAAATGTTCCATTACTGAGTTCGGGTGTTCTCTCACAGTGAGAGGGGTAAGGCCTTAAGTCCACAAGTGGCTAAGTGATCAAGACTTCACCTATCTATGAGAACGTTTTGGAGATCTCTCAGCTATGCAGGTTTGTTATGTCTTTCGATTTCGATGTTTAGTTTCAAATACGCATATAATATTGAAAAATCAAAGGCGCAGGATTAGGATGTGTTAGCCGTATCTCAGTTTAAGATTTAGTTTAAAAATTTAGTCTTAGTGAGTTATTGAGTAAAAACTGGTATCCGTCTGCCAGTTTTTATTCTGAGACGCGCGCTATAAAGTACTTTACTTTTTTTATGTTTTTTATACGTTAAGGAACATTCTTAACTCCGTTCCATTTCAGAAGTTGTCGCAAGGACTTTGATAATAGATTTTTTCACGAACCAGTAGATTTTGTTTTCACAAAGTCGGGAAACAGAGGCGGAAATGTTGTGGTTGCCAAAATTTGCGTTCTCGCCAAAATGTGCGTAGGTTTAATATCATGGCGACAGTGGGGAAATGTAATCGGATTTATGATTCTATCGATTTTCTCGATGTCCTACGAAACCATGCGTGTGTGTGTGCTTGCGTCTACATATGTAAAATTGTGTAAGTTATTATATTTTGGCCCAGGGCACATAATACGTAGATTAAATAGCAATCACGATCGTCAATTTGTCACATAAGACGCACTACGAAGGGGGTACGCACAACGTGTATTACGGAAAATTTGTAGGAACATGTCCAGTGCTTAAATAATCTAAATTATAAACCTCACAACATCACTCTCAGTAATTATAGTGCCTACGATCTAGATAGAGGCCTCATTACAATCACTTTTTATACAAAAAATACATCTCTTAATATAAAAAAAAAATTCCATTCTCGTTTCATTTCACCTCAGCTGGCGCTATCTACCCGCAATTGCTTCATTTTTATCTATTAATTGTTTTTATAATCCACAAATTTCACATTATTTCAATAATTTAACTATTTTGTGAACATATTAACTTATAATTTAACTATATTGTGTCAGGAATCATTTATTATATACCAGAAGTTTCATCTCATAACGTAGGTGAGGGTTTTTTTCATTGAAGTTCTACGTTATTAGTGTTTGGATGGCCTTAATATGTATGTCATTTTTTGCCTCTGCTCTTACAACTCAATACTTTACTACAAACTCGTCTGATCGTAAGTGACGATCTGGTCCAGGATGGATATTTCAGTAAGAAGAGTGTTAAGGTCGATCGCGATATGATTAAGGCAACCCTCAGTCCAAATGGAGTAGAGTTAAAAATTATTCAATGTTAATTTAAATCCTAACTGCGAGTTTCAACATCATTCAATAAATCATGTAATATTTCGGAGTTACGATATTTCAGTGGCCTTTGAAAATGATAAAGATAGCACATATATAAACCGCATCTTTTTATTTGTGAAAATACTGTGTTGTGTCAATGGACAAAAGTAAATTTTGTTCGGTTTGTGTTACGTTATTGTGAAAAATTGGAGGCACGTACAGAATTCGAAACCAGGTCTCTAAAGCAGGGGTCTGTGAAACAAATGATTACGAAATTTATCTTGCTGTTATCCCAATTTACTGTATATTTGCGTGTAACGACGCCTCACCTCGTCACGGGGCGTCCTAATTTTATGTTTGCCGGTATGCAGTCTCCGCTCTAGGACCAATGTACGCCACCGGTTATCGGTCCTGTGGCGGATGCGACCAGTCCACGGCCACTGGCGAGATGGAGCGGCGACATGCGCAGAGTGAGCGCTGGGCAGCGACTGCGAGGGGAGTCAACGACCGTGCTCAGTGGCGAGTCTTAGTAGAGGCCTATTTTCTTCTTATCTTATTCCAGCTTGGACTGGTGGTAACGAGGACTTATGTATTCGCAATAAAATCATTTAACATTATACATTAAAAAGGTTCAATTTATTAATAGAAGAAAGAAGAAGAAGAAATAATATTTATTCGTAGTTTTTTTGAAACTTGACAATAATGTAAAACAAACAAAGCAAATCATTAAAACTTA
Organism: Megathymus violae; assembly: GCA_003671415.1. NCBI lineage: Eukaryota > Metazoa > Arthropoda > Insecta > Lepidoptera > Hesperiidae > Megathymus > Megathymus violae. The sequence continues at coordinate 1,822,708 of PDGT01000059.1, read as the reverse complement.
AAAAAAAAATTAACTCACAAAGAACAGAAATAGTAATAATAATAATAATCTAAACACAACATGAAAGAGAAAAAAAAAGGAAGAACAACTGCGAAAAGGAGCGAAGCTCAGCATATGTCACGAACGGCTCGGTAGTAGTTCGTAAGTACCTACAGGTCCAAACGTGGCGCTGGTATAGGCTGGTATAGGAAGTTAGAATGCTCTGATATCACTATAGGGGTTTGTTGGACAATCAATTATTGCAACTGATAACTGCAATAATTGATATCGTAATTTATGCAACAAGTTTCCCAATAGTCGTTATTATATTCATTTATTGGAACATCCGACATGTGAGAAGGGCTACGTGTTGGTATGTGGTCACCGACCATACACAGCTGTAACACCAGAGACGACACAGACGCGTCGACGACCACAGTGGGAAAGCACCCCTTATATTACTTATTTAATCACAATATTTGTAATAAGTTCAAATTCAAAATCATTTAATTTTTTAGGTATTCTGCAAATACACTTATGCCCTTTTTTTTTGCTTCTACTTCCTCTAAATAATAATTGAGATATATAAGTCTACTCATTATTTTATATAGAATCGTCATGGGAGAGAGAGACAAAGAAGTTTGCAAAACTGTCTCCATAGTTACAAAACTGAAATTTAAGTACGTTTATCATTCACGATAATGTCAAAAAGAAATAAAAGGTCAATTCCGACAAATAAATATGAATAAGGGATAATTGTGGACCATAAGTTTGTTTTTACCTACCTTTGTCGTAAAGAACTTTTTAACGTCGCTATGCAAAGGGAAGGGGAATTCAAATGGCACTTTCTTACGGTATTTCAGTTAACGTATCAATAATATATGACAATCATTTATATGACTTATACTAGCTTTTACCCGCGACATCGTCCACATGGATTGGTATTGGATTTTTTTAGTGTTTTAAAGAATTACATTTCTTGTTTTTTTTTAAACGATTACACACTCACACCCCCGCACTAGGATTCCCTGTGTTGCGGGTGGCATGGACATACACAATTATCACATGACAAACACCCATGACATAAAAACAAACATTTATCTGTCACATAAATATCTGCCCCGGCCGGGAATCGAACCCGGGACCCCACGCTCGGCAGGCAGGGTCACTACCAACTGGGGTACGGGGTCGATCAATTTCTTTAGTACATTAATTTTTCTCTAACTTATAATCTCTTAAGTTTTAACCGGTGTAAGACACATAGGCGTCCAAAAATGAAAAAAAATCACCTTAAGATATAGATACCTTAGAGCAACAACCGACGGTAAATCTGATGGTGTGTTACATGTCGTTAAACAAATTGTATTTTTTATTTAATACTAGCGGCAAACCCCGCGGTTTTAATTAAAGAAATATGTTTTGAACAGGTAGGTAGCGCCTTTTTCAAAGAGAGTCTAGATTATTTTTAATATTTGTAACCTTTTTTGTCGAATAGAAATGTTTAATGTTTTTTTGTTGAATAGAAAAGCAATTAAAATTTAAATGTACACCAATTGAGATGCAGATGACAAATATCATCGTGGCTTTTATACGTCCATCGGGAATAACGTACCTTTGTAATGGTAAAATAATTTTTGAGATAGGTGCCGTGGTTCTCTAGATTACCTTCCGCATGCACATTCGAAATTCGCACTCTCTCTTTATAATATTAGCGTAGATGTATCGCGTTGGTCCCGCGAGTTCCTCTACGGTCGTTTCTGTTTCATAATATTAGATGATATGGTGTAATTATCCAGTCGGTTCGTGTCAATAAATATGACATCACTGCTGCAAACAGACGCTCGGATATCAATCGACACACTCGATATCAATGTTATCTCAGGCTGATAGGAGATAGTTAATATATCATATTGTCTGGTTAACATGAACGTTTGACGGTTATCTCTCGCGTGTATCTTGAGTTGCAAATTTAAATATATATTTGTATAGTACCTTCCGCTCATTTCTGGTTGGCAACGCATCAGTGATACCTTTGGTCTCGCTGATGTCCATGGGCGACGGTGAGCACTCACTATCGGGTGGCTCGTCTGCTTGTTTGACGGCTATTAACGTAAAAAAATATCATAAAGAGATAGGGTGCGAATTTTGTGAGTTTGTGTTGGTGTATGCGAAAGGTAATCTACGAAACCGCGGCGATTATTTGTAAAATTATTTTACCTTTAGAAAGGTACGTTATTCCCGATGGACATATAGCATATGCCTTTACCCCGCATAAAATTTAGCATAAAACTTTGTTTTGCATAAAACTTTACCCCGACAGCGATCGATTTGAGACTCTCACTAAATTATCATTCATCAATTAAAATTCAAATAGTTTTTTTTTTTAAGTTTATCTTTTTTATGTAAAAGTATCCAAATATTATATTTATAGTATGAGGATCACATGAATTTGGAGAAAGTAGTCCGACTGAAGAGTAATTCTTACTGATGTTTTCAAAATTGCAAGTGATCCGACTGCCTGTCTGCGGAAAGTCGACGTTCGTTCGTTCTGATGACCCTTCCATAACTCACCTTAGGGTTTCTAGTAGTTTCTACAAAGAAACGAGGCCAAGTATGTTTTAATCTATGCCGGTATTCTATTTCCTTGTTGTAGGTACGTCTTGGTAACCTTCAGGTTATGTGAGGTTAGAGAAAAGTAATCTGTCACTCATCGGGTGTTATTTTAATGTTTGATATATTTGTTTCTAACGATAATAGCACATGTCGCACCTTTAGAATGAAAGGTACTTAATTCAAAATTTCTGAAATTCCAGATTTTACTATAAATTTACTTAAAAAACCCTACTCTAAAACACCATGGTGAAAAAGAGCCTGAATTATGAGTGAGAAAGGGAAAAAGGGAAAACCTCATACATCAGTCTCTTTAAATTTACTCAAGACCATACATTTTTGAAAACTTTCTTCGTCATTTCCGTTAAATTGCAATTTTTGAGTTAAGTCCCTTTCGTTCTAAGGGTGCGATGTACATAACAAAATTATTGTATTTTATTTCAATATGTTAATTATCGGACCGTTAACTCGTGGTGTCTCGTGCCATAAATTGAAAAAAAAGTTGTCTCTGTATCGTTAACAAAGCTTAGCTGCTCCACTCGTGATATTTACAAAAATATTTCAATCTGTTTATAATATTAGATTCTGACTCCCTTATTTACTATAGTTAATAAAAATATGACTGGGTTTTTAAATATAGAATTAGTTAATAAATCAATTTCAGTGCCATCTATGAGATACCTTCTTATAAAAGTCATAAAAAACACGCGTCTTTTATTTTTATTTAATTAATTATTTTATTTCAAAACGCGTATTTTATATGAATGCAGTAAAACCGCGGTACCAGTCCCAATAGATAATTTTATCATTAGCAAAATTAAACGGCGTAGGTATAATTTAAACCGAGAATACATTGTGCAAGTCATTCGTTTGATAAATTGATTGCGCGGTGACGTCATCAGTTCGCCGATGGTGTTCGATTTGTGCTGACGTCATTGTGGTCTTTTTGTAAGTGACGGCTTTAGATTTTAAAACAGCATACACTAGTGGAAGATTGAACCAATCGACCTTTCAACCTCAACCAGCGTTGGAACCGTGTTCCACGGCGATCTGTCACGATTGGATTTTCGAATTCATTCATTCAAACGGATGATGTAAGTTAGAATATTGGTACGAGCTTGTGAAACATGAAACATGTAGCGTTTAATTATGTTTACATAAGTAATAAGCGAAAAAAAAAAATCTTCTAATTGCGTCGTGCCTTAAGGATAAATTTTTCCCACTTTGAAAAGAAAAGCTTACACACATCGATATATTTTTTTAAAAAGGATATAAAAAAGGCATAATATAATATATTGAATATGCTGTAAGCATAAATATGGACAACAAAGTGGCAGTTAAAGAACCGTGCAACAAAACTCAATACCCTATCGGTAGATGCAGTACGATTTAAACATTAAGGTGTGTAAGGAATACATTGACATTATGTTATCCAATTTTTTCTCTACTTTAACATTTACATTCTTTTCAGTCAATCAGAAACTATATCAATCTATGTAATTATACTGCATATTGATTCTTTTTGAATTAGCAAAGAATTTTCGCTTTTTTTCATTATATAATGGAAATCGTTCAATTTCACTACATTTCGATATTCTACTTTCGTTGACGTATGTGTATCCACTCCCCCCCGCCAGAACGTTTATCGTTATCAGCTACTTACCTAAATACTTGGAGCTATTGTTCTTATCTGATAATTTTTATTCTTCGAGTCGTTTTGTTAAATTGCTGTTAAGTGACGAATATAACTCTTAAAAAAATTGACATTACAATTAGATCATCTTTGTATTAGATATGTCAAATTCATTTATTTGTTTCATTTTTATTAATTTTCTTTTTAAAGGGTACTCACGGCTTTGTTTTTTGTTTTTTTTGACGTTTGTTTTGTAACAGGGAGATAAGTACATTCTAATATTACACACCTTGGACAACTAGAGAATTCTAACGTAAGGTTTCCTCATGACGTTTTCCTTGACGAAGCAATTGTAATTCAGCAGATGAATTTCAAGTAGTAATGTATCGAAAATTCTATCGTTTTATAACTAAAATAAAACCGGTTACGTTTTATGGGATTCACGTGAGGTTGTTGAGTATTAAGAAGTTGTTATCATTTTATAGGGAAGTGTACAGTTATGTAATGCTGGTTACGGCCTGGTTTTAGATGGAATACATATTAAAAATGTGTATTTAATTATACATTTCTGTCTTAGTGCTCTGTTTCAGTTTTCAAACCTTATATAATAACTAGCGGCCCGCCCCGAATTCGTTCGAATTGAACGATTGTATTCACATACTAGCTGTACCCTGCGCGCGTTGTTACGCCGCCAACTAAAATAAACAGTGGCGCCATCTGTCGAAAATTGGTCGTACCAACTCAGATACCTTCGTGGGCTCGTGCACTCACGCACTTTGCTAAAGATCATCACATGATCAAATGCATAGTTAACGATTCTATAAAGGGCACACAGAAAAACATTCATTTTTGGATATAGTATAGATAGCCTATGTCCATCCGTCACCATTCAAGTGGTGAAAGAAATTTTCTAATACGCACCGTTGTTCCGGAGATTACCTTCGGCGTACATACGGACTCACAAAATTCGCACTCTTTTCATTATATTAGTGAAGTACTGTAGATACGCAAGACTCGACAATTTTTTAATTTCTATCATTTTACTTTCTAAATCGAAATTCGTCCCTTGTTGGATAAACAAGCCATGTAATATGTGACAAATTTGAACATTTCCATCCAGTTGAAGAAAATGTGCCAAATTATCTGACTGTTTCCGACTGGTGAGTCGTGGCTTGCGGTGGCGCGATGTAACTCTTGGCGGGGTGACTATTGGAAAAAGAGAAATTAGAATTTTATTGTATTTGTAAAATATGTACCGATTTCATTTAAACGGTAACTAAGCGGAATGTAATGTTACCACACCAATGTTACAATTTCAAAACATTCACATGTAAAGTAAACGTGATTTTGTTGAGCAACTAACGAGCGTTTGTTCTGAATGTAATTGATGAATTTAATACATGCGATAACAATAATAATAATTTTGTTGCATCGAAGAATGTCATGCGTTAAGGTTTCGAAAATTGCAATTTTCGTTTTTGTGAAAATAGACAATCTCACCTCCCCATACTTCGGTCGATTCCCAAATGTTGGGGGTGAGCATTTGACTTTTTCATTGCATATTCAAAACCATTTCCAACAGCGCCGATTTTCAGTGCATCCCATCAGCTGTTGGTAGTTAAATAACAAATATAACTATGACATAGTCACAATCTTTGGTACTGCTATTTTTTTTTTTGTAGATAAATTGTTTTAATTATTTATTTCTTGCTTCAGTGTCGTGTCTAACACCACTGTCATTGCATAGTGTAAAATAAGGTATTCGTTTCTATTAACGCGATACTACCAAAAAGTACAGTACGGATTTTCATGCGGTTTTTACAAATCAATAGTTTGTTTAACAATCGATTTAGGCGTAAGTGGTGAACAGAAAAAGGTTCCCTAAGTGAATGATTACAACGAGTAACTTTTTTTAATGCAGCTATTTTGATCATGAATGTTAGTGCAGTTATTGCTAATAGAAAGAGATATTCACGCGGCAGGCTTTGATGTACGGGTTGAATAACAAAAAAATATAAAACACCTGATGAAAATGGAGGAATATATTAATATATCACCAGCAGCGAGAGGGGTTGTTGGTGAAATTAACAACACTTTACTGTTGCATATTTTCTGGTTAGTTGTAATGACTAGAGATCTTTTACTGGTCGAAACATGTTTCCTAAGTTTTTATTGATAACATTATATCTCGTCAATGCCACAACTTTAGCGTTATAATGAAATAAATGACAAGAATAACAATTGACAACACTGGCTACTGATTAAGAAACGGTATTGAACGGTTTTTTATTTGCCTATTTATAATATAGACTAGAGGCCCGACCGACTCCGCTCAGACTTAACAATAATTATATAAACATGATATAAAATCTATGGCCATTTGAACTACCTTTCAAATGGTCAAATGATTTTTCAAATAGATGCCGCGGTTCCGGATATTACTTTCCCCATATACAAAAACTCACAAAAATCACACTCTCATTGAAATTTGTAAATAGATTAACACTAGATAAAAATACCTGAAATGAAAGAGCGGGCGTATGATTGTTATACGGAGGTTTAACTGGGAAGAGGTGCGAGACGTAGATTACAAATGAAACATAGGGTAGAATAGATTGTAATTATAAGGTTACAGATATTTAATTATTATTTATGTTGACGTTTCTAACACTAGACTCTTAAGTTTTTCTTGTTTTGTTTCAGATAATCACTGCCCAGTAATAATTGTAATTTAAAAGAAAAAAAATAAAAGTGGCGAAGATATTCCAAAAGAAGGCCGCTTTTAAGCCTTACAAGAACATTAAACGCAAAAAGAGAAAAATATTTTAAAGCCCTCAAAACAAGTCCGTAAGACTGTAAACTGCTTGTGATATATTTAAGTTTTAACAGTGTATAAAAGAATTCCAAATTCGAATACTCAGTAGCAATAATTTTATCAGATAACTTATCGAAGTAGCTTAGCGATCCGGTGGACTCTTTTTCTCGTATAATCTGTGAAGAATGAGAGACAACATGAAGGCGTGCCAACACACACTGTCCGATGACGTCGTGTACAAAGATGTTGTTGTTATCGGTGAGTACAATCGATCCCTTCACTGTACACTTTTTACAAGTGAAATTAGCTTAGTCTCTGCACACACACACACACACACACACACACACACACACACGCACGCACGCACGCACGCACGCATACCCACACATACATAGACCTCCCATTTTCACCCAGTAGAAAGCTTCCAGTTTTTGTATTTCCACGTATTGTGCCTAAGAATCGTTACAACCTATAACCTCCTCCTCCCCCTCTCATAATGGGAGGGGTTAGTTAATACCATATTCCGTCACACTTATCGAGTGCGGGTTGTCAAACATTCTGTTTAGAGAACTCTCCGGTTGGCAGGTTGCTTGAAGATTTTTTTCTTTCCCCAGAGCAAGTGGTAATTGTTTGCAATAGTTTGTAATAATTAAAAAAAATATTGTGGTGCCTGCAGGATCCACTATTAGGGTATACACCACCTCCAATACACGGCAACAACGTACATTGGATTGCTACTCCACAGTGTCGAAACCACTGAATCACTGGCACACTCGGTATTATCTAAGGAAATAAAGTAAGATTGTTAATGTTGCCAGCTAAGAACGGATCCCGGGTTACGATTCACCGCGGCGCAGACGTTTATGTGACACGCAAATGTTTGTTTCCCTGTCACGGGTGTTCGAGATGTCATCTTTGTGTACGTCCGTGTCACACGACAATCCTGGTGCCGGGGTGTGTGTGTGCATTAAAATGTATTAATTGATAATGTATTCGCAGCGTGGCTAACGGCCGTTACGTATTCAAACTGCGTGTCCGCTAAGCGCCGCGGCCGACTGCCCCGAGCGGCTATCGATGTTCACGCGTATCAATTACAAGTAATTAAACGGAGTGGCTTACACCGTCTGGTCTCAGGCTATCGGATTACGCTGTGCGTGCGATTGCGATGTCGAATAGTTATAAATTTATGTTTTAGCTTTGTAAAAATATCACTTACGTGGTGTTTCTTTTTTTTAAACAGTTACAAAACTAGTTGTTTATTTGTGAACAGTGATTGGCTTGGCTCTAACGCATTTAGATGTAAATTGTAAGATGCGAATGGAAGTGCGTGACTTAAATATTTCGATCGTAAATGTTACAAGTAAAATACATTAGTAGATTACTCGTAGTGTAAGTAGTGAATATTCGTAACAAAAATATTTTAACTTTTAAGAAGAATTATGTTACTATTATAATTATAACACTTCCAATATCCAATAGCTTCATGTTGGTAATATCGTGGTTTTTATGTGCAAAATAATTAATATTGTATTATAATACCTTGGATCGTTTCCCACAGTAATTAAATTTGACCGTATCAAAATTAAGGAATCACATAATAATTATAATTAAATTATCCAAATGTGATTAAAGGCTCCATTGATTGTACTAAGGCGAATGTGGGGTCTGAGTCGGGGGAGGCTTACTTCACCGATTCCGATAAAGCGACTGATTCTAAGAGCGCCGTTCGGAATCAACAATTTATGAACATACATACACTTCGTGTATATCCTGTGACCATGCGGAATAATGTAACTTATAAATGGTAAAAGAGTTTTTCAAATACGTGCAGTAGTGGCTCCGTAGATTGCTTTCTGCGTATACCCACACCCACAAGATTCGCACTATTTCATAACACTAGGATAGATAGACTCGAGGACATCGGTGGTCAATCAAGCATGACATGACCAGTCCAAAAAGCGCGTCACACGCCATCCGATGTGTGATCGTGCAACATTTATATTTGCATAACATGAAAAAACATTGAATGTCCAGTGAGTGGTCTGCGATAACGTTATGATAAGGCGTGACCGCCTGTAATCCGATTATAATGACAGCAGCGATAATGGTGACCGCCCGCGTGCGGCTCGACTGGTGGTTGGCCGTTCTACTTGGTACGAGTGTGGACGTCGGAGTCCAATGGTCTAGATTAGGGATGTTGTGGATGTGAAATTTGGAAACCGGATAACGATACGGATATATGAATAATATATTACCGGTTTTAGTTTCGGTTACGGATGTGAAATTGTTTCGGATTTTCCGATCGTTTCGGATAATTTCGGTTACGGGTATTAGATGATTTACGACTTGAAAAAATATGTAATGTTTTTTCAAAGTTTGGTTATGTTTCTAGGTTTTATGCGGTATTATAATCAGAGAAGCGATTAATTACATAAGAAAAACTGTCTAAAATGAGAACGGCGCGGCTACTGTATCGGCCTGGTCAGCATAAACCTGTCATAACGTATTTAGACTGCCTCTATCGGTAATTTTTCGAAACTCTCGATAGGATTCGGTTATGGTTTTGCATATATTTTTATTTCGGATATCCGTTAGTTTCGGTTACGGTTACGGAGCTCCATAACATCCCTAGTCAACATCGTAATTGTCACCGGCTAGTTGTTACGGTGAATGGTTTTTTCTTTTACATGAGAAATAAATTAATTGTTGTCACCAATCCCACCTAGTGGTAAACGGTAATGGAGTCGTAAGATTTTGAACGGACTAACCTATAAAGTCTATTCGTTCTCCTCTGAATTAATTATTCAAATACTAATTTAACTTATTATTCTAAACTATTATCTAAGTATATCATTATGAATTACAGTGTTTGACGTGGAATTAAATATTATATTTAAAATTATTATACATACAATACAGTTTATGAATATCAAATACATTTTATTCTGTACAAACATAATCGCTCCCACTGAAATGTCGTTTACTCCTATAATTGAGGTGACATTTATGTGTAGATTTACCTATCTACTAATTTGTGTTAATGTTCACTTTTTTGGTGCAACTAATAAATAAATAAACAATATTCGTGTAACGACAATAACAGGATAGACAGCAGACTGAAGACCGTCCAGAGAGCTGTAATGTGCAATGATATTTCACCTCATCCAGAATCTTAAGACCATGCTCACTGTGAAGAGGTTAGAATAATGAACGAAGTCTGTTCCAAGGTGTGCGGTCATGTTGAATTTTCTTTTCTCTCGTCTTTTTTTTATTCGATCATGGTTCTTCTGTCCGATCCGTTCATTCGATAAAATTGTGAAATTGCTAGGAAGAGAAATTGAAGGAAATTCTAGAATACATTCCTGAAGAACACCTAGGGTAGAAGAGTCTAAAGATCCATTATTTGCTCGTATATGACCAAAAAGACGCGGAGGAAGTGTTAATGAGTAAAATTCTGTAAGTCACTCAAAAGCTCAAAAGGAAGGCTTTTGAGAAACATTTTATGTTTTGCGCATGATTGACAATTTCGTTAATTTAGCATGAGCAGCCTTAAGGTTCCAAAGTGTGTTCAAGTAGTTTATAGAAATTACGCTGCAATAAGAATTTGGAAGTAGCTCATCAGTATAATTCGACTCGATTCGAATATGACTCGATTGTAATTCAGTAAAACCAATGACTCTTTCATGGGTGTACGTGTAACGATCTTGTAATAAACTTGGCTGAGTTTGGGGACCTTCTGCATTGTAAGCTCAAAATTCGTGTTAAAGATATTCAAGGTAATTCAAGATTCAGTAATCATTTGATCTTATTGGGGCGAAAAGCAAAATACACGAACCAGTCGTATCCCTTAGAGCGAGAATACGGGGCTGTGCAGTGTGGAGACATATGTGCGTTTATTCTGGAGCACCTTCGTATGCGCTGGAAGTTTGCAAATGAGTAAAATCCCCCACTACTCGGTCGCTTATTCTGCAAGCAAGCTCTCTTTGGAAGATATTAAAATGACTATACATACTGAGAGGGGCGAAAAATATTAAATAATTGTTTGTTTTGCTTCAGCCATTGTTGCTAGCGGAACGTTCGACCCGGTGAACTCCATTAACCTATCATGGGAAGGCGGGTCTGGTTATACGTCGAGAACATTCGGGCACACTGTTCAAATAGGGCTGCCTGCAAAGTTTATTATGGTTTTTATTGTTATTGAAGCAGCACGTATGCAGTTCGTCTGATAATAAGGAAGCGGTTGTAGATTTATTACTATTTATAAAGTCTTAATCGGAATCCCTCATTGTCCCCCTCCTTCCCACATATACCAGAGTAACTCAGTTCAAAGACTCGACACTGCACGACGTTCTTTACAAAGTACAGACGCAAGAAACTTAAAAAGGCGTCAGAACTAATGTGCGTAATTTCATCAGTCTTTTCGAGACGGTATCAACATCAGCTTTAGATGATATTTGATATCATATGATATGAAATAATATCATAAAAAGATATAAGCCAATGCGCAATATAACCAGTACTTTCTTTAACCTAGTGCGATATGGTTTGTCAGTACAATATGTGATGGTATACCATGCCAGCGCATATCTATGTTGGTGTATACTTTTATTTATTATACTCATAAATATTTCTTGTATGAGAATACAGGTGGTACTACGCTTGTCGTATGTGTGTGTATGCACGTGCGCGTGCGTGCGTGTTAATTAAAAAATACATTAATATTAACACTAACAATGGCAAAGTGTGCAAAGTAATTATAAGTATTCTTGAAGCCCCAACAAGGTCAGCCGTGATTGGCTATTAACCATTTGGTCGGTAACTATCCAGGTCATAGAGCAGTCTGGCCTTCAGGGCGATCGCTCGATGACGGCCGACGGCGATCGCACGATACAAATATGGTTTTAGTTGAGATCGATATTAGTTATTTTCAAATCAATCTTTATATAGGCTCATGTGGACTCGAAGGACTATGGAAGTTCTTTGGTAGTAAAAACAATAAAGTACTCAAGAAGCACTAGTAGTAAAGTACGTGCCGGACATCTTATCTCCCGTATTTCGAGGTTGGGTAGTTTTAAGTAATTGTCACTTGGTTGCGATGTCTCCGGCTGTCCAAACTGGATGGAGACTTTGTGGAGAAGCCTACGTACTGTTACGAGTAGTTCTCGATATGTTCTAAAGGGAGTCGGTGTCTAACCAACCAATTCAAAGCTAGAAGACTATTGACACTACGTCAACTAGCGATGCGATCGGATATGGTAATAAGAACACGGTAATATTGCGCTCTTGGACTGCAGAATGGACATTTTGAATGATATTGCATTACCAAAAGCAAAAATAGCTTAAGAAAATTTGTACATTAAAGAGGGATTAGAGATATTAAACAAGTATTAGAGGGAAAACTTCCAAAGATCTGAAAACGAGGCGAATGAACAGACGGGCTACGTGATAATTAACCACTTGGTCACCCTCGTTAATGCAGATTTACAGCACCATTGCCTTCATCGATCGTTACACCAGCTAATTGACTCTGAAGATACCCTGAAATTGTTACTTGTAATAAAACATTGCCACAAAAAATTGTTACTTGTAATAAAATTATTAATTTGTCAAATTGATTCTATTGATTGTATTCTTGGCGACCACCGAATCCTTGACTGCATTGTCATTTGTGATTGTTACGTCACTTAGCATGGCGCTCGGTCAGATGATCACATACTATATTGTTACATATATACTGTCTAGGTACTCGTTTACCAGCTAGAAACAAAAAAATCCTGTGTTTATTGTCAATAGTTTTGATACTAAATATCAGATTGTTTGTATTGGGCAGAAAAATGCACAAAAAAGGTACATTCATGAGCTTATGAAATAAATTATTTTCAGTTCTTCAGTACTTCGTGCTATGAAAAAATTAAATTGTCCTTTCTTTCTGAAAAATTAGTCTAAAAATCTTTTTCTAAAACCTAATTAACACCGAACAAATGAAAAAGTAAAATAAAATGTACGTTCGTAAACAGCAGCCCTATATCGTGTTTAACAACGACATTACGCGTCGTGAATCATTTGGAAAATTCCAGGCTATTAATAGATTCGTGGAGTGCAGTCCAGTCAGCTGTCGCGCCGCGTCGCGTCGCGTCGCGTCGTCGGGACACCGGCGTTAGCGCGCGACAGTGCGCGCGGTGCGCACGATGTGCGGCCATTTTATTGAAACGCCAATGCTTCTACATTCATTATCTACAATATGTCTATACTAATAATTAACCTGTAACAGGATGTTATCTATACCTTAAAAAAAACTTTTAAATTCCAATGTACTAGATAGGCTTTGTTAACCAATTTTTATTTTTAGCGATTTTTTTATATTTCTATGTATCTGTCCGTTTATAAATTGATAGTTTTTTTTTTGTAAGTAATGTACAAAATTTATTTATTGTGTTCTGACTTTTTCGGTGTAACGTTAACATTATTGTATTGTGTGATTGTTCATTATAATGTAATTAATATGTAAGTGACATACTCATGAATGGCGGTTGCAAATGTAACTGAGGTGATATTTACCCTAAATTAATTATTAATTGTCTATTCACTTGGTTGTACTTGACTAGTTTATTCAGTTTTATTATTTACTTGGCGGAACTAAATAGGTCCCTGGTTGCCATTCGGGTGCCAAAGCCGTTTATAAACGTAAAGATTTTTCCCGAAGAGATGTGTTGACTTTTTGTTTATGACGAGCAGACGAGCCACCTGATGGTAAGTGGTCACCGTCGCTAATAGACTTCAGTAACACCAATGGCATCACCGGAGAGGAAGCGGCGAAACCGCATTATTACTGTCTCTCGGACGCTACGACCGGAACACGACTCGTTCTGTTTTATAACTAATGTTATGTGTAATTACAACTTATATGTAGTTAAAATATAAACAATGGCTCCGTCTGTTCAAAGTAGTAAAATTGTATATACGCAACCTACGAGCATCTTCTATATCAATACATATAATAAAATTTTAACTAATCGCTTTTTGTACGTGAAGGATATATGAGAAAAACTACTATTAGGGGCTTTTGTTAACGCAACAATAGAACCCAAACCAATAGTCGTTGGAATTTTTGTGTCTGCGCGCTATTCGGAAACGGCTTATCCCATTTCGTTATGGTTTTCACTAATGTACTGCAACTCGTTTCATGTCAATCCGTGTATCTACAAAAAAGCTATTGATTTATAACTGTATATTTCTAATTCGAAGAACGAGAAAAACGCATTCCTAAAACAATGCAGGTGCATTTTCGGAGCGTAGGGCACAGTTTGTGTGAAGCGAAGTGAGCGCGGTTGGCTTCTGATGAATATTTTATACAAATAGGTGTGTATTTGGTGATCGATGATTGACGTAGGATTTTTATATCTGACCATTTCGTATTTCAAACGACATATTGTTTTATAGTGATTAGATTGCCCGCGTCGGTGTTCTCGGCTATTTACGATGTGGGAGTGTTCAAGAGGAGAGTGAATAGGCTATTTATAATATTATAAGTTGGTGCGTTCACCATCTTAGACTTCATCACCACTTACCATCAGGTGGGATTGTTGTCAAGTATTAACTTATTTTATGTAAAAAAAAGTGACACAATTTATTTATTTATATATTTTTTTCCACATTTTCACTTTGTTTGACACACACACACAGACACACACACACATCACCACCTCTCCATACCACCTTCGATGTTTTCTGTTCTCCTGTAGGTCGGCTGGCAGAGAAATGATTCTAGTAGTAGGCCCACCTTTCGTACAGCTAACAATAACACTTTTACGGAGTTGACCAAGTACGATAAGTAATTATGGAAATATTGGATCGCGACGCGAGTCTGATCGCAGCCTGCCTGCAGGTAGGTCTCCTGTCCGTAGCAGTGTAACGATGTAAACGTCCGTTGCAGGCAACGGCCCCAGCGGCATGGCCACGTCGTTCATGCTCGCGGGCAACGTGCCCCACCTCAAGCAGCTGCCGGAGGACCTGCCCATCGACGAAATGCTCAGAGCCAGGTCAGTTTGAACTAGCGCGCCGGTGGACCGGGAGATGTTAGTAGTGAATGTTATTTGACAACCCTGTAGCTCCGTTGGCAATAACCTGGCTCGCTGTTTGAGAGGTCCCGCGTTCGATTTCCGCCAGTCGGCGCATTTGTGTGACGGATGAATGTTTGGTTTTGGTTGTTTTGCAATCCATAAAACCCAGTTTGATTCCAGCGGAACATGGTAGAAGGATTTTTGACCTTCCTGGTTTAACTACCGCCCGTCCAAACGGAACTGGGAAATGTTGTTCTGGTGTTTTGGTTGCAGCGTCGGACGGCCAGCAGTGCGCGGATCCTTCGCTTTCTTGTTGGTCGGCAACGCGTCAGTGATGCCTTTGGTGTTATGTACGCCGATGGACCAATGGGACCACTTAGTATTATGTAACCCACCTCAACATTCGTCAGCTATCGAAATAAAACAGGCCTCCCGTCATAACAATATTGTCATCAAAATTGAAATGGTCCTGTCGTTTTCAGATTATCGAACCTTCCACCTGGACAAAGTCTGTACGAAACTGATCTCATAGAACTAGCTGAAGGTTTGGAAGGCAGGAGTCAGAACCCGATCCCTCTGCTGGTGAGTTGTTAATTTTCTCTTACAATTTCGAAATATACACCTACCCAAGTAAGTACTCACGACAAGTTTTAAGACGTACGTACTTTCTCTATAATCCTAGTTCATTCACCAACCGGGACTCAGTTTATGGTACAGGAAGGTTGTTATCTACTAATATATATGAATAAAAATCGACTGTCGCGTGTTTGACTGATCATCGTTTGAGAACAATTTCATCCATTTCTTTTTATTTATTTATTCGTATTTATCATAATAAGGTTTGTGTGAAAGTATTTTTTTTTTGAAAATTCCACCGGAGAATCCGTTGGTTTGTATGAAAATCTCAATGGAAAATTTGACGTTCTGTTCGACAGTTCGGTTCGATGAAAGATTCAGTTTGATCGATCCCTTCCCGACGAACACGCCCTTACACACAACACACACCCTGACTCACCCCCGGAGATAGGGGCACGTTATAAACTAAAAATATCTACTTGATTTTGTTTGCAAAGCGCACTTCTCATTCTCTTCATTGGTATATTGCATTGCATTATTATAAATAATATATTAGATTTTTTCGTAAAATCGAACGCAGGACATCCGATAAATTGGACAGGAGAGCGAGGTGAAGGTCACGTTGGACCGATACCTACTAGATTAGATAAAATAATAATAATTAATTTCGCTGTGAAATTGTTTTTACTGATAGCGGTGTTATCGTCTGGCGCCGGTATACGTTCGAATGGAATTTGTAACGCAGTAAACCTTTGACATCGTTGAAACATAACTCTTCAATCGGATGTCCTCGTTGAGCATTGACTTGCGACAGGAATAGTGTTTGCAACGTCGCATATCAACACTCGGGCCATTAATGCTTTCATGCTTATTGACGGTATTTATAATAGTCTACCTACCTCCTTTGTGTTATCTGTGCGCAGTGTTCACCTATCTTATCTCTTCGTCCCCTCTGAAGTACGGCACAATTTCAAAAACATGGGCCGATCCGCGGATTGTAACAATTTTATTATGAAGTTAACCAGTTATGCAGTAACCTGTTCGCTGGGGTGACGTTTTTATTGAATGGGTTGTTAACCCTTTAAGAATAACTCATTAATTAATATTACTCGTTCCGAATAAAAGATAACAACATCTTGTTCTACGGCAATACGTGCTCCATCTACTTCCATTCAACGAATTGTTAAAGAATGGAATTATTTTTTTCATTGTGTTAATAGCCGACAAGCGAACAGACGAGCCATACGATGGTAGGTGATCACCGTCGCATATACACTTCTGTAACACCGAAGATATCTTCGACGCGCTTCCGACTCCAGAGGAACCGCGCACCCACAATATTATTGGCTGTCCGACGTCGCAACTGAAACACGTGGGAAACGATTCAGGGTCGGTTTAAGGAGGGTGGTAGTCGGTCAGGTGAGCAGTACCCTATCACAATGCGTTGGAATAAACTGTCCGTTCAGCAGGGTTGCACCACGTGCGCTGGTTAGCATGGACTCGAGGGTCGATGAAGCACCTTTTACACGCCAAGCTCTAATTAACCCATAAAGAAGTTTACATTGTGTATACATAAAAATGAAATACTTTACTACATACTTGGTTTAAATTTTGTTATTTAGTTCACGAACAGCGTTGCGGTGGGCATGTCGCCGCGGGCCGACACCGCATCTGATGAACCATATCGATAACATATCGATAAACTCACATCACTCAACCTATACGTAACGTAGTGTCGTTAGAGAGTAAGAAATGTTGAAGATAATTATCTATTCTATTCGAAGCAACTGGCATAAATAAAATTTGATGTTGTTATCATCACGTTATATTATTTTTTAATATACTCGTATTTGCTCGAAAAGTAGACTTTCATGTGTGTTCAGCGCGCGGAAAGTTATTCTTTTCCGCACTTGAGCTTTTTGTTGTCCTTCTGCATATAACTTCAAATGCACATAGGAGGTTTTTAATCAAAAAGTTTTCAGTACAAAATTTTTGTACTACTTACAGCTGCTTAGACTTGCCGTTAAGCATTCCCAACACAAGGAATCGTAGTACCAGGGTTTGTGCGTTGAGATTTTCAAAAGTTACACAACATATTTAATGTATTTATAATTTATATACGGAATCTTCGTCACCATCGAATTGCGACTTGCTGCTTCGAAGCGGGTTCTACAGATACTGGTTTTGTTCAATCTCTTTATCAAGATATATCGGTACCACTATTCGAATACTTTTAAAGAGTTTCTGACATGAGATTACTTATTTACGTTTAAAAATATGAAGTTTTTTGTGAATTAACTTGAGCATTTTTTAGAAATCAAGAAAACAAAACGCCCGCTTTTAATTGTTTCATTGTTTGAAAGCCTGTGAAGTCAGCGTGAAGGGTGTCGTTAGTGAACTACAGTTCAGTCTGACAGGCAGACCGATGTGGATTTACTGTGCATTGGGGCATTTTAGTGTCATTTGGCTCTTGAACTAGTATCACGGTAGTGTTTCGGACGAAGCGACTGACAAATTGCAAGTGAAATACCTAAGTGAAATCATTTCGGTTATTTCCCAAAAAAAAATGCCAAAGAAACACAAAATTTTTTAAGCATTCAGTTTACAAAAATAACAACATGTGTATACATTTTTGAATGTATCGTATAGTTGTAAACTGCGGAACCAATGTAACACCGCTTCGACTGGCGCTTGGCCGTTTTTTGTGCACGTAAATTAAAATATCCGACTCGCGCACACGTCGCAAGAAATAACGAAAAGGTCAAGATCGGGCAGCTCCCGGTAAGGTCGACAAAAAAGTTTAACTGGCTATTATATTATTAATGCACAGTCATTTGAATTGCGTCGCAGAGCCACAGTTGGACCGTTCTGTTTTTGACTTTTGGTGTGTGCTCTATGTTCGATTTCCCTGAATCATCATTAGGGTTGTCAAACAAATAGGTTATACTGAACTCCGTCAAGAGTCTATCGTGAATGCTTTTAATGTGCTCTGGTTGCACTGTTGGAGAGACAGTTATCAAATGAGTTCATCGGTTGCCCCTCGGTTGGTAGCCGTTGGTAGCGACCGCTTAACGTCTGGCGGGTCGTCTTCTTATTTGAAAATTATTAATACAATATTAAAATTAGTGATATATTTTGCAGACGGTCCGTATGTTAATCAATGTAATAAATTATACTCAATATACGGGCCGCTCATAAATAGTGATCATATTATTAATACGGCGCCGTTGCCGACCGTACCGACCCGGCCGTGACTCGCCGGGTTTTCCATTTTAACGGGAATGTCGGAAACTTGTCGTTACAAATTCATTAATTACACCACCGGGCGGTAGGTGGTCACCATCGACCGTGGACGTCTACCGTGGAAGCGGTGACAACAACGATCTAACAGTGATCTTGACAGCGGAAACACAATAAAGTCATTACACGTTAAACGAGATAAAATTCTAGAAGGAAGGTGGTGGTAGCCAGCTAGGCGGGTAAACAGAACACCGCTTTGAAATTAAGCTGAATGTGAGAGGACCCAGTGAGCTTAACTTGAAGGGATCAGGAATGTAGCTCGGCAACTGGGTGCGCTGTGAGCAGGAGTTGTTGGCTAGGACTCGAGGGTAGATGGATATTCTTACGGCCCTTAATATCGAAGTAGCAAAAGGACATGCAGTCCATCATGGTAGTGGGTGAATGGTCCCAACAACTACAGTGTTACGCGCAGAGTAAGGGTGGAGGATGTTGTGGCTCTTCATCATGGCTTCCATGGCTGTTAATAAGGAGGCCATATCGAATCCACTCGAAGTAGCCAGCATTGATGCAGCGAGCGTCGGTGTTGATGTGCTAGTTTCAGTGGGTGTAGCCGCAGGTCCAACGGTGACCTCTCTTCCGGCGCGGTCACGTCCAGGCGACTCCATACGCGTAGCATCCACTGCTGTCCGCCGTCGCGTACGTACCCCGTCTTCACTCTGCGGTACAACAGGCATTCCGCTTCTGTCACCAATTGTTACGTGTCAGGATCCGTAGGCTCAAAAAAATGCCACAATAGTTCCGCAGAGACTTTATTTTTCTTCACACACACTTCACAATTACAGTTACACTCGTAGATCGCAGGTATTCACTTCGTAGGGAGACAACTCTTCACTTCGTATCCGGAGACCGAATACCTTGTGGCCGACCCTGCCCGCTATTTATATCGATTTCCGGGCTTCCACATCCTTCCACGCCCTTTGTTGAAGTAAACAAACGGAATTCCCGGAAATCGACATAACAATAGCGGGTCAGGTAACAACCCCATTTCGGCCTTCGTCTGTGCTAATCTCGCCCCTTTTGCTTGAGGCATACGGGCCAGATTGGCCTGGAGTGACCCAGGTAGTTTTTTATTACTACCTGTGTTTCTCTTTTATTGCCTCTATTGTTTGCCTCACCGTAACGGTCGGCCACCCTTCTCGAAACTTCGTAAGCCTGCCGACTTCGAGAAGCTTCGTAACAGTATTAAACAATGAAGTGCAAATGAATTTACAAAATACCTAAATGATTCAAAATATTGAATTCGAATGTCCTGAATTGAATTAATAAATTTTTTTTTTGCATAAATATCAGGGCGGCAATTCTGCAATATCACAAATTTAATCCATAGACTATCCGCAGTGACGTCATCATTATTGTAAGTTTTATTGTTCATATTATCATTTAATTATGGTTAAATTGTTCAATTGTTGAGTTTATTCAATTTAATTTACCTATTATAATAATCAGACAGGGAATTCGCCCAAAGTCTAGTCACGGTACCCTTCTGAGAGCAATTTTGACTCCAGCAATTTTTAGCAACGGTTTTTCTTTTAGCGGGTATTCGCAGTACTTAGATCGTTTCAAATGGTGAATTTTTCACGTATGGGCTACGGTTCCTGGGATTACCCTCTGTCTCACGCATGCACTGTACGGACAGTATACAATAGGTATATAGTAAATTACTATAATTTGTACACTTTGTTTATTACTTTTGGTTTAGTAACAGGGAATGGGAGTGCGTGTGACGCGTGTGACACTCGCACTGTAAAATACACTTAAACTGTAAAGTAACAAATTATGATAACTTCTTAAAAACAACAGCGTTGACGCCGTATACGTAACATAAGTTTTCTTAAAAATACAGCCAGAAATTTTTCTTCTAATTCTTGTCTCTGTATATCTGGACACATCCCGCGGCAGCAGCTGAAAATATCAAGATATGATACTTGGTACAATCGTAATTATATTATGGGTGTCTATGCTAAGTTTCATTTATCTTGAAAAGCAATCTCGCAGAATTGGTCATAAAAGTTTGTATGGTCATTCTGTTGAGGAAGTGTTGAGCGCATCGTTTTGCTTATTGTAATTATAATGCATATACATATTTTTATTCATAGAAGTAGTAAAAGCCGCTGCCCAAAACAATAAACTTAAAGAAATTTCTTAAATTTTAATAACACTTGTGCGGGAGCTATTTGTCAGAGTTTCTAAGCGAAAGCGTATTACTATTTTGTATTTTTTGTCGCATTAAAATGTAATTCATGTAAGTTAATATTCTACAAGATCAGAGATTTATTTTACCTGTGAACTTTGAACGAGTGCCTATCTTTATATATAAAATTCTTGTGTCAGTGTTTACGTTACTGAACTCTTCCTTAAGGGCTGGACTGATTTTTATAAAATTATTTGCACTTGATTGGGAACCACCCTGAATGGGTAAGAATCACGGTTGAACCCGGTATGTGGTGCTGCGATCGCGTGCCGGGAATATATTGCATAATAAGATCTACCGGGTCAGCTAGTCTTTACAAATTTCGCGGGAATTTGATCTGATGGTAAATTTTCTAATAATTTCTTTCACTTTCCGTTTTCAATACTACCCGTTCAATCGATTTGAATAAAACACACTGGCAGACGGACATGCCAGTGATCCTAGAAAGGAACCCCACAGCAGATAATTTAATAATTATATTCATACGTCATGTAATTGCTGCTAGAAATATAGAATACTTTGAGTTCGAGGAATGATGGAAGACGCCATTACGTGAGCGCTTTTATATAAATGTCGTAATTATTTTAGCCATTATAAGTTTGGTTGTATTAAACGATACGATAAATATAGCATTATTATTTATTTAGCGTATTACAAAGTATATATAAAACATGAGCCGCTAGTTAACATTCGGCTCGAAGGACCGCTTTTTGTTTGTAATAAAACAGAAATATGGAGCTTAAAATTTCACAGTGTTCCGGACTCCTGTTAGGCTCCGGTAAACCGAGGGGGGTTGGGCGACCACACGGTCAAAGATAACAATGCGGCGTACGCGCTGCACGAGTCAGTGTTCCGTTAGCGCTGGCCAGCAACGCATCTTATACCACTCTGTACCTATTGTAACGAAGTTTCGGTTGGTGATTGTGATTAATTACCGGAAGGCTTTCCAGCAGACCGGAGCGCAGAAAACCCGAAATCGTCAGACTCAGGTAGGCTTTGCTGTGTGCCAGACCAGGAGATTCCGGACACTCATTACCATTGTATCTCATTGGAAACCAGACCGGGAGTTACTAATTATTCTATTGCACACACAGTTACTATACGATAGAGACGAAAATTGGCATAAAATAGTTAGAAATACACAAAGTATCATTAAAATCTGTTGAGTTGTTTTAAGGTCAGACGTGCACAGATAGACAGGAATTAAAAAAAAGTTTGAACGTTTATATCGTTAGCAAAACGTACCTACCTAAAACGTTCCAAAATAATATTTTATACACGGATTCGGCTCTGATACAGATTTATTGTAAGTATAGTGTACATCACAAGGAGAGATAAAGAGATATTTGTTTTTGTTTCCAGGTCGATAATTTGCTGAGACCGTGCGCGGATTTGGGGGTCCAGGCTGACTCGCTGATCGAGTGGAAGTATGATGTGGAGAAACAGGTAAAATAATCTTATAAGTATAATTATATGACGATAGATGAAACAGTTCACCTGGGCATTTACCAAAAATGTCTACAAGAATACTGTGTTTCTTTAATTTAAATGGTATACTGTGTACAATTATTAAAAAAAAAGCTAATGATGTACTCCGCCCTATATAATATATATTTATGACGACGTACGTACATGAAAAGTGTATACTCCACTAAAAAGATGTCTGTCAACTGAATAAACAAATAAATAAGTTATATTAAAACTGAAACGTAATCTCCATTGTTCTGTGCTGCGTCCGGTTTTACTAAAAAATGACATTTTTGTATAATAATTACAAAAAGCGTTTGCGCAGTGGTAAAAATTATTGCATAATCATTAAGTAACCTGTTAATTCTGTTCCCAATTTTATATGTTGACAACACTAAAGCCGGTCGATCGATGGTTACGAAACAAAACAAAAAAAATCGTTTGACAAGCGGACGAGTAAATGGTACTGAATCGCCTTGTTTTTGCCTATTTATACATCAATATTCAAACACAAAAGTACTTTACAATATATGTAGATTTTCAAATGATATCCAGTCCTTCCATAATGTGCGAAGAAAGCTGTCGCAATCTTGATTTTATTAATGTATTAGCGGACCGCTGACTCCATTCTTGTTGAACCATTGCTAACGTAACAACGAACGTCATCATGATTGTAGCTTATATATATATATACCACTATATAAATCTATTGAGCTTCTCTGTATGTCTCGAGATAACTCAAGAACGGCTCGATCGATCTTAATGAAAATTTGTATGTAGTGAGAACACGAGATTGCTCAGATGTTAGCCTATATATATATATATATATATATAAGTAACCTAATTATGTCTAATGAAGGCAATATGAAATGTTTAATAATCATGTATATATAATTAACAGTCCAAACCGAACGAGGTCTGACGAGGTCCGCTGGTGTACATATGATATACCTTTCAGATGGTATAAGGATTTTTCGAATAGACGTCGTGGTCCCGGATAAAAATATTTGAATGTTTATATAATCGGATGTTGGCTAGGAAGATCGAGATCGCGTTTTTATTACAGATAATAAAACTTTTATAGACATTGTGAAATGACAGCGGCACAGAGTAAGCGAATGACACAGATAAGATCATGGTTGCACAGACTTATGAAGACTAGGGTCACTCGGGCAAATCATGAACTGATGGCGGGCGGGCCGCCAGAAGTATAGGTAATTAAAGACAATAAAGAATTGATAATAATTTATTAAAATTCAAAAATAATTTATTAATTTGAAGCGTGGCACTGCATAGTGCTTACAATCTTTTTTATATTTGGCTCAAATTTACTTGTAGCAACACGTAAAACTGCTTCCAAACTTTCATTTGCAAGGCGGTTTCGATTTTTTGTTTTATTATTATTTAGTATTGAAAAAGTTTGTTCACATATATAGGTAGAACCAAATAAGCTGGCACATTTCAGAGCGTTTATGCGCAACTTTTCGTACATATTTTTATCAATGCAGCGGTAAAAGTTCAGCAAGTCTCCTTCGTTGAATTTGTTGCGTAAATCTTGATCGTTTTGAATGTCGATAATTTCTAACTGCATTGACTCTGGCGCATTTTAAACTGAAATCGTGAAAGGATTGCTGAATATGTCCAACAGAGGTTTCATTTTTTTAAACTCCGAAAATCTGTCTTGAAAAGATTGAATCAAAATATCTAGCTTTTCTACATAACTGAAATTAATCGCAGTTTTGTTGAATTTTTCAGCCATTTTCTTATAAGTCGGAAAATGATTGTAATTTCCAGAATTCAATTGTGATCTGAAAAGTGTCAGCTTGCATTGAAAGGATGATACATGAGCGTAGAGCTGGGATATCAGTTGATTTTTGCCTTGAAGCCGTGTGTTCAAGACATTCAAATGATTTGTAATGTCAACTAAAAAAGCCAAATCACACAACCAATCAGGATTTTTAAGTTCCGGGACATCCCTTTGCTTTTCCGCCAGAAATATTCCAATTTCTTCTATTAAATTTAGAAATCGTTCCAGTGTCAATCCACGGCTTAGCCACTTTACTTCTGTATAATACAGTAAATCTCCGTATTCGCTTTCGATGTCATCAAGGAATTGTTTGAATTGTCTGAAATTTACAGTCGAAACTACCACTTTCATGACATTTTGAAATTCAATTTTTTTAGAACAGAGGGTTTCTTGGTGTATAATGCAGTGAAACTGCATGAGATCTTCAGCGTTTATGTTTTTTCCTTGCAGATGCTTTTTCAGCAAAGTAACTAGCCCGGTATTGACACCAATCATCGAAGGAGCACCGTCAGTCGCAACTCCCGATAATTTTGATAAGTCCAAATCAGTTTTTGAACACTCATCCAAAAGTACATTGAGTATATCAACTCCTTTGGTTTGACCTTTCAATGAACACATTCCGAATAACTCTTCTAAGACTTCAAAATCTTGAGTAACACCTCGTATGAAAATGAGAAGTTCAGCTGTGGAACTAATAATAATCAGTGGATTCGTCGAGTGCTAATGAAAAAAATTCAATGATCTTAGTTTTTTCAATTAATTGTTCCGCAATATTACCTGACACAGACATAATTCGTCTTTGGATAGTCATACGATTCAGTTGAATTTTCTCAAACTTTTTTGCTGCTTCTGGACACATTTTCTTAGCGGCAATTTCTATGCATTCTTTTACAAAATCGCCATCATTGAAGGGGCGACTTCGCTTTGCTATCATTCGAGAAATTTCATAACTAACTTCTGTAGCTGTTTCTGAATCTTGAATGGGTTTTGTAAACATAGCTTGCTGACCAATAAGCGCCCGTTTTAAAGACAACATTTTTTGCTTTCTTAATTCGCCTGTAAACTTGGTAAAAGAAGGATGCTGCGTTTCATAGTGCCTTTTTACATTATATTCCTTTGCAATCGCAACAGAATTCTTGCAAATTAAACAAACGACTTTGTTATGCGACCATACTAAAAAGTATTTCTCAGTCCAAATTTCTTGAAACTGCCGATTTTCACCTTTAACCTTACGTTTTTTACTAGGTCCTGGCTTCTCCATGTTGCGTTCTAATCCTGGCTAGGATTAACACAGCACCTAAAAACAATTACAGTACCTACTTAAATTACCTATTCTTTTTTAAATTATCAAAAATAATTGATTAAATTCCTCAGAAATTTTAAGATTTTTATACAGATTTTATATCTGAAATAATGACGTAATTATTACAGTTAGAGAAATTCTGATAAAAATAGTAATTTCTTTGTTTTATTTTAATATTTGGCCAACATTAAAGCTAAATTTGTTTAAAATTGATTAAATAGGTAGGGAAACACTTATTAATAACAGAGTTTTACTTACGATTTCACAACACAATTATACACAGCACTTGACGGGTTAACAGGAAATCTACGTTGAATGTGCATCAAAATATATGACACCGGCTAGTCGAGTTAAAATCTACACTAGAACCATTGCCTCCCCAAAACACTATTAAACTGCACTTATTCTCAATCACTTATTACTTCGCTTTGTATTTTCGCGCTTATTTCTTTCTGTTGACATTTCGCTCAAATTAAAACCGAACTGTCGGTCGCTGCGGTTAGCGTGGCTTTTATACCGCGCATACGACTCTGGAAGCTTCGTGTATCTACTCGTACCTACGCGAGCAATCGGGAATTCGGGACTATTGCTATCTCGCTTGCTCACACCGCGCTAGAAAATTCTTGATTTCTCTACTATTTTGATCTTTATATAAAGGCGGCAAGCGATGTTACTTGACTTAGCATTTTTGGGCGCTAGATTTAAATAGCGTGCGCGAGATTCAAATTACTTTTCGAACATATTTTTTTTTGGTTTTATTCCGGAATAGAATTAAATATTCTTCGAATGTACGAGAGTATTATTTTTGCTGTCGGCGGGCCACCAGTATTCGACCGGCGGGCCGCGGTCTGTGCATCCATGGATAAGATAGACAAGATAACTTGTCCGTCGAGTTAACGAAAAATAACATGGTATAATTGTTAATTAACATGTCGTTCTTGATAAATATTTAAAGAATACAACAACATTGTATATCCTTGAAGACTCTCAATGTTATTCAATTCAACACTTTCATTGTAATGCTAATTATGTTTGTCACAGTCGCGAATTTGTGTTTGACGTCGGATGTCCAGAGCGATCACGCGGAATAGCAAATCACCATTTTTTAAATCAAATATAATATAAGCTATTGTTCGATTCATATAAACTAGTGAAGAGTACTCGGTGATCTGTACGTCCCCAAATAGTTGTCACACGCGAAAGCCATTCGATCATTTCCATCAGCCGCTTTGGAAGTTTGTCATGTTAACCCAATACACTCAACTTAAACCTTCCTCGTGAATCATGCTGCATATCATTAAATCGGCCCATTATAACGCTTTGGAATTTCACACAAGAGTAAATAAACTATGTACATAATAACCGCTTGTAAATACCGCGCGGGCAGTTTATTGACGAATCTATCAATCATTATTTGGCGCGAGACTGACACGGCGGACGTTTCCATGGTGACGATCGATACCGCGTCATCCTGCCGCTGGGCGAGCGACGACAAGTGTCAACTGACGGCAGAGAGGGAAATTACGAAGTTATATTCTTATTCGAAGTTGGTTTCCTAAAGGCGATTTTCAGTGCGAATCCTTAGTTCAGTATAGTTCGTACCGGTGCCGCGCGAGCCTATTATGACACTATAA
>PDGT01000059.1:1769115-1791942 GCA_003671415.1 Megathymus violae | reverse complement strand
GTGACGTAACCCCCGCTCTCGATCGGGGGTACGTAATGTGAGGTTCACAAGTTGGAACTTATAGCTCCAACCGTTTGAAGCACCTTCATGACGTACTCGATAAAGAGAAAAAGTTTATGTTCGTTAAGTACCTATCTCACGTCGTTTTTGTTAACCTCCCCCGCAAGTCACGTTATTTTTCTGTCCACTAATGCTACAGCTGAAACTCGAGGAAAAACCATATCGTCAAAAGCTAATAGTAATTACATTCAACTCGTTGTGAATTTCGTGTTTATTCAGTCATCAATTAATGTCTCTTCCCCTAGACGACGCCCCCTCGGTGCTGGTGGTGGGTTCGGGGGTGAGCGCCGCCGACGCGGTGCGGCTGGCGCGCGACGCGCGGCTCCACGTGCGGCACGTGCACAGGACCCCCGCGGACGCACTGGCCAGACTGTCCCCCCAAGCTTACCCCGACTATTGCCAGGTGAGCGTTGTATGTATACGGACATACTGAACGAATAATTCAGGATTTACATGGATTCAATAAACTGATCGAGAATATCCTGCAAGAAGATTTTCAGGGTCAAAGGAAGGTGATATACTTCATTAAATCCTGTGTTGCAGCTGATCGGTGATGTTAACTGTAACCAATCATGATCGTGGAGGCTGCTACCTCATGTCTGTAGCGGATATGATGGCGCCGATCAATAAAACTTCGCCTTTGGATCGAACAATTCTTTATCCTTTATAATTTAATGGACACAAGGTTTTTCTACAAGATTTGAGATCGAAAAGTACAGAGTACGCACAAAAAGGTTGATAGATTATACAGACAATTCGCAGAGCACCGCACAACACGCCACATCCAAGTACAAGAGTTTTACGCAGTACGCAACACTACCTAATACTGGATGGTCCTTATCATTTCGAGGTATAAAATGCCAAGCGAAGGAGCATTCGGACATTATAAATGAATAAAATATATTTATTGTTTGTCAACAGGTCTACAAGATGATGCTCGACGGGCCATCAGGAACCCATGAAAACTACACACCGTACCCGGAACACATGATCGTGGAGATCGCGCCGGTGGCCGGTGGGAAAGAGCACTCCGTGGACCGCGACGTGCGAGACAGACTCCGCCTCAAGCGAGTCACACTCCTCAACCTGGCGACGAATGAAACGGTCGAAATCACCGTGTCCCTCGTTGCGGTCCTCATCGGCTCAAAACCAGATCTCTTTTTCCTCCAAACAAATTTCAATCTTAACAACATCGATGTAAAAAACTGTATCAAATGCGACGAGGACAGACGGAAGATCGAGGACGAGAACCAAAGGCGGTGCTTTTTAAAGAACCATTGGCATTACATTAAATCGGTGTTGGGACAGAGCATTCAGAATTGCAAGTCACGTTATTTGAACTACACGGAAATCAATGGCAACACCGATACGAAGTGCATCGAGCCAGACTGCAATCGGCGGAGTGAAATCGATAAGTCGGAGAAGAAGGTCAATGGCATCGGTCAGTGCAAGTGTGATGCGGAGGAAGTGAGAAATGTCGTTTGTCAGTGTCAGCCGACCAATCCGTACTCAAGCGGTATTGGCTTCGGAGTAGACCCTAAGAAGCCAGTGGACGGACGGTCAAACCCGTTAGCTATTGACAAAAGCACTCACGAATTATTAAACGCTCCGAAGGGGATCTACGCGTTGGGACCGTTGACTGCGGATAACTTCGTGAGATTCATCCCCGGAGGCGCTCTAGCTATAGTGGCACATATCCACAAGGATAACAAGACGACTGCACAGTGACTCGACAATACCCGTTGATGTGATGTTCCAGTACTTTTTTTACAATAAATTATTTTTTATACCCCATTTTCTTGTTTTATTCACCACTACCAAACTGCCCTCGCTTCGCTACAGGAGAACCACGCCTTACATTATTTTAAATTATTTATAACTTTTTTATTTATGGACGGATTGCAATGAAACAAAGTATTAAGTGACACTCACTGCGATACATTAGTGGAAACCAGCGGGTACTAACGTATAGACAAACAGACAAAAATTCGAACAACTATTGTTTTGGGTTCTATCGCGTTAATAAAGGCCCGTAATAATGTTTTTTCCCATATATCGTTCATGTACAAAAAGCGATCAGTTAGAATTTTATTATATGTATAGATGCATGACACAACACATCAAAAAGGGTTAATGCACAGAACAGTTAAATAATATTGCTTGAAAGCAATAGATAAATTATAAATTTAACAGCAGTAACAACCTAGTTTTAACATGAGTTTTGCCCAAATTTGAATCCAGCATACATGTGTAATTTTCACCATTATATGCATATTAAAAGATATTACAAGTTGTAATTTACCAGTGTACGCCAGGCTAATATGATAGATCATCTTTTACACCTAATGTTATGTTTGATGATGAAATTTACACATACACTCAACTCTCCCACAGCAATCAGTTTCTAGCGGTCTAGACGTAAACAACCAAAATTTATAAACAAATATTTATATCACTAGTCTACCTTGGACCACTGAGTCCCTACAAGATGGATACATTTATAAACATACTGAAATATCTCTATAAGCTATAGGTTTAAGGCAAGTATAACTTATAGGTTGATACATCAGATTGCAATGAAACAGAAATAGGATTATGAGGTATACTGGAATATTGATGACCATAGCATTACTGTTCTAGATAATGTTAACGAGTTAATTAAAATGACATTTTATACGTTCATTCCTTTATTTCTATAACTACAACATGTTTACTTACATTTGGAATACATTGCCTATCAATCATATAACATTAGATAAATTTAAACAAATTGCATATGATTTCAACTAGCAATTATGCTTTTAATGCAAGTACTCACATGTAAAGAATGCGGAGCTGTTATTCACAAATGCAGATATGGGGTAAAGAATAATTTCCTAACATAACCATTTGTGATAAGTACTGTAGTTCATAGAGAATTAAATATGACCACATATATTCTTAGATGTAATAGTTATAATGTAATGATGTAATGTGATTATTTTTTGGGTAAATACCTAAGTGATTAAATATGTAGTGATATTTAATATTCCGAGTAAAGTGTGTAATACTAATAGTACTGAACTCACTCTACGTCTTAATTACGACCCCATCAACCACAGTACAAACTTGCAGTGAATGCAATAATGATATAAAGATGAACTCAAGAACTTGCATTATTTACTTGTAGTATAAAGTCAACAGTCTAATTTGAAGACTTTAATGGCTGAAATTATACATTTAAACATTTCAGTTGTATTTTTTTGTATAGATAATATGTATTTATATCATTTAATTTCATACAGTAATTCATATTATGAGTATATTTTGATTGATGTATTAATTATCTTTACTTTGAAAGATTTCTAGTTTTGGAGATTCAATGTAAACTCATGTTACAAATATATTAACTTAATACATAATTTATAACAATGTAAATAACCTCACCTTATTTATGGCAATGAGAAATTAAATCCTTGTTTAAATACTAGGTTATTTATTTATTCATTATTACACCTATGAGAGCATTTTCTATCACTCAACCTTTAGGTCAATCAGATATGGACAGACTAGTTTGTTTAGAAACAAGGATTTAATTTGTCTTTATTCAATTAGACACATATTTATTGTATTATTCAGTTTGCTTGTGCAATTATTGTAACAAATTTAATTTTTAGCATTCACTAGCAATTATCATTATTACTATAGTATAGTTAAGTATGTAATATTATAGTAGTAATGTTGTATATTATATACTATTGTATAATATTACCATAAAGTTTCAGTATATACACCATTATAGCTTTATAAAACCACTATTTTTATTTCCAATTGAACAAAACATATCACAGACTAAAATATGACAGTATTGTTAAAAACTTAACCACCTAACGATCCTGAGGTTACTTGTTGACCTGCTGTAAATAGTTATGACCACAAGTGCAGTTATAAACTGTACAATAATAAGCATGATTGGTAACAAACAACAAAACAGAAGGTACATACTATGCTCCTAGTAGTTTAATGAACATTAATTGTTATCGTGTAAAATTTAAAACAGCTATTAAGAAAATACCTAATAATATTCAGTTTATAGTACTAGCACCTGGTAAATAGGGTGAGAGTGAATATAATGTCATCTGTTTATGCATCCGGAGACAGGCTGATGGCACAACATGATCGTTTCTTGTAGTTCTTGTGCCAGAACTCTCGGCAACTCCAACTGCAAAGCTACGTGCGGCTGGCGTATGTGCTGAGCTAGTTGCAATAAACAGGTCTTTCTTAATGATCGTACACCAATAGTGATGTTCCAATTTGTTCTAAAACCCTTATTTGCGATTTCTTTTGGGGGCCTGAATATCCTTTTGTTCTCGATTACGTAGCTCTCCCTTGTAGTTATGTCGGTAAACTCCCACGGATGAGTTATGTAGGAATTCACGTCGAAAGATGTACGGGCTCTTAATCTTACGTACAATATTCTAGAACCCTTGAAGTCTCGCCACCAAATATCCACACCCCTATTGGTTTTGTTTGTGAAACGAAGGTATACACGTTGGGTCGACTCCACAGATCTAACTAACATTTTTTCTCCCTTTTCATTTGTTTCGTAAACGAGATTATCGACGTCGATAAACGACATTGTAAATAACAATTAATAAAACTGCATGGTTATCATTGAGCCAGGTAATCTGCACATGATGTTAATTTTTACATCAATAAATACAATTAAAAAGTGAGAATGTTACTGTAAATAAAGTTTCAAAGTTTCCCGCCTGTACGTCAGAATTAGTAGAACTGTCAATGCTCTATCACTTCCGCATAACTTGGTGTACACAATGGCTGTTTGTGTAGCTGTTATTGGGAAAGATGTGAGTTTTAAACACTTTTTTTCGACTAATTAGTTTTATTATCACTACAAGCCATACATTATTTACTTAGTTATCCATTGTGTAAAAAGAAATACAAGTAATTTATCCTCTGCGATAAAAAAGTACTATACACACGTCATTGATTATTTCACTTGACAATATGCCAAAGACAATTATTTAATAACACTTTGTAGTTTGTACGGTATTGCCATGAGACTATAAAATACTGACACAGCTATTCATACGCTGTAAATGTATCAAGCCTTTTAGTTCTCGTATCCATGAACAAGTATCTGTTCTCGTTTTAATACCAGTAGATATTCGATTCAGAAATATCATTATATAAATATATATATTTTTTAAATAGACACTGCTAGGATTTTTTTATTAAAATAATATTTAACAAAATATTTATTTTTTAGAATGCTCCATTATACATTGGTGGTATTGGAAACGATACAAGCACAGATAATGAACTGGCACGACAGTGGCTAGTGCACACAGCGTTAGACGCGTTGGAAGAAAGGCTGGCCACAACAAATACGAATACAACAAACTCTACCTCGAATGCAGCCAGAACAGATTTACGCGATTTGTATTTGGGATTACTATATTCTACAGATACGCACAGAATGTATGTCAGCTTATATAATTTTCTTATTTTATTATTGTGTTGGATCTAACTTATTTTAATGTCGTCAAATCTTATAAACACCATACGTAAACAACTCGATTGACTTGATTTGCGATTTTTTTTATCTGAATAACTAGATCATATAATTTTTATAATATATTCTATTTTGCCAATTAATAACAAACCGAAATAAATAATTCCAAATACAATCACATCTCTTCACTGGGACTTCTTGCGTCGTAGGTGATATATACTTAATAAACCATTATAACTCGAGAATATATTATTATCATATAAAGGTGATCATCTAAATCTGCCGGGACAGGTAATCGAACCCGGCAGGCAAATACATGACCAAGTCATCTACTATGCTTCCAGCTATGGATATGTTACGAACACACGTATAAAGCTTGTGCTAGTGACGAGCAGCACATCGCCGAGCGGAAGTAATATCCGTGACGCGGAGGTCCGCGCGGCGCTGCGGCGGCTCCACGCGTTATATGCAGATGCTATCTGCAACCCCTTTCACTTGCCCGGAGATCAAATCACGTCACCGTGAGTGGTTATGAAATCATATAAGTTTTTTTTGCAAGTTTGCTTTGATACGAATAATTACAACAAGACAATTACATATTTTTTTGCTGTGTCTAAATGACTTAGATTCGGTTTATGAAATTCAAATTTAATTAAGAATAATTAATGATTTTTTATATTAAAGAACGTGTACTTATGGTAGCTGAAAGCTTAACAATATAGATATAACAATATTTTTTTCTGTTACATTAGTTTAAATAAAATAAAACTTATTTGCAGGAAATTCGATAAGCAAGTCAAAAGCCTGATGATAAATAATGTGTGAGAAGCAGTAACAGAATCAATTACAAAATATTTTGCAGTAGTGACTTCAAAATGTAATAATGAACGTTAAGTGCTGCTTGCAACCTTTTGTTTAGTATTCTTAATGGCAATTATGCTAATTTGATGTATTTATTTGCTTAATAAACTATAATCAAAATCTAGTTTTATTTTGGTTTTGGAACGGTTAAAAACTTTCGAAATGCATTTGAATCCTTTTTATGTTAATAGCCGACAAACGAGCAGATGAACCATCTGATGGTAAGCGGTCACTGTCGCCCATGGAAATGAGTAACACTAAAGGCGTCATTAATGCGTTATCGGTCGAGAATGAAGATGTAAGAAAGTACTCACTGGCTTTCAAGCCCCCAGCCGGGACACGACGAATCATTTTGCAGCTGAATCAAGCAGGAGGGTGGCAGCTAGCCAGGCAGGTGTCATGACAAGACGACGACTAGTAACAACATTAATGACTCAATAATATTGATAGTATCATCCTTACGCGAATCCTACCACCAAGCAGGTTGGCTATTGTCGCCTCTTGCGGCATCTGTTCTGCTAGCATGGGATTGGGAACAGTGTTCTAGTTCGTCACAACACGTCATGACAAAAACGTGGAAGTATATATGGACAATTGCAATAATTTATATTTTATAAAAACGGGGTCATCCTAATCAACAATAAGATAAAAAGTGTGAAGAGTCGTCAGCGTTTCTCTTTTTTACTTGTTCGAAATACCCAATAATTTTAATCTTGTACTTCGTTTTAAGTACCGTGAGCTGTAATGACAAATTAGGCAAAAATACATAATATTTGTTGTAGTCAATGTTTAAAATTACTTTTAGAAATTGTTTGTTTAATATTTGATTAATCTTCGTAAAAATAATTAATAAAATTAAATAAAAAACACAATTTTTATTGCCACCCAAGCCAGTAGGGCCCAACTAGGCAAAGCGATAATAATATAAGTTTTTTTTTTTTACATAAAATAAGTCAGAGTTTGAAAACAATACCACCTGTTTCAACTTACTAATTTATAAAGGTCTATTCACTCTCCCTTTGCTCAAACATAATAAGTAGGTGGGAAAACAGACGCGAGCAAGTTATTTCAGATCTTTACAGTAGGGATGTTATGGAGCTCCGTATCCTTAAATATCGGATATCCGAAATAAAAATATATCCGTAACCGTAACCGAATCCAATAAAAAAGTTTCGAATAATTCTGCATAGTGACATGAGTCTAACGTTTCACACGTTATGCCATGGTTATATTATGGTTTTCGCCAACCGAGCTTAATATACTAGCCGCATCGTTCTTATTTTAAGACTCTTTTATTATTAAATTTTTAAGGCTATTGTTTTTTTTCTATGATTGTATTACCAAATAATACCTAGAAATAAAGTCAGTGTTACCTTATAAATACATTATATATATTTTTTTCTAATTCTTAGATCATTTAATATCCGTAACCATCGGATAATCCGAAACCGGTA
Source organism: Megathymus violae (assembly GCA_003671415.1). Classification (NCBI taxonomy): domain Eukaryota; kingdom Metazoa; phylum Arthropoda; class Insecta; order Lepidoptera; family Hesperiidae; genus Megathymus; species Megathymus violae. The sequence continues at coordinate 1,784,052 of PDGT01000059.1, read as the reverse complement.
AAATATTATTCATATATCCGTAGTAAACCAGATCCGTAATTTCATATCCATAACATCCCGACTTTGTGCGCATAATGAACCGCTTCGTCCGTATAAATCGAATGTTCACAATGTAAGGTGGTAAAGATGAATACTCGCCATACGTCGGATTGTTCGATAGAGAAACGGTTACGTACTTTGAACTGTGTAACACTAATGTTACCTTACTTTATTTTTATGACTGTTGGAGAACAGCTGCTTTGTATGTGGATGTTGGGCTAGTAATATAGATAGATTTAAAATGATATCGTGGCAATATTACGGTGGCTGTGGTGTGACGTAGGTAAGGAAATGTCAAAAGTATAACCATATTTTTCTTTTACGTTTTGACGTTTGAGTTCAGCAGTTCTCCGGTTCAGCGCTGAACAATTTTCGTTGAGAAATTGTTTATCTCGACCGGGAAATAGCATCAATATGGTAAGTATTCACTGTTTTTTAATATAACATTGCAATGTTACAGACAATACATTACAAAACCTATATCGAAGTTAGGTGTAGGTTAGGTTCCCATGTGCGTCATCTAATTTTATTCCTCTTTCATTGAATAATCCTTCCACATTCACGAATGTTGCTTGGATGTATTAATAATAACACGTTTTTTGTGTTGTAATGTTAGTAACATAAAATTTTTATTTATGTCAAAGGCTTCCCGCTTCCCGCTTCCCGCCTTATTAATACAGCTCAAGTTTGTTAAAAACCAAAGAAGTCTACAAGTACTAAGTCTCCTATTGCTTAGTAATAATATTTGGATATTCCTTATTATGGGACTCTTACAGCTTACTTACATTTCTATGGAATACATTTTTCTTGAACTCCCTACCCATCATCTTTCCACGTTTACGTTACCGTTACCGTACCTTATTACATGCCTTAAAATTAGTGTCAAATGTGTACTCTTCTATATCTTAACAAATGGATTATCCATGTCTTAAAAGGGTACACACTATGAACGTTTATATAACTTGTTATTAAAAATCCACGCTTATCATGATTGCAGGCAGCGGCCGTCGTAGCAGGCAAAGACATTGAGAAGCCACAGGCAGAGATCTCCCCCATTCATCGCATCCGGATCACCCTAACTTCTCGCAATGTGCGGTCTTTGGAGAAGGTGTGCGCTGACCTCATCAATGGAGCGAAGAAGCAGAAACTGCGCGTCAAGGTGGGTTACTAGAAATTGTACACTATTATCATCTATTTAAGTTACTACATCAAATTATGACAGAAAAACTGTAAACCAATTTGATGGATTAATGATAAGCATTTCTAGACAACAGAGAATGCATTGATGGGTTTATTGTCACAATCTATAATTCTCCAATTACTGAGATTCGGGTATATGTAAACAATGATTGAGGCTATAGCCAAACATCCACCATAGGGGCTAAGTGTTGCATTAGTAGCAGGCTTCACACACTTTTGAGAATATTGTGGTGAATTAGGGTATAAATGTTACAAATAGTACTTAAAAAATGGACTAAACAGGCACTGTTAATGAATATTCTTGTACTGATTCATTTTTAACTAAAAATGATACAAATTCCTTTCTTGTTTGAATGACTACTATCTGTCTATTTTTAACAGACTTCATGGTTTTTTATGTATGTTAATTTTACTGCTCTTATAAAGCCAAAATCTATTTTGTGTTCAGATTTTTATATCTAAGTATATCCAAATAAATCTTGATCTGTCTTGTGACATTAAAACATTCTATTAAGTTTATAAAAGTATAGGATCAAAAAGACAAAATACCAGATGTGGAAATAGCTAAATTATGTAACGTTGTAATTTAATTATAGTAAAGTTGAAAAAACTCGCACTCGCTAAAAATTTACATCATTCTTGTATTTATAATGATGTATTCATAGTGTGTGCAATATTATTGCTTTTCAAAGTGCAGTATGTGTGTTCTATAACACATGCTGCTCATAGGAAAGTTACATATTAATTGCAGATGTGTGTTACTAAATTGTACTCCATTGGTACAATTCATACGTTGAAGTCACATGGGACAGTCTATCCTTGAGTACAAACAAAACTCTGCTGCTCTTGTTGCATTAAAAAATTGTATTAACAGCAGTGGTACTTCTCTCCTGTTGCGACATGCATCATTGGTTTTTCCGAGTACAGTCAAGACTTGTGGTAGGATTTGAAGTCCTGAAAATTACTAAAGATAAATTATTACTATAAAGAAGGATAACATGTCTCATTGTACTCTTAACTACTCATTGTACCGGTAACTACAGTCGATTTGATCTTTAACCATTCAAATTTCAGGGTCCAGTACGCATGCCAACCAAGATCCTCCGCATTACTACTAGGAAGACGCCTTGCGGTGAGGGTTCCAAAACCTGGGACAGGTTCCAAATGCGCATCCACAAGCGAGTGATCGACCTGCATTCCCCATCGGAAATAGTGAAGCAGATCACCTCCATCAACATCGAGCCGGGCGTGGAGGTGGAAGTGACCATCGCCGACGCGTAGGCATAACTGCCAGATATTAAAAATTTTTTTTTAATTGAATTGGCTTTTATTGATACGATAGAATTACCTCACTGGATCTATCCACGTGTCCGATCAATCGGGCTATTTTGTGTACACCATCCCATCTGAGGGGATTACGAAAGAACCGAGTTGTGGAATGCAGTCGTTTTTCAACGATCGAATCAAATTTAGTATTTTAAATTGCCGATCGGCTTGCTGTAACAAAATTGTCATAGATCGATCTAGATTCGGTGCTTAGTCTAGCAGGTACGTAAGCACTTATGGTAAAATTTTGCTCTAGTACAAATAAGAAGGTTGACCGATTCTTGGTCGATAACGTGCAGGCGTTATGGGTACGGTGGCATAAGTAGGTCACTCATTCCCTTCAGTTAGAATTCTCATCTAGTTCGCAATACGTCGGTGTCAATCGTAATTAATAAAAATAATCTAAATTTATCTGAAATCTGTTTATGCTTTAGAGTGCGTAAAGACAGCAAGACTTGTTTATTTTGCCTATTTTCATAGTCTTATAAATATTTAATATCTGTATTCCAGAAAAGAGCAATTATTAAGGCTTTATACAGATAAAACTCACACGAGTAATGGAAAAATTTAAAGAAATAGGTGAACTCACAGTAGCCTCTCAATACATTTATAGAAATTTAATATTTATAAGAAGAAAGTTTAATATGTGCAAGCAGAAAAGTAATACAATTGTGAAACAAGAAATAGGCACAATTTGGTTAGTAATTATGTATTCATATCGCCTTCGAAAGGCTGTGTTCTGTTATCATTTACAGTTGGTTCCAAACTCGATTCGTGATATACCTATTGGAACTATTAAGCGGCATGGAAGGACAGCTTTTAGGTAAATGATATTATGGTATAGATGAATATATACATGTAGGTAAATGAAAGAACGCATATAAATAATAATGGCGCACCGATTCGGCGCCGGTTAACACTATTTTGTTACTTTCATAGTATGTTAAATTAAAAAATATGCCGAGGTGTTTCTCTCGCTGTTTTTTCTCCTCAGTGTTAAAGCACCTCTTCGAAACGGCAGTAGAAGTAAAAAATGACATGCATAAGTATATTTACGATATAGGGTGCATTAGGGTAATTCCGATAGAAATTTATATGAGATGTGCAGAGGTTTATGTTTCGGTTAATTATTCAAAGTTATTTTATATTAGTTCCCATAATTATTTTACCTCTATTGACTCAATAAAACGATTTATTATTAATATTAGTTAGAATCTTAAACACCTTATTGGGTTTTATAAATTAAAATGTTCAAATGCAAAGTAATATATTTTGGGTGTAGGGGATATTACGAACTACATTGGGACAATTCCGAAACTATTTTCTCTATGCTCTTTTTGCACTTTGACCGAAGGTTTATATTTCTTTTTCAATCGTAATTACTCCTCGCATAAAATATCATCATTTTTGTTAATGGTATTGCTGATCTTATTTTTTGCACCATTCTTATTTCGGAATTACCAAAAACGTCTAAGGTTCTCAACATTTTTGTTAAGTATGAATAAATATGAATGATAAAAACTAGGTGAAGATTTGCATGCGAGGAACCTGAGCGAAACGAAGAGAACTAATAAGGAATAGCAATGTGGCGTTCCCATATTCCCTTGTTTTCAGTATTTTTCCCTGGGGAATATACGCAGTAAGTTTCCAATATTCCCGGGAACGTTACCGGAAATATTCCTACTTTTCCAGGCATGACACACTGCTAACAAGGAGTACCTAGAGCGGTGACGTACATTCCACTCGACGAAAGACGTCCACTGCTGGACAAAAGTCATACGTATACGTAGATACACAACATACGGAAAAATGAAAATATAATGAGTAATATGCAACGAATTTACTATAAAGTCGCATAAAAACTTCCATTTAGGACGACGTTATGAAATACGTGTACATCTAATTAAGACAGCCATGGTTTTCTCAGTTTGAGATCCAGTGCTAATTGGTAGAAAAAGCTATGCAGGGTTATTACGAAATTTGTTTATATCGAAATTACCCCTCTGGGATAATTCCGAAAAATAAATAAATCCACAGCTATAACGTTGTGTTCCTGTCAAACAGTCACAGAAAACGGTAATCTATCATAAAAACGAACAAAACTTTAAATAACCTACCAGAATTTCGAGAAAAGTATGTTGGGGATATTACGAAACAACAAAACTGTGACGAAAAACACTTGTTTGAGGAAACTTGACACTGTGCAAGTATTGTTGACACTACTGGATCACGACAAATGACGCGGGCAGGATAATTAAGATCGCAACTAGACCAATGTTTCCAATAAAAAAATACTGCTAACAATTGCTAGATATTTTGAATTATCGGAATATACCCATTTTCGGAATTACTCCAATGCACCGTACCTAAAAGATAAAATGAATTTGAATGCTGCGATTGCATAGGGGACGGTATTTATTATTAGGGGGAGTAAATCTGCATGCAACGAGCAATTGTATAGCCGAAAGGACTAGTGGACATCAAAAAGATCTAAGATTTATGGATTAACATGCCGTTAGACGCTTGGAATTGTTTATAAAATTGCTACAAGCGGGTACCCGTCCACCTGAACCCGTCTTGCATTTTTTAGCTTACATAAGCCGTTGAGTTATAAGCCTCTTTGAATGAACAAAATGAAACACAAATGTGTCAAATAAAATAAAAGTTTCTTAACAACACACCGCTGCGCAGCTAAATTGAATTAGTTGTACAAAAACCCAAAACGTATCACAATTCGTTTCGATGTGATAATTAAGCTTACCAAAATCGAATGCTAATTACCAGCAGACAAAGAAAAACTTGTAGTAGGTATTACATAAGATGTAGCGTAGGAGAGGTGATTCACTCCGTTGCATTAGTCAACGTAAACATCTCGTTTCCATATCCATAATAGTGCCTGAGCTGATGTACGACTCGATGTTCTGTTAATTAAAAACCAATACCTACTTAGAATATTACTCATATAAAAAAATACAATAGGATTATTTGTCGGTAATAAACGGTAGTAAGCAATGGGTTTTTGACACTTGTAATGTGTTGGCAATCCCTAGGTAATTTTGAGCGCAACTTAAAAGTAATTTCTTCACGAGCGGATTTACTATATTATACATATTATATGAATAACATTATATTCACCGGCTGAAACCTGCTGAGTCAGTCGCCAAACGACTCGTCGTGTTCCGGATGGGGACTTGAGAGCCAGTACTTTATTTCTTATTTCTCGGCCGACAACGCATCAGTGATACCTTTAGTAATACTAATGTCCATGGGCATCGGTGACCACTTAACGTAACATTAAAAAGAACCTTAAATCCGATAGATAACAAACAATTTTAACAAACAAATACATGTATACGGTAAACTATAAATTTAAGGTATTGTAGGATATTTAAGAACGTTTGCGCAAGCAGTAGACCTTCGCGTACTTCTGACCATGCAATAACAAAAATAATGACCTCATAACGTTTTCTGTAATCTTACTTTAAACAAAACTGGTTATATTAACAGTGTAACAGGTCAGGGCACTATGTCGGTGTTCGTAACGTGGTTGTTTCCATGAATTTAGATTTAAGTCGTCGCGTGCTTTCGTTCTGAAAGCAGTTTTAAAAGATTAGTAACGAGCGTCGATTATTTTGGTAGGTCAACTTAATCTCATATTTCCATTCAATTAACACTTGTATGTGTGAGTGAGAACAAAGAATATACGCTTTATGTTGGTTCAAAACGCGTCGGTTACGCACTTTGTATTGCAGATGGGTACAGTCCGTGACCACTTCCACTGAACAGCTTCGTTTGCCGGCTATTTTTACTATAAATAAACAACACTAGACTAGTCCACTTACAGGTTTGAGGCGCCCTCTACAGATGGTAGGTATGCACAGATGCGACCCAAATTTTCGTTAGTGTAAAGTCTATCTATTTCTTTGTTTATGCTGTAGACTATTTTTTATATTTTTCCCTCAACTTTTATTCCTATCGTTCTAGTGTAGTAAAATTTACACACTCAAAAAGCTGTAACAATTACATTAATTCGAAAATTGTTTCCAAGTGAACAAAATTGGCAAAAACAAACATTTATCTTATTAAGACAAATATCCTAATGTTCGCTGCTATACACATTCTACAAACTATTGTGCGTCCTCTACTTTCCTACGAAATTTTTGACTCGTTGATCGCAGTATCTTGAACAATCTGTAAGTTATTTCAAACTGAAAATTAGGTTTTAAGACAATTAAGATCTTATCTCCCTGTCTCACAATATTCATAATTAAGGCACGGTATAAACAGATTACAAGTAAAGCTAGCCAAGAAGTTTTAAATTCAACTTCTTTCTTTTTTACCTTCTTCTAATTTCCTAGCCGGCAACGCATCTGATATTCCTTTGGTTTTGCTGATGTCCATGGGCGACGGTGACCACTTACCATCAGGTGGCTCGTCTGCTCGTTTATCGGCTATTAACATAAAAAAAAATTCTATCGGGTACCGTGGATTCTAATCCATTATGCATCTCTATTTTAGTACTTAATTAATAGAAAACAGTGTAAATGTGAGTACAAAATATATAGTCCTTTTCTCAGCAGGTACCGCTCCTGGTAGGGGACTCTAAAACGTTTTTTCTGTTAGTGACATAACATCACACACCTTCAGTCACAATCCAAAAGGTATTACTTCAAGGGTAACATCAGTCAGTAGGTAGAATGATGTAACATTGTTACCTAGCGATAAAAATAAACGCTTGTCTCTGGGCGGCGGCACGCTCGATTGAGCACAGACAATCGAATGAATTATGATCGAATTAGACTATCGGTTTTATTTTAATCCATTTTTTTTTTAAATGGAGTTGATTGTATTGTGACAATAATAAATCTTACATAAAATAAGGGTTTAATTGAAGATAATTTTCAATCTAGAATGCAGTATGTTCGACAGTGTCGGCAAATCTTAGCTGCATATAGTCGCTTTTGCATTCTGGAAAATCAATCTGATTTGGCTTATTTCTACACTTCATGGCTTGGCTTATTTCTTCACTGTGGAACGAAATTAAACAAAAAGGATATAAAGGAATATATGTAGTATATTCCAGAGCATCCTTATATGCTGCCGAAGTTAACTTAAGGAATTTTCCAGGCCGCACACCCATGCAGGTCGAATGTATTGGAAAGACTTCATCTCAGTTACCAACATTACAGTACTTGCAGTGAAAACATTATCAACTGCCGCAACTCCTTCCTTACTGACACTTATTGGATGCTAGGCAGTTCCACTTGAAAAAAACCGAGCATTATTATACTGAACGACCAGACACTTCTGCAGCAACCTTGCTGCAACGTGCTATCAGTCCACGTATCCTCTTTCCTCATCGCCTCCTTGTTTAGTTGATCACATTGCGTCATCGATGCAGGGTGTTATTTTGCAATGCAGCTACGTGACGAACGTCTTTTGGATCGGACCTCCTCAACCAAGGGGAGCATCCATTGCCCGATTTCGTGACGTAATAAATGTTTTTCTTTGGTAAGCCGAAAATTACCTGTAGAAACATTTGCGACAGTATACGCCCTTATTTTCTAAGGTTGGGTTTGTTTCGAAAATAAAACGGCTAATGTTAATAAGTATACTCAATTCTATTAGATGCGTGGGCTGCAAGCCTGACGGTGAGCCACGACAGCCGGTTACACTGAACGCTTCGTGTGGGTTTTATTTAAATGTTACAAAGCAATCACTTTTTACTAGCCTAACACAATTTATGACCATGCCAGCAAATTATTTATCATAACACAAGACATTATGGCTTAGAATCAACGCTCTAACACCCAAACCTGCAATATAAGAACGTTATGAATGTTTTTTGCTAGTTTAACCTAATTGGTCGAAGCGGCAGGCGTCCCTCTCTGAATCGCTCCTGGTGTGAGGACCGCTGTCGCGTTGGCGTCGTGAGCAGATACCGCAATGCTGAACATTTAATTTCATACCCAGAAAACCCGCAGCGTAAGCCCCGTGTTTCACTAGGAACGACCGAGTACAATATTTCGTATGAATCTAAAAGTTGTGTTATTCAAAAATAATTTTATTTTTTGTTTAAAACCGTATTCAGAATGTAGAAAAAATATTATGCAGAATCAAAGCTGAAACCTAATCATTAAATGTAGGTATTTTCGTGTTTATCACTTCTCTTATGAAGGACATTATGTTACCACAGTATCGAAACAGATGATATTTATAGAATGAACGTCACCATCCTATTCGTTGTAGATAATGCTTAATGTTACCAGCATTATCTACCAGGCGTTTAAATAGGTTATGAATTTAATAATTCATTGAATATGTTATTTTAATGATTGACATAATAAATCCACGCAATTTTTATTTAATTTTCTTGGCAGTTTGAAACTTGGACACCCACCGGATTGTTTACGCATGTACCATTTAGTTTGGGCCTGCTAGCGAATTGGATGTGTTACTTGGTTATGTCTAAATCTTTCGGATCCTTCCTAGCTTCGGAGGAGACGTTAGCACGTACTCATTATTAAGCCAAGTTGTAAGGCTCTAGGTGGCATATGAACTTCCGACCCTCGAGTTGGACACTAAATGCTTTATTAAGTACACATCGTGGGTACTAATGCCCCAGCTCTTCTCAATGACGCAGACATAATCGCGCTCTACTAGGGTGCTGTTGGTTTAAAACACTTAATAACCGAGAACAATGTACGAACTTGTTACAAAACTATATTGGCTTACGTAACATGGCAAAGGAAATGATCGAATAAGAGTTTTAAATATCGTCATTGTAATGGCATTATTTATTATTCAAATTGCGTATTTTGAGAAATGATTTGTTGATTTCTTCCCGTTTCTAATTCACAGGGAACAGGAGGGTCTTTACAGTTATCATATTTTTCATTTAATGTGGACTAAACTGAATTGTGATGTTGACAATGCAATATTAAGAGAAAAAAAATAATTGTGATGTCAATTCATCTCACGCATCACTCCATCTGCATCGACATCTATAGACCACACGTACATTCCCCTCATAAAGGAATAAAGCTCGGTTGCTTTCTACAGACATTGTACGTAGGTCTGTCTTGTGCCTGTGGTAATAATGAAGTCCATCTTTTGTATAATGGCATCTCCAAAATGCTTACGTCTACACCGTCTTTAAAAAAAAAGAGATAAGAGTCAATAGACAATTTTGTTTAAAGCAACAGAATCCAAAACGATAGTATTTTTGTCTGTTTGTCTGTAAGTTTGTGCGCGCTAATCTCAAAAACGGCTTAACCAATTTCGTTACGGTTTTCAATAATGTATTGCATCACTTAATATTTAAAGTTGGTTTCATTGCAATCCGTCCATATATAAATAAAGTTATAAATTAATCTAAAATAATGCAAGTGTTATTTTCTAAGTGCAAGGCGTATTTTTTCTGAAGCGAAGTGGGGATGGTTTGCTTTTGGGTTTTTTTATATTAATATTTATGTTCAAAGTGTCAAAAGTTATGTATAATATTTAACCTTTCTATTGGTAATATATGATTTTTAAATCAGGGTATATTATATTCTATACTAAAACGAGGGTACTTAACTATTTAATAATTTACTTTTTTCATTGGTTCTTAAAATGAAAATGAAATAGTTTTTGATAATCTGTTACATTTAATTTTTGATCGAATTTAGAGCATTTTCGAGCCACCGCTTAAGCCTATGCTACCGTTCATTCAATTATATTCGAATTCCGAATTTAGTTGTGGCGGGTGCAAACTCAATGAGTCTATAATATTTATAGTTACAGTAGGCATTGAGCTAAAACATCTCAATTTAATCTTAAATCGTCATCCTACGCTCACCAAAGTGGGCGAGTGTCGATTAATTAATAAGGCCACTTGTCTTTACGTAGGATCTCAAAGCTGACTGATAACCTGAAGATAGTAGAGGTGGATCGATGGATACAGAGATTAGGACAAGTTTGGTAACTGTGTCCTGAGAATCATTACTATTTTACAGTTTTATTGTTACCATACGTTGGTTTGGACAGCGGATTTCTCTGAATACATATCGCCATTTTTGAACACACAAAATTTGATTTAACGACAAAACACTAATTAGCTGAATATTGTTTTGACCTATATAATGAAACTTGGATATTGTTCTGAACACTCTTTTTTCCATAATAGATGACACAGTCAGTATTGAGAATTGCCTACTCTTGCTGTTAAAATGGCCTGCTTCCGTCTGGGCAAACTTTTTAATAAATTGTCAATGAAACTTTGTGATAATAAGTTTCATTCTGCACGATATGCAATTGGGGGGTGCCTAAGATTTACTGATGTTGGATTTCTTTGTTTAATTTGTATTCCCAGTTTATTTCATAGATGTTCTATGGGATTTAGGTCCGACGAGCGTGTTGGCCAACCCAAAATTTGGATTTAGATCTAACTAAGATACTCCGATACTACCGCCACAGTGTGAGGACGAGCATAATCGTGCAATAATAGAAAAATTATCCTGTATGAATAGGGCAAAAAGCATTACAATCTGCTCTAAAATGTATGTTATGTATCTTGCTGCAATCAGAGACCCGTTTTTTACAATGTGTAGCTCCGTCTATGCTTCTTCGAGTACCGATAACATAATATCCTCTACCATAATGCCGTCTTCCAACAATGTAACACTAAGCGTATCTTTCTACGGGACCTCTCCATACTTTGATCCTCTCATCATCTGGCTTAAGACAGGAAGGAAAGGAGTGCTTTTTCTCAAACGTCATCTTTCCAATTTCGGTGGGGGCGACCAAAGCTGGACTGAGCAAAGAGCCTCTGGCTGGCAAATACACCTTTATACCGGTCGCCTTAAATCTTCATCGAATCGTTATGGTGCGGTCACTTGTCGAACACTTGTGTTCCTGTAACTTGTTTCGTCCTTTAGTGCTGTCACTTGTCGAAGTTCTTGTAGCTTGTTTCGTCCTCGGAAGAAGTTGAAGTGTGGTTTTTGAGGAAACTGCTTACAATAAATCTTTCGTCCACAGGGACTGTTTGTTGGTACTTTGTAGCGACCTTGTCTTTTAGTTCCGTAGTACAGATAGTTAGTTAGTTTAGACCAGTACGAAATAAGAAAATATTGTATGTTGATCTACATTTCTTGGCCCTTAAATAGGTCCATGAGTGTATTAATAATAAAAGGGCTTCACACCTGGCCACCCCACGAGCACACATCGACCCTTAGTCCGGTGGGGTGTCGGGGCTCGTGGGGTCGTAATACGTTGAAATCAAATCGCATCAGTCAATTTGTCTTGTCTCACTACTTTACTTACAACTTACTCGTCAATGGTGCGGTGTGTCGCACACAAATTGTATATTTTTGTTAATAGGCAGCGATTTCGCACGGGTGCAATTTATTGATAAAAAAATATTAAGTATGTTTATTTTAATCGTCTTTATCTGTCTGTTATTCATCCAATTAGTCGAAAATGGATCTGTGTAACCGAATAATTCATTGAACAGAACTGTCAAAATGTACGTCAAATATTTTTATTGAGATTTTTATACAAAATTACCATTAAAATATTTTTTTTTAGGTGGATATAAAAAAAATAACTGCACACAAACCTTGTCCTGACAATTGCAACCAGCCAAATTGGTGGAGCCGTTCTCAAGTTGACGGGCTGACGGGCCTCTGGATGTGGTCACCGTCATCTACAGATAGTAATGTTACCGACGCATTGCAAGCCTCCAAAAAAGCGGAGAATCCGCTACTTAATTGGCTCACCGTACGATTGACCCATTTAAAAACATTTCACTGTGAATTCTAACATGACGGTATTTGGCCAAGCAGAAACAAGAAACCCTAGCACTACACCAGATAGCCTCAGGGATCGAGCTGAATGACGACCCTACGTGCTTTAACAGACGAAATCTGGCGGTCAGGCCTGGTCCATTGTTCCACAGAGTGCACAAGCAAGGGAAGTTGACTTCGACTCGAGGATGGATTTAACACCAAAAATCCTAAAATATGTTTATGTATATTATTTTACATGTTCGTCCCCCTGGTATTCAATGAAATGCGTCGAAATTTCTTCGCGCATTAAACAAACGTACTACAGTTCCGTTGTAGACGAATTAAACACACATTTATTTCAGATAGTAACAAATAATTTCCTATACCTAATTACAATATAAGGTTCTAATGTATTTGGCATGAAATTTCTTTCGCTAGAGAGGAGAGTGGTTGTCCGAGGTGAAAGTGTGTTTATTTTCATAAAACAAGTGCAAGAGTACCAAACTTGACTTTCGATATTTTATCACGAGCTATCGTTAACATGACGTTTTATGATATGTCCTACTGTCATACGTGCAATAAGCTTGACATGTTGGTTCAGACATGACTACATTTTATCATCAAATTGCAGAAATGTGTAGATAAAAGAATTTCTACCTTAAAATCAATTATATAATATAAACTTAAATATCTATTAATTATCTATACTTCATTCGGTTTTAGAAAACTTATTCGTTTATTTAACCTGTACTGTAAAATCTAATATAATACCTACATTGGGCGGATTTAATATCTGTTATTCTCTATTCTCTCAGCAGTCAATGCATATGTCGTGGTCATATTTATGTAACCCGAAAATATAACCGATGCAGTTGTTTGATGGGCATTCTAGTTTGCTACAAAGTTCTTCTTATAAACTCGGAGAGCATCAGAATTTTTGGCAAAACTAGGGTATATACAAGCATAAATTTTACCTTGCAGGGAAGTGTTCAAGACGCCTGAGCGACTGTACCGCGGCTGTGGCTTTGTAGTTAATTGTTGTGACATTGTTTTGACCAGCTCAGAGTCAACGAAGAATCCAAAATTCTTTACAGAGGAATCCGAGTGCCGTTATATAATGGGTGGCAGATTTCCATAGTAAATAATGCTTAGTAGGCGCGAGCTGTCTACTGGTCAATATTGACAGTATGTGTCTCACTAGGATGGTTGTTAGGTTGCGGTTAATTCTATCAAACGCTACATTGAGGTCTGTAATGCTATGTTCGTCAGCATACAATCGATACGAACAGTTTATAACTTTGGTGAGGAGCTTACAATGACAGACAATAAGATCGGAGATAGAATACCGCCTTACGACACACCAATTTTCAGATCGGCCCAGTCCGAACAAAAATGATAATCAAGAACGTCTTAATCGGCTTTATTAGATTTGAATAACTGCTTACGAGTGAACAGGATTTGAAAGTTGATACCGTGAAGTACTTTCATTACATACTAGCGGCCCGCTCTGACTTCGTTTGGGTCCGACAAATTAATTAATACACACATATACTGAGTGCCTTTGTCTGCCTTTGTCCATCCAGAGTAATGTATTTTATCGTCGTCCATTGTTATCAAGAGCAGGAGAGATTGGTTTGGAACTAAGAATGGATGGCTCCCATGAAACAGCTAATTGGTAAATCATTTACGTTTGATAATAGTAAGTATTAACAATAATTTGTTATTAATATTCAAATTCAAATTCAAAATCATTTAATCATATAGGTATTGAGTAAATATATTTACGAACGTCATTTTTTGCTTCTACCACCGTTTCGAAAAGGTGCTTTAACAATGAGGAGAAGAAACGACGAAAGAAACTCTTCAGCACATCTTTTAAACAACATATGGTAATTACAAAAGTTTAAACCTGAGCGGAACTGGTTTTGACACTAATTTTGTCCAGGCACCCTTGTCATTCATGTACTCATCTATACTATAATATCCCTTGCCTATAAGTTGTGTTTTAATGCGACGCTTAAAAGTTCCAGTGGGCAAGTCATGTAACGACTTATTATTGTAAAAACTTCTTATTGTAAAAAAAAACTGAATAGTTTTATTGTTATTACTGATAACATTTAAAAAATAATCATAATAAATAAATATTTCAATTAAATAATAAGTAAGAAAATAGATTTCGTTGGGATTATATACCGAAAACTCGCGCGATTGCAGAAATAAATTGAAATCCGCAATTCGCATTCAAATTAAAATAAACCTTTCATCCGAGCTGAATTATTCCTGTTCCGACATCGTAAATAAATTAAAAGCTTAAAGCTCTCTGAACCACTGCAATTTGTTCTCTGCAAATTTGCTGCAGCTTTCAAATCGAAAAGCTGACTGCACTTTGCATTATAAAGAGCCTGAGCTCGGGCTTTGAGTGTAATATTATTGAGTTTCCCGGACGTAGTTTCAGCCGTATTAAGCTTTTGATGTTAGTTCCTCTGCGGCCTGCGGGGTGGCGGTGGTGGGTGGCGCAGGGTCGACGGTCGAGGAATCGATCCTGTCTCCGCGGTTGAGCCCGGCTCACGGTGACCTAAACCGCTGTTTGACTGCAGTAAACATT
>PDGT01000059.1:1718472-1768920 GCA_003671415.1 Megathymus violae | reverse complement strand
AAAAAAAAATTGGTACTTGAAAATTATTAAAAAATGATAACCACGAGAAATGCACATGCCAGAATAGGTGCCTTATATTTCACGTATTTTCTTGAACATAGCTTGCTCGTCTGCATGAACAAGTCTATACATTTTGTGCTGTCACAAGACCAACAACCGATGTCACACTAAAAAAATCGTTTGAAAAGAAGAATACAAGTAAAAGTTTCGGCGTCACTGGTAACAGCCGCATGGTTTATATGATATATTATGGTTATGGTTTATGTTCTGTACATAGATTGAAACTATTACCCACAACCCTGTGTATAAAACTCGACAGATCCCTAATAATATAATGATAACATCTGTAACTGTACCTACAAAAGTATTCTCTTTGAGTATTTCTTGTAAACCGTCTCGCGAGTATGTTTAACATCGGTTATGTTTTACTTTAGTTTTCATAAAGCATGCGTAGTTTTTTTTATTCAATACAAATTAATTTACGTGTTAATTCAATAAAGTATGGTAATAAAGATGGTGGAAAAAAAATTTAAGCGGCGTTAACTTAACCGGCAATTAAACCACGATAACGTCACCTTAAACCTATCTCAGTCCTAGTTTTAGTCGAGGGCGTGGCTCCATCCAGGCTCGATTACTATTACTGCGTTAGAAAGAAACACCACGCTTCCGTCTCGCTCGCCGCCGTCTACTGCAGCGTTGTCATGGCGACGGCGGAGGTTCGATATCGGATCGGGATGGGATTACGTGACGTTACGTAATATGAGGTAAGACTAATACAATTATATGGAGAGTAGAGTGGGGTGCGGTGGGTACACAAATCTCCTCAAATTTAAACACTGAACAATTGAATAACTTCATTGTTACCGTTGAGTGCACTGAATAGCTCCTTTTCAACTAGACTTTTCAGCTTATACATGCTTAATAAACGCAAAAAATGGCTACGGAGATGGTCTCACGTGGTATCTGTATCAAATATAATTTGTATTATAGTTGCCTTTTCCTATTATAAAACACCTTTCCGAAACGGCAGTAGAAACAAAATATGGCGCATAGACATGTAATATCATAGTATCGATAGAGAAATATGTGTTGTTTTAGATATGTGGTATTGGCTAGCAAAATTATATCAATTTTTTCATGACTCGTTGTCAAATAAAATTTTTCTGTTACTCGCATCTATCACAATGTTCTATGGTATGATCTAAACATTGATTTTCGTATACAACGTTATTGTAACGATATCCGTACTGACACAGGACTGCGAAAAGGTCATACCGTCCTCAGACTAGCTACATAGATTGTCGTCGGGTATCTTCTCAGCAAAGTTGGATTGATGCCGCGGGAAATACAAAATATTAGGGGCGCCTACGCTGTCACAGGTAAGAACTCAACAGAGGGTTACTGTAATTTGTTATGTTGGTACGCGTGTGTTTGTCTGTGTCCGGTATATAACATGTTATAATGTATAAGAATATAAGATATGTTAAAGAACTCTTATGATAAATATACTAATTCAATTTTTTCAACGTTAAAGACTATTAAACGTAACAACTATCTTAAAGATTTCAACCGGTATTACTTAACGTGTCCTCAGTCACGGAAATTCACATAAAAGCTTACCAGTAGCGGTCACCCAACAAATTCTGGTCGACGCAGGGGGTGGAGGGGGCTTTCGAGTTGGAATCCAGTTCGCTCATTAATACTTGCTTTTGCTCGTGACAATATCTGCATACCTGAGAATTGTTGAACCTAAGAGAAGCTTGCCTATACACACTTGGCTAGCATTGTAGATTATGATTTTAATACTGATACCGTTAAAGGAATTTAACCTAGTATTGCATAACGGTCAGGATTCGACTGAACCCTCTTAAAATCTCGCGAGTTGATTTCAGCATTATCCATTGTCACGGACACGTGGAAATATAAAAATTAAATAGGTATAATTTTACTACGCAGATAATATATTTTTATTTACTGTTAACTTAAAAATAAATAGTAATTTTTTGATGTAATCTGACTCAATGGTGTTCAAACAAAAGTTCTATCTATACATATAGCAGCTTAGTTGTCTATGCCTCGAGCTACTCAGCGCCGTAGATAGCCACCAGAGTCCCACGCAACACAATACTGTAAAGGCCGATCCCCAGAGGATTGATTAACGAATGATCGAAGACCCTCTAGCCGAGTCACTGACGGGGAACCGGTCGGACATTATATATTACGTAGCGTTGGACGGACGAACGGAACTAACTTACACCGCTTATTCTATAGTAACGATGTTACTTCAGAAGAACTTCTGTTTCGGCAAGGAGAGATTTCGTTTGAAGCCTTTATATCTGTCGTCTCTGGCATGTTTGTGGCGGTGATCTACGGGTCTCAGGGGTCATCCTTTTTACTCGGGCATGAACTCGTGAGAACAGGGGTCTCTCGGTGGAGGGGGAACCGCGCTTTTTAGCGGGGAGGATCCAATCCGTAAGACGAGCTAGGGTCACAGTCAATCATCCCTCAGATGAGCAGGGAACTATTCTGACTCTATAAGACTCGAGTGTGTAGGGGCGCGATGACCTTCATGGAGTCATGTGGCCCGTCGTCAGTGTGGTCGAATATCGTCCACGCCAACGAACCACATGTTCCTCGATCGTCACCACCTTGAGGTCGCGCGCGACCACGTCGTTACGAACGTAGACTGCGACCGTTCGAAACGGCGAGTTCTGCTGCGACTGCAGGTGGTTTCGCTGCCATTCGGATGCCTACTAAACGGTCTTCACTGCTCCGCACCGAGCCGTTCCTTGCAGTAAATTGATAGTGGATTCGAACTGAGAAGAGATTTAAAGCCAGCATCGTTTACAAACGAGGCAATCTTTTTAGAAATAGAGATGCATCGGTGAACTCAAATCAAACAGTACATTAATACACACAATCAAATCAATAACTGTAGTTTTTTAGGTTTGCTTAACACAAGTAACCCGCCCGCGGTCCACTTTGAAAAAATCCGCTGGAAGCAAGCCATTTCCTACGTTGAAAAGTACAGTAAAAGTTATAGACGGAAAGAAATAGATTCGCGAATGCATATAAGGATTCTAGTTTTTTAATCTAGCGTGCGGAATTGTAACAATTATATACAGATGCATAAAAGCGAACTCGTATATTTACGTTACGTAATTAAAATAAAAAACTTCAATGAAACATGTTTGTGCGCAACCTTTACATTAACATATTGGATACATATAGTTAAGAAAAAATCCCGTTATCACTGACAATAAGACTCGTTACCTAAACAGTCGGTTCATTCATAACTGGATCCATGCACAGATTTGTTAACACAGAAATGGCATACATAGAAGATAGATTAAACTTATCCACCGGAAACGTACTGGTGGCGCCCTCGGTGTTATTCACGTAGTACAATCCTAATTGTCCCACTGCTGGGCTATGCCATTTTGGCTATGCGGATTGCTAGACTTCACATACCTTTGAGGACATTATACAGAGCTCTCAGGCACGCAGGTATTCTCACAATGTTTTCCTTTACCGAACCAAGTTTTAATAAACTTGTAATACGGACATATTTTTGAACATTTGTTGTGTACCCACGATTCGAAATCGAGTCTCCCCAACGGGAAATCATTCAAACCACTAGGCTATCACTGCTCACGGTGGACACAGTTCATAATTCATTATCAATCGATTAGTTTTCTCGTGCATAAAAAACAAAATTGGTAACTTTTCTAATATATCTATAGCAAACACTTTATTTAGCAACAAACAAACTTCTACCTCTAGCTATCTGGTTACATCCTATAGTATTTATTAATAATCAATCTCAAACAGGAATAATCTGTCAATACTGGGTATCGCTAGGCTCAGCAAAATAAATATGAAGGTTATCGCAGATCCCCGGCACAGCCTCCGACACAGCGATGGCAGAAGACCGATGGATGACGATTTGGAAATCAATCGATGAAATAAACACTAGCTCGTAATTAACTATTTTCATTTTCGAATAACTTATCTACGTGTTATTAAGTCTGTAGCGAGTACATAGTTCGCCTTGAGCGGCTTTCTGAGTCGCCAGCCCACAAAGATGACTTAACTCGGGTTCGAACCCGCACCTACAAGTCTGAGTCACGGCCTGTTCGCCTACTCGCCCAACGCGGACAGGCTACAGATTAAATAATAGCTTTAACTGCATTAAGTGAACTTTGCAACGATGATAATTAATAATAAATAATTGGATGAAAAATAATTTATATTCGTTTGTATAATTATTGTTGTATTTAGTTATATTTTTTTTCGAAACCGTACCATACTTCATTTCGGACATTAGATATTTTCCTTTGATTCCATTGGAATATCTAAAGCAAATCGCTAGTGCAATATGGCCGCACATTTCACTGTGTTCACCAATGAAAAGTGTATCGTGTAACTTGTTTTGTAATGGTGTCCAATTAATAATGAGTTTAAAAAATAAATAGATACCGCAAGCTGTCCATTCATGCCCGTTGTAAGTGCCACACTCAACCTTGCCGCGTCCTACATTACATCTTCTACCGCGACGACGACAACTTGAGTGGGAAAAAAATAATAATTCTTACTACAATCTATGGTAAAAACTATTTCTGTCAGATGGGTAACGTACCTACACGTTAGTGAAAACAAACTATCTTACTCGACATCTAACGCTCGTATCTGTTATGATATTGCTTTTAAATCTAAAGAACTGTGTAAAGATCTTTCTAATATATCTAGAACATTATATTAACCATCTGATGATAAATGCCCATTTCCATCCACGGACATTCACGAGCTGACGAGCGTTAGCGACTAACGAACATCCAAGGGGACAGCGACAAACTTGACTAGCTCTTGTAGTAAGCAGAACTGTATTGAATAGAGCTGGATTGGTCGTAGACAGTGAAAGGAAACTCGACAAGGGAGATTTGAAACAGATAACTGTATTATACGGTGTTCATGTTCTTACTTTTCTTTTACACAATCATTTTAAATATTTTAAATAATATATTATTTATGACACTTGTCATATAATAAAAAAATAACTAATGTTGGTAGCCAACAGCACTTCATTTTGAAAACACATAGAATTTCAGGGAGAGTGCTAGCCAGGCAGGTAAAAACTGAACCATATTTCGAAAATACTTTTATAGCTCTTAATTGCTATCGACTCATTGTCAAGAGTGGATAATATTTTTATATCAAATTTAAATTCAAAATCATTTAATCATGTAATTTAAATACACTTATGCACGTCATTTTTTGCTTCTACCACTGTTTCGAAAAGGTGCTTTAACAATGAGGAGAAGAAACGGTGAAAGTAACCCCACAGCACATCTTTTAAACAACGCATGGTAATTACTAAAGTTTAAACCTGCGCGGAAACGGATTCAACACTATTATTTCCAGACGCCTTGTTATTAATATATTGATCTATCCTATAATGTCCTTTGCCTATAAGCTGTGTTTTAACGCGTCGCTTAAAAGTTCCAATGAGCAACTCGCGTACCTACTTTGGAACCGTATTGTAAATATCGATGTGTAATACAAAGTTAACATTGGTTTAACGAAACCAATACGTATCAGCGTCGACAAAGCAACACAAAAACCTACAGCGACGAGGGAAACCTTATTCATCCCCAAATTCCTTATCGATCGGGGGTGACTCACGCTGACGTCATCCGGTGCCCCGGCAGGGGTGTGTAAATTAGATCACCGACTCGAGACTAGTCGTTGTCCAATGGTTACAGTATCGAACGATTCGTACCCCAAGAGTTTTGAAACTTTCAAATAATCGTGTAAGACATACATATAATGTAAAAATGTTCACACACTCACACGCCCGCACTAGGGTTCCGTGTGTTGCGGGTGGAATGGACATACACAAATATGATGTTACAAACATCCATGACCCGAGAACAAACATTTATCTGTCACATAAATGTCTGCCGGGCCGGGAATCGAACCCGGGAACCCACGCCGGCAGGCAGGGTCTCTACCAACTGGGCTATGTGGTCGTCACATATATATGTACATATACGAGTAGTACAATTAACATAATTTTTACCTTCGAGAAATAACGCTTGAAGATTACGAACGCCACAAGTTTAGTATCCGAACTGAAAATCGGAATTCAATTATCAAATATCTGCGTGAAATTTACCACAATAATTAACATCAAACATATCCTGAACGACTTCAACTGATATCAGATAATAACTGCCATCTTACTCAATGATGATAGTCTGGTTACGCCCTCGTGTAGCCTTCTAAAGGTTCAGCGTTCTTTTATGGGGCTCGGTTTTCGTTTTACAATAAGGTTCAATGTTATGTTATGTCGGTGTTCGTTTTACAATAAGGTTCAATAAGGTTAAGGTACAATGTTGATACATACTGGTATACGTTTTCAAACTTCTAAGCGACGTGTTAAAACATACCAAGCATAGCTTGTACGTAAAGAACATCATGGCAACGATGAATATTATAAACAACAAGGACGCCTGGAAATAACAGTACCGCAACTGATCCCGCCCAAGTTAACATTTACTCTGTAATTAGTAATTATATGTTTGTTATAAAACTTGTGCTGAGGAGTTTCTTTAGCCGCTTCTTCTCCTCAATGTTAAAGCACCTATTCGGACGTGCAAAGTGTATTTAAAAAATAGTGGTTTCATGTTTCGCCACTAGTAAACTCACATCCAATTTCCAACTGAGTACTATTTGGCACGAGTCAGCGCGATATGACCGCTTTTATAGTAAAATAACACCGTGTAATTTTAGTTCACAGGATCTCATTCCTTAACTACAGCTCAATGATTTTTTTTTGCTAATAGCTGACAAACGAGCAGACAAATCACCTGATGGTAAGTGGTCACCGTAGCCCATGGGCATTAGCAAAACCAAAGGTATCACTGATGCGTCGTCGGCCAAGAAATGAGAAGAACGTAACAAAGAAAGTACTGGCTCTCAACCCCCCTGCCGGAACACAACTAGTCGTTTCGCGGCTGACTCAAGCAGGAGGGTGGTATCTAACCAGGTATACCGGTAATAATATTAATGACTTAATAATAATACTGATAATATAATCCATACGCGAAGCCCTACCACCAAGCAGGCTGGCTTCTGTCGCCTCTAACGACACCCTGTTCTGCCAGCATGGGATAGGGGGGAGTATACTAGGCCGCCCCAATACGGCCAAAACTATTATACTACACTCGTTATGTGAACAAAATACGCCATAACGATAAATGAGTCTCTTAACAGCGTTAAGTAGATGGTAGTAGGAGTGACGTCACCTCTAGATTTGGGTTACCATGACGACGAGACGATCGACTAGAATTATTATGGGTGTAACAACTAACAATTATATGACCTGAGTTTCAATCCATAGTACGTTTCCTATATTACCACCAAATAATTCTTATTAAAAGAAAAGCGTTAACATGCTCTTTACTGTTCTATTCTGAGTCTGTTTATTCAGATAAGCTAATTATTAATGAGCTTCATTATTTGTTATTATTTATTTGTTTATTTTTTCTTATTTATTTTATTACTCCTGCCGAACTAAGTTTCTCAGATTGGATTCCGGTGGACAAACATTTATGTGACTTAAATATTTCGTGTTTGAGACTATAAACTTATCTGATTTTATGGATTTGTTACGATCAATAAAGCGCACGGCTTCGGCCCGTCTAAGCCATATTGCTTTTGCTATTTAGATGTTACCACAAATACCGTTAAATTTCCTCGTAAATTCTTATAAATCGAGCATGCGCGTTTGCAACTTTCCAACTCGCAGCCGCCATCGATTTTACCGTCGCGAGGATTCGTGTAATTTCGCAATGCAGGTGCTGGAAGATCTGATAAGAGATTTTCAATTATTTTCTTTAAATAATCCTTCTAAATTCAGCCGTCAAGTGTAATCAAGCAACTATCCAATTGGCATATTCATTGCTTTCGGGAATGTAAATTGGGATTTCAAATTATTAGCTCTGCCATTCCTTCAGTCCGAATCATTGATGTCTTATCAAAGACAATTACGTATGTCCATCAGATGTACAGAACAGCGGAAAAGAATTAGAAATATAGACGTTTTGACGAGAACTAAGTGAAACAGTATTATACATAAACCGCTCTTCGCATATAGCTCGGCAATGCACACTTGCTCGAAGCTATTGTTGGGAGGAGCTATGGACAAAATTACTGGAAGTTGCATCGTCGCGTCGTCCGCTCGAGAATTCGTATGGATGGTTTCCTGTACCGACAAGGAGGACAGTGTCTGACCTGGTTTATCACTGTAATACTCAGTATTTACATTAATATATAAATTTAGCTGTGTTGACGTCGGTCCTCTCATAGGATCAGATTAGCGATCCAACGAGGTAAAATCTTGATTATTTTCTGGACTCACCTCCCGGACAACAAATTAGACGCGGATTATAATTTTAATTACTGTAGATTTATTTTCAATAACCATCCAGTATGTATATTTTTTTTATATTTATCTTTTTGTTAATGTGTTGCTGTTTTTAATCTGTGTAAATATTTAATTCAGTAAATTGAACTAATAGATTTATTCTTAAAGGAAACATTCGTTTATTATCTGCAGTAATAGAAAATCTTACCTATAGTTGAAAAAATAATAATTTAACACTGTGATATTTTTATCGTCCAACTATTATTACCCACCCAAATGTTTTGACACCTCTCGGTTAGTGTCGGAGAGCCAGTCAGATAACTAACTGTCCCCTTCCTTCTAGGGCAGCGACGCATCAGTGGCACTCGCCATCTGATGGCCCCTCTGCTTGTCAACTATTGACATAAAAAAATAATGTAAATCTTTCATAATTGTAACAGAGAGATCTACATTTTACGTCCGCCGATGAAGGTGCATGAAGACGAATAAACATCGAGAATGTTCTTACATTTAAATATAAATTAAAGTTCTGTTGTGTGCAATAATATTCCCAAATCCTTACAAGGAATATTGAAGAACGATAATTTGACAGTCTCATATATGATCTGAAGGTTTCTCTTTAATTCGGAATCCAATATTATTAGTATTTGTAATTTTGAACGCTAAAGCTAGCGGTGTAAGATCGAGGATGCTTTGAAGTCGATTACTTTGTATTTGCAGAAACAAGATGCTAGTTTTGGTAAAGAATCGATGACTTATTCAGGTCGCTTCTACGTACAGCCCCGGTACAGAGTAACAAGCTACAATGTTCCATCGTCGTTGCTGTCGGACAAAAAGCCGACACCAAAATACACTGCATTTCGGCAGGGTTACCATTATGATACAGAATATTTTTTATTTTATTTATTTTATCCACGAAAAAAAAAATACTCCTCTAAAAACTATGGTACATATGTAACTAAGTCCAAAGTGAAATTCCAGTAGACCTTGAGTTTGAAATCTTGTACGATAGGTAAATTTAGCGAGCACACAAACAAAATTAAAATATTACACATACTAGTGTAACATATTATAATGCTATTGGTGCCTATAATTTGACAGTGCGATTAAACCCAACGCTTTTCCCTAAACGCTGTAAGAGTTCGGGGTTACGGGCACACCCCGCACGACTGATATGTCTAGACTGACCGTTTGAAAGAGTGTAATATTTAGTAGTTTTGGTACAGCAATCGATGGCAGATACAGATCTTTTTACGTATAGCTATGGCGTCGCCGCGGTGTGGTCGGTAACTGTGCTGTATGTACAAAACAGTGAT
Source organism: Megathymus violae (assembly GCA_003671415.1). Classification (NCBI taxonomy): domain Eukaryota; kingdom Metazoa; phylum Arthropoda; class Insecta; order Lepidoptera; family Hesperiidae; genus Megathymus; species Megathymus violae. The sequence goes on along the minus strand of PDGT01000059.1, from coordinate 1,759,176 downwards.
ATGTGGATGAGTAATAAGCATATGATTAGGATTTTTTTAATTAATTGTGAGTGAAAACATGGTAAAAGAACCTGCATACTTAATAATTTTCCATAACGATCTCTCAGAGGTGTGAGAAGGCTGCCAACCTACATTGGGCAAGCGTGCCAGAATACGGTTTTAACTCCTCTCATTGTGAGAGAAAACCCGAGTTGATTAATCAGTTCTGAATATAATTCTCTTGAAAAATTACAAATAATTCTACAAACATTAACATCGATTTTGAACCCAGACTCGAAAAGGAGCTTATTTTAAAGCACTAATCCATTTTAGTTACAGTAGCTAAGTAGCCTTCACGTCGGTGTATACTTTTAGAATATTTTATTGAGACTGTTTTAATAAAATTATATTCAGAATTACATCGGCGATGGAAAACATCATCATCATCATCAAAGGTGTGCGTGACGATGACAAGAAGTTGTCAAAGTTTAATGATGATAACTTATACGAAAATCCGCGACACCAACATTATATGCAACTATCGAGATCCGTATATCATAACTGTAATAATAAATAATATAAACGAATGCAATAACCATTTGTAACACATAAGATATACGAGTAGTTAAGCAGAAAACTATAAAAATACGTTCAAAACACGCCCACGCGAGGCGGCAAGGCTAGATCATAATAAATGATAATAAAATAATAAGTCTAGATCATTAATAAATAACATTTAACACGAGTCAGGCCATGACCTACCACAAGTGCACTAAAATGAATGTTTCACTATAACAAAATGTATTTTTTTCGAACAAAGTTATTCTATAATGAACGTGTCAAAGTGTGTTTGAAATTATTATAGTGAATTCTGATGTTATATTTCAAATCATTTAGGTATTTTGTAAATAAACTCATGCACGTCAGTCTCTGCTTCTAGTAATGTTTCGAAACGGTGCTTTCAGACATTAAATCGGGATGTAGTAAAGGAACAGTAAAATAAACAACAAATCTTGTCTTCTCCATTCGTCATAGTAACATATCGTTTTCTCTCCCGAAAACCTGCATATGGTCTCCACATTAAGTTAAAAATCTAAGATGACATCTAAAATTTATTAGATTTGAGGACTTCCTTGCTTTCTGCGCATTTGGGAGCGATTAAGCATTTACAAGATATTTATTTACTGCAATTCATAATTCTTGGTTGTCAAATTTTAATTTGTATCTGTTCATGTCAGTGTAGTGACATCAAGCACATGAGACAACGTTTGCATTGTTGCTAATTTATAGTATAATTTTGCTATTAATAATTTCGTTGCATGTTGTAAAAATGTTAAACAGATTTTTGGGAGTGTGCTTCGTATTGATTGTGAAAGTTAATTGAATTCGGGGTAAGCAAAGGATTCAACGACAGAATCACGACAATAGTGAGCCAAATTGAGCTTTATTTATTAATTTTAAGCAACAAAAACACCCCTCTCATCTCAACATCTTTACATATAATAAAATTCTAACTGATCGCTATCTGTATATTAAGAATATAAGAGAAAAACTACTACCAGGGGCCTTTATTAATGCAATAGAACCCAAAACAATATAGTTGTTATAATTTTTGTCTGTTTTTCTGTGCATTTATTCGCGCTTATCTTAGAAACTGCTTATCCGATTTCGCTACGGTTTTCACGAATCTATTGCAGTGAGCGTCGTTTAATATTTACAATTCGATTAATTTCAATCTGTCCATAAATAAAAAAGTTATGAATTAATATATGTATTTCTAATTCACAGAACGTGAAATAATCTAAAATAATGCTATTTCTAATCTTAAGGTAGTTTTTCTGAAGCGAAGCGAGGGCAGCTTGCTAGTCGGAAATAAAAAAAATAATATAACTAAGAAACATTCACATTTACATTAGATATTTATATAAATATCTGTAAAATGGCTTTACGAAGTTTATTGTGAATGAAATAATAATTCTGTACACGTTCATGACGTGAAATTGATGTGGCAACACCGTTTAATTGCTGTAAGAACTGGCTCGCCGCCGCGCCGCGACCACCAAATAGGGATTTGAAAAGCTCTGCGTTTTTGTGACCGCAGGCAGCCCTTCTTGTAGGAATGCATTGTGAGTTCACGTTACTTTAATGACCCTTTTTGAAATGATCTTTCAATGAAATGATTTGTTATTAAATTAGTATTAATATACTTTGCAACAATTCGCAAGCACAATGTATGATGGTATCATCATCGTACATTGTGCTTGCGGATTGTTGCAAAGTAAATTAATACTAATTTAATAACAATGAATTTTCGCAAAATAACGCCTGATACTATCAAAATGATTTGTATCAAAATTTAATAAGCAAATTAACTTTTAGGGATTGTAAAGGTCTACATTAAATCTTTAGTCGGCACCAACCTCCTCTGTCCGTTCCGTTCGGTAAGGTAACTTCGCTGGGTATCCTCTTATTGGAGGTCTCTGTTGGAAGACTGTAACGGCAAGTTTGATCGCGGCGGCATTCGCATAGGTTGTAAAATTTCTGGCAGCAACCACCCTATTTGAATCAAACTTATCTTTTTTTTAACAACCCGCTTTACCGCGTCTTTTTAGACCAGCAATACGTCACATCCCCGGGTGTTTTAGTTGTAAACGGACAAAGTTCAGCGTGGTAATTCTGTAACATAACATCATGTTTATCATCTCAGCCGAACACGCCCACTGCTGGACATAGTTCTCCCCCAAGGATCTCCATGACGATTGGTCCTGCGCTGCCCTCAGCCAGCGGCTACCTGCGACCATTCGAGAACCTTTCCGCCTAAACAGCCACCGGTTCTCCTAACTATGCGGCCCGCCCACTGCCACTTCAGCTGGACAATCCTTCAAGCAATGTCGGTAACTTTAATTCGACTACGGATCTTATCATTTCTGATTCGATCACGTAAGGCAATACCGAGCATTGCTTTCTCCATTTCCCGCTGGGTGACCTCGAGCCTTCTTGGGAGACCCACAGTTAGTGGCAATGTATCGCTTCCGTATGTCATCACTGGAAATACACACTGGTCAAAGACTTTCGTCTTGAGACACTCCGGAAGCTTGGACGCGAAGATTTTCTGTAATTTCCCGAACGCTGCCCATCCGAGTTGGATACGCCTAGAGATCTCTGTGTCGAAGTTGGACTTACCTAGGGAAACGTAATGGTCAACAACTTCGAGTTTAATGTTCCCAACTTTATTAGGAGGTACAATATGGCCGTTCGACATGATTTTTGTTTTGTGTTCAGGTCTTCCAAGGTCTCAGCCACGAGGACCGCGTGGGAAGGTGGGTTAGCTACTCACCGTTTATATTGATGCCGAGTCCCCTCCGGGGACTCCGTCAGCCGGGGCAGACTTTATATCGCAAATAAATGTTTTCTCCAGTCATGGATGTTTGTAATTCGTGTCTGTTCATGTCGCTTGCAACACAGAAAGCTCACAGTGCGGGGGTGTGAGTGTGTGAACGTTTATTTGTTTTCAAATTCATATATGACGGGACAAAACGCCGTTTTACTCATGTGATAAGGACCCTATAGTATTTAAATAATTATTAATGTAATACAAACAATTAGTAATGACAAGCAATAACTAAGTCACTAGATGTGCTCGTAATAATGAAACACGAAGATAATCCACGGTCGTCTGAGGTTGCGCGATGCCCTTCAATACTGGCACTTGGTGCAACAACTGAAGGTGCAAATTGAATGTGACAACGCACTCCCCTTGACACAACACATGCGGTTTGACACTCATTTTCATGATCAATAATAACGGAATGTGAACTTGTAATCATTCGTTGCTCATCTTCGTTAGCGTGTACAGCGAACTGCATAATAAACACACACTTTTAATTACTTCAAAACGGTGTCATGTTGAATGATAAACATGTGCACGAAACAAGATTTATTTTTAAATGGGTATGCCCGCGACTTCGTCCGCGTGGGATTTAACAAAAAAGTTATTTAGTATAAATAAATGTAGCCTAAGTTACTCCTTATCACATCGGCTACCTGTCGGTGAAAGTCCCGTCGAAATCGGTCCAGCCGTTTCTGAGATTCGCCGGAACAAACAGACAGACAGACAGACAGACAGAAATTGTAAAAAAAAATATTTTGGTATATGTACCGTATATACATTCATATGCATGTAGGAAAAAGCGATAATTTTAATATTACAAACAGACACTCCAATTTTATTTATTAGTATAAATTCTATCTATATATCTGCTTCTCCTCAATGTTAAAGCACCTTTCCGAAACAGTAGTAGAAGTAAAAAATGACATGAATAAGAATATATTACAGAATACTTATATGATATAATGATTTGGAATTTTGTATCTTTTTTTTTAATTTTGACTATAAGTATAGTAATCCCACCTCAAATTAAATGTTTAATATTTTAATAAGCAAACTTTTTAAACAAACTGGAACAGCTTGCCCGCGTCGGTGTACCTGCCTTCTTACAATGTGGGAGTCTTCAAGAGGAGAATGAATATATATGAATAGTGGAGGCTTTTATAAGTTAATGGGTTCAGCATCTTACACTTCATCACCGTTTACCACCAGGCGGGGTTGCTGTCGAGCTTTAATTTATCTTACGTAAAAAAATTCGCTTTTCCAATGAATAAAATCCATAAAAACTTACTTAAGGGTTCTACCGCGCCTGGCTAGCTACCACCACCCTTCTAGAATCGACCACAAAATGATTTTAAAGTGATCCGGTTCCAATATCAAATAGTCGCAACAAGCTTCAGTGACGCACGTTTGACAAATAAAATTGGCAATTAATTTTATTTGTCAAATAATAAAGTTATTTTAAAGGTGCATTATGATAAACATTAGATAAGTATGTATTGTATATGCGTTTGTGTATATACACACACACATAAATTCTTTTTGATTATTTAGCAATAACACAAGTATATTAAATATAGTGGCGCACAAATAATAAGTGTTGTGCAAGAGCCTTCAAGTTTTATTCATTTTGAACTATCCCCTTTGTTAAGAAACTGCAACACTTATTAAGTTATTGTTGTTTTAAAACGTTACATCTGTACAAATTCGTATTTGAGTTTCCCGTGAGGAAAATTTACTGTGTCAAGGTTAACATACACAATTAACTTGAAAACATTAATAACAATTAGTAGAATTAGAGAACTATTCATGTATGCGGTAATTCTGGGAATAGGTGACGTTCGCCTTAGACTTTCATTTTTATGTCACAACGTGCAGATGGACCGTCCGATGGTGTGTGGTATGCGACCACCGCCGGCAGTGTACGTTTGTAACACCGAAGACATTACCCATGCGTTCCCAGCGCCGTAGGAAGCGGAAGACCAGCTTATTCCTGCTCTCAGACTACAACCTAACCCGTAAACGCGTTTGAGGATTAATTTTAAAAGGGTGGTAGCTAGCCAGCCGTGTTAATAATCTATACTACTATATTAATCTGTAGTCTCTGTCTGTACATTGCATTTTTTTGTTAGAGGTCATGATAAATATTCATTTTATGACTTACTAACATCATGTTGACTATTTTGAAGACGTCTGTTTGTATGTCCTGTTATAACTCAAGAACGGCTCGACCGATCTTAATGAAATTTGTATGTAGTGAGAGCACGTGATTGCGCAGATGATACGCTATATAATATATATCGTAAACCTAATGATGTCTAATCAAGATTGAAACATAAATTTTTTAATAATTACGTACATATGTACAAATAATTGTTAAATTCGAACGAAGTCGGACGGCGCCGCTAGTAAATAAATAACTGTGTTCACCAAAACAAGTTATAATCTGACAAGTTATTTATGCTATAAGAGAATTTGATATGCACGAAGTTGCCAAATTCAATGACTCTCTGCATGTGATCATTGTTATGTCAGCGGTAAAAAAATACTTTAAATTAGATGTCGTTAAACATCAACGTGTCGCAGCCTGACCGCGGAATTGGACTCATCGCTCTGTCTAACAACGATCAGTGTTGCCCGCTCCAATTTACCGGAGTTATCTGAAGAAATATTACGTATAAAAAAAACAAAGCCGAATCATTTTTTACGGTCACTTTTAGTTAATAAGATGTAAGGTATAATCTTTGGTAATAACATTATTCCAGGTGCCTTTTGTGGCAAAACCATAAATGTAGTCTGACCATTTGTATTATATTTTCGACTGGCAAAAAATTGTTGTAACTTAAACATATTTTTACGACACCATACACTTTTTTATCAAGCTTTTTTAAGTTACATGATTTAAACTTCTAATTCTTATAAAGTTCCGTACCCTTTACATTCAAAATGTTTAATATTTGACTTAATTTATAATCGTAGTTCAAATTATTGCTTAGCTTACTTCTAAAGTCACTGCATCAGTTCAACAAATTGGTCATTTCATGTTGTTGCCGGTCCCAATAACTATGACGACACGTGACGCCCGTGAATATTACCACAGAGTGAGTCGTTGTATGACATAATTATTTTTCATCTTTATTCAAGGTCAAGGTGATCTGTTGTAGACTAATATGGTTAACAAATGGTGCAACACAAAACAAAAACATTAACTGCTGATGTGCTATAGATGGTAAACCACGTTGGTCCATTCACAATGATCTATGGCCCACCCGAATGATGGCTTGACAGGAATTACTAGTACTTAAAAAGTTAATTTGGATCAATTGACGACCCCATAGTCCAGTCGATAGTGACCCTGCCTGCCGAGCGAGGGGTCCGGGGTTCGATTCCCGGACGGGTCAGACATTTGTCTGACAGATAAATGTTTGTTCTCGGGTCTTGGGTATTTGTGTATGTCTATGCCACCCGCAACAAATAGAATCCTAGTGTGAGTGTGTGAACATTTATTTATGTATTTATTTATTTATTACTTCAATATCATTAAAAAGACACACTAGGTCATCTTCTACGAGGAGCTCTATCCATCCTTGAATCACCGTCGTCGCTGGTGGTGTACCCAGCTGATCAACGGACTAAGCTTTGATTTTTGAGTTCCATCCCTTTTGATGAAGATCGCTGGGGACTGTATCTCTCATATTTTATTCTCGTGCATGGCGGTCAACCTTTAACCCTTGCCTGTAGTCTAGCTTCCACCTTCCTTTCAGTCACAATAAAGAGCAGAGCTCCACGTCTTATAATTGTTAACGCGTCGGTAATCGGTGCACATCTGTGATGTCTCTCAGACCATGCACGTAGATAGAACGCGGCGTTTCAACAATTTGTCGGCTATTAACTTAAAAAATAATGATCTACGATTCTACGATGTACGATGTCTATTAGACCATTTTATTATTTTTCTATTACTTCTTTAAACCTTATTCGGTTTACACCTGTTACTAATTATTTCGTGGCGCTATGTATTTTATCATAACTGTTATTTACATGTCAATCTGTAAAAAATTCGTATACTTACACAATGTTTTTTTTATTTACAAACTCCTCCATCCAAAGGTTAGCTGGACGAATCGTTTGCTAGCGCTAAAGCCGCTCTTTTTACGCACTTTTTAGACTGATAATATTATTATTTAGTGTACTTCTATTGAAGGACACTAAATAATTTTGTTGTCGATGATTTAGGTATATGCAGTTGTATCTGTCAACGTACGCTTAAATGTGAATTTACTACGAAGTACTAAGAAACAATTTCATGCTAATTTTAATTTCCATGTATTGAGTGTAGAATAATCTCAGATTGTTGTGAAAATATACATAATTATAATAATTAATGGCATAAATAATAGGTTTGTTGAGGTTCAATGGTACTAAATTATTATGTATTGTACTTATACTGATATAAACAAATTATGGTAATATTACGCGAAGCACATGTTAGCAATATTGGCATTGCAATGTATCGGACAATAGAAAAATATTTAGAGGTACTAAAAAATTCCAAAACAAAGCTCGGAGAGATATTTTTCTTGTTTTATGTTAGCTTTTCACAGTGTAATATTACTCAAGAAGTTGGTTCAGTGCCTTTAGAAATTAATACGTCACTGAACCATATCCCAATAAAAGTTAAGTCAATTAAATTAAATAGAAATATTTGCGAAATTATGTGAAAAGTTGTACAAAAAAATATATCATAAAGTTAAGATTGAAAAGAAGTAAATAATGTAAAAATGGTGATACAATCCATATTATTTAAGTACATACATTTATCTGTTAGTTATTAAACGTCTTCAAACTTCTCATGAACCGTTGTTTCTATCTGATGGCTGCACACATTTTATTATGCGACAATACACAAGCAAATGGCTACTTAAGTTTAAAACAAACAATCAATGAAATGAACAAACAAACAATGAAAAGAGCGATCTTTGAACAACCATTTTGTAGTATCGTCCTTCATATTGTATTAAACATGCAATTTTGTTTGCTAAGCTCTTCAAAAAAAAACCGCGAATAAGTACGTCGCTCCTACCGAAATGAGGGCGTAAAAAGTATTGAAAGGGAGCGCTTTACTGTTATTATACACGATAAGGGCGCAGCGACAGCGTAGGGGCTCTTAACAAAATGAAAACAATCAAACACGCGTAAAATGTCTAAAAATATGCGTGAACTCAAACTGGAACATTCAGTAGAGAACCAAACGGCGAAAAAGGGTCGTTTAATAATGAAACATTCGGCTCACCCTTCAGTAAATGCTGAAAACGAGATAAAAACACAGCATACTGCAGTGGTAACGCATGGCCATATATAGAAAATGGGTGTTCATTTCAGCGCGCCAAGTGGCCGCTACGGAGTGAAGTGAGGCGAGGAACGGAATGCAACACGGCGGACCAATCAGAGCGCGCGCTCCTGACGCAACGCGGAGGCGACGGTGCCCTCAAAAAACCTCTCCGGCCCGACCGGCTGATCAAATCTGCGAGCTGTGTTGTGCGAGCGTCGCGTATCTAGTGTTAAGTAATTTATTTCAATTAAACACAACAAAATGAGGGAAATCGTGCACATCCAGGCCGGCCAGTGCGGTAACCAGATTGGAGCTAAAGTAAGTTACACTAACTATTTTTCTATTTCAGGTTCTCATCGTGAATGTTGGAATTTCAAACATAATAGAAATCAAAATAGAGTCCGGCGTACGTGAGTACTGTTACCGGTCCACGTTATCAAGTCACGCAACGCGCTCGATGATTACAACTCACATTTTAAAAATGTTTTTTTTTTATTGTAATTTTATTAACAAAAATCTTTGAGTGTTGTTGCATAGTACCGTTCACTAGTTTAAAATTAGGCCGAATAGAAAATTTTCACGCACGACCCACCTTCCCGTTGTCAAATGTCACTTCTAGGGTTGGCACTCGCACCCTAAAAGTCTCGCTACGACTTTATTACATCGTTATTTCATAATATTTTAATGTTGCAAATTATTGGAATTCATGATATACTTGTCACGTAAAAAATTATTACATCGCTATTTCATAATATTTTAATGTTGCAAATTATTGGAATTCATGATATACTTGTCACATAAAAAATTATTACATCGCTATTTCATAATATTCTAATGTTGCAAATTATTGAAATTCATGATATACTTGTCACGTAAAAAATTAAAAATGTACGGATTCGCGCCTAAATTTTTACTGCGCTACATATTATAATACAGACAAAATATTACTCGCTTATATTCGTCATTTCCTTGGAGTAGGATTAATTTTCCTGTCAACATTATAGTAATATATGTAGTTGTTTACTTGGTAATAGATATTCTAATACGGACAGTGAGCTCAGCTCTGCCTCACCTTTACCTTGTTATCCGGCACTACAAGGCCCGTAACATAATTGTAACTCAAAATGGTGTTATGTTTCATCATTACCATATTTTATAATTTCGGAAACCGGTTCCTTAATGTTTTATTGTAAACATTAATATTAACACTGAGGACCGTATATTTTATAATAATTCTGCTGACCTCTGTGTAAAATACCGGTTGCGGTGGTAAATCAACCATACTATCACGTCACAATACAAGACAATATGCCGTCTATCGTTTTTGAAATCGGTATAATTGTGTTGCAAATAAGCCATAATTACCGGCTTTCTTATCAAATAAAGCGGTGAAATTTCCAACAGCACAGACTGTGCATAAATTACATGCAATTTTCTTGCGTCCGCTCTATTGGTTGTACTGATACTAATCAAGCTGCTAATTAAGTTTAAACTTTCACCAATTCATCACATATAGACATGGACAACTAGAATAGAGATAAAAAATAAAATATATTTATTATAATATAGGTTACGTATAATCATCAAAACAATGAAAAAACTTTTATTGGCAGCTGCTAGTCTAGTATTGATGTAGTTACAAAATAGATAATGGTTAATATCCTAATGTCGTTTCATGCTTGATAGATTCATTAAAGATATTGCAGCGTCTGGAGGACCCATTCTCTTAATCTACATTACATCTTCGAATGGACAGGAATATCAATCAATTGAATCTAAGTACTTTATCGAAACAAAAGGCAATTGTCTCGAATTAAGTCCACGAGAACCAGGTTCATCATCGTCTCGTACCGTAATATTAATTTCTCTTAACTCAGAGTATAATCTCGGACAATTCACTCTGAATGAGTGCAGTAAAATGAAATGTACACTCGATAACATGTGACACTATTTATACTGGCTAACCTCAGAAATTACTGAACCGATTCTTAAATTCATCCATTGTATCAACATATTATAAGAATACATATATAACGGAACATTTAAAAAAATTCAAAGAAATATTGCGTCTGAACTGTAACGGAATGGTTTTATATAGCCCTTTAATATATTCAAATACAAAGTATGTCAACACCAATCGCTTGTTATTGTCATGAATCATTATAAAGACATTTTAAGGGGAAGGAGACGGCAATTTAAAGTATTACTCACGTATACAAACAAACTGTATCAACAAACTTGTGTGACAAATCTACGCTTAATGCGAAGCTGTCAAAACGCCTTGAAGCATTGAAAACTATCGTTTTGCTAAACATATGTTGCTACACTCAATTTCACCGTATGATTAGAGACCTAGAGCAAACAATAGAGTCCAAAAACGCACGATGATTTCAACTAGATTTTCCACTCTGATGATCACGTTCGTTTGCATATAGCAAACGTGATTCATGCGTACCGGGAACACGTTCAGCAAGCGCTAGTAAAGTAAAATATTGTTAGGAAAATGTATTTGTCTTATCATATTTCTACGTTTGGTGTTGGAAAAGCCAGATAGATTAGCGGGAGCGTTGAACCGGCGGTCGACGGCCGATGGCTCGGTTTATAAATAACCACCATCACGAAGCCCTAGCGCCGAGTGCATTGCGAACCAAGAATTATTCGAGCGCCGGTAACAGATCTCCGACCCCACAATTAGCCCACGAATTATTTAGTTTTATAGAGATTTCGCAACTAGACAGTGCATGCTTCACTTAAGCATGCACTCGCTGTCAATTGTGTGAAATCATGGTTTCCCCTGCAAGTAGTACGTTCCGTTCACACGCCACTTTCATCTCGTCTACCTTCTCTTATCTAGTTACGACTAAGAAAGCAACCTTTGGCGCAATGATCGAACATCGCCCGATTGCCTTTCACTTTTTGTTATTAAAAATTAAGATCCCGTGATCGAGTTATGAAAAGACCATATGTTACCCGCAAGTGTTACGTTTGTATAGAGTTTTTATCCACGAGTACTAAATGATAAATATACTCATTTGATTAGCAATATTCTCAGTTTCTTCGAATCTCGAAACCCTGAACCAAAAGTCAGCGTTCATATTAGTCATTTATCGTATATGGCGTCGCAGGCGTGACACGCTCGCCTTACCCACACAACTACACCTACAACGTACGAGATGACATCATACCGATCGTCGTGCACGTACCAATGAATTTTAATGATGTTCGATAAGTCGCTAGTGCTTGCACAGTCTTTATTTAATGTCAAGATATTTTAAAGAATACAAGAGTATTAAATACTGTTTATTCAATTACGAGAAACATCAAAAGAAACATATCGATCCATCTGAGTTCCAGGTGAGTGGCTAGCCATTTGGCGATTTATTTGACAATCAGGCCAGGGATTTAAGGAAAATCGAAATCAACGGCATTCGAATGCTAATAACTTGGTTAAACGACTTGTACATTACGTTCTCTACTTATATGGAGAGATAAGCCGAATACGGACGAGCCGTAGGCGTCGACCGTCGCCAAGGAGACTTATTGTACGCCTCTGTAACTCTCGAAGACTTGGATAATTGACTCTGTAGTAGTAATAGTCGTTAAACTTGTATTATGTATCCTGTCAACCATTTATACCATGCTTCATTGAGCTTCATTGTTGGTGACGTGGCCTGTCATAAGACCAATTATAATATCTAGTTCTTTTCTCGAATGTAGCAGCGAGTCATTGTAATTCCAATGGAACATGTAACGCGTAGTTATAAGAATCAGCCTCAGTTACTATGTATGTGGAGGTCTATTCATAAAACCGGTTCGAAAGTGGCGATGCCGAAGCACTTCGAATTTCGAGAGAGCTTTCGTGCAGGTATTTTAATCGTGCGCGCTTTAAGCGTGCTTGGCCCATTCCAACTAACGGAAGTTTTTTTCTTCACAGTTCTGGGAGATCATCTCCGACGAGCACGGCATCGACCCCACCGGCGCCTACCATGGCGATTCTGACCTGCAGCTGGAGCGCATCAACGTTTACTACAATGAAGCTTCCGGTGGCAAATACGTACCGCGCGCCATCCTTGTCGACCTCGAGCCTGGCACCATGGACTCTGTACGCTCTGGACCTTTTGGACAAATCTTCCGCCCCGACAACTTCGTATTCGGCCAGTCCGGAGCTGGAAACAACTGGGCTAAGGGTCATTACACAGAGGGTGCTGAACTCGTAGACTCCGTTCTTGACGTCGTGCGAAAGGAATCCGAATCATGCGACTGTCTCCAGGGCTTCCAACTTACACACTCCCTCGGTGGTGGAACCGGGTCAGGTATGGGAACACTCCTGATCTCAAAGATTCGCGAAGAGTACCCTGATAGAATCATGAACACGTATTCAGTTGTCCCCTCGCCCAAAGTATCAGACACCGTAGTTGAACCTTATAACGCGACACTCTCAGTTCACCAACTCGTAGAAAACACAGACGAGACCTACTGTATCGACAACGAGGCTCTATATGACATTTGCTTCCGCACGCTCAAACTGTCCACACCCACCTATGGCGATCTCAACCACTTAGTCTCCCTCACAATGTCTGGTGTCACAACTTGCCTCAGGTTCCCCGGTCAACTAAACGCAGATCTTAGGAAATTGGCCGTCAACATGGTTCCATTCCCTCGTCTCCACTTCTTTATGCCTGGCTTCGCTCCCCTCACCTCCCGTGGCAGCAGACAGTACCGTGCTCTCACCGTCCCAGAGCTAACACAACAGATGTTCGACGCCAAGAACATGATGGCCGCCTGTGACCCGCGCCACGGCCGCTACCTCACCGTCGCCGCCATCTTCAGAGGACGCATGTCCATGAAGGAGGTCGACGAGCAGATGCTCAATATTCAGAACAAGAACTCGTCGTACTTCGTCGAATGGATCCCCAACAACGTGAAGACCGCCGTGTGCGACATTCCTCCCCGCGGTCTCAAAATGGCTGCCACCTTCATCGGCAACTCCACCGCCATCCAGGAGCTGTTCAAGCGCATCTCGGAGCAATTCACCGCCATGTTCAGGCGCAAGGCCTTCTTGCATTGGTACACCGGTGAGGGCATGGACGAGATGGAGTTCACCGAAGCCGAGAGCAACATGAACGACTTGGTGTCCGAGTACCAACAGTACCAGGAGGCCACGGCCGACGAGGACGCAGAGTTCGACGAGGAGCAGGAGCAGGAGATCGAAGATAACTAGACACCCTCAAGTCACTAGCAAACACCCCAACCGGGAATCTGCATTTCTTTGCTTTTGTAGTTTTGTACAAGTTTATAATATCTCAAAGTCAGTTTTGTGACCGCGGTGAGGTGGGCTCGTCCGGTCAGCATACATTCCCAGTGTTCCGGCGCGAAGGGCGCTCTGGTTGTTTATCCCGATAAACAGGTTCCCCACGACGTGGCCCCTCGCCTGACCACCCCGGTGCTGATACACTACACTGATAACACAAAGGAATAGATCTTTTGTTTGATAAGGCTGAACTTGATTTTTTAATACCTAAGTTAATTTTTATTCTGTGTAACCAGTGTGATCGAGTTTATGTTGGCTTTTCGGTAACTGAAAAGCTATTAGTTGTCGTACAATTTTTCGAAATTGATCAAAGTTTTTAATTATTATATTCCAGCTGGTGAATAATAAATTACAATGATTTTAAGTATTCGTTTCATTTATTCTAATCTTTTCGAATTTGTTAATGAAATACAATCACTATCAAAATCAATTTTCCTAACAAATGTTATTCTGTGTCAATACAAAATGATTAGACTATACAAATCGTATAATTTCTTCCCGTATTGATTAAATTTAACATAAAATAGTTGAAAAACATTCTGGTGATCTTATAATAACCTTCTTTATGAAACACCAAAATATTGACGAATTACAAATCAACATTCCAAAAACATTAAAGGTGTTACTACTAATAGTATGTGAATATTTAATGATTAATTATACATAGACTAACACCTGGACAAATTACATGAAGAGCACACTTCATACGGTAACTGTGGAACGTGATCAGACCTTTGAATTCGATTTTTGGAATCTAGTCGTTGTATAAACGAATATTTTGCAGTCTTCTTATTTTTTTATAGTCTTATATAATATATTTATAATAGTTTACAAAACATTGTAAACTCCGATGTAGATCCCGTAAAAATTAAGATAGGTTGTGATCGGGATTGAGGAGTACAAAGGTTACGTACAAGGGGCTTTGATGTGATATATTAAAATTATCTTGATATTTTTCAATTGAAATAGTTTTGGTTAGTTTTTATAGAATAAGTGTTTTCCCTTCGGGACGACCCGAAATAATTTTTATTGGTTTTTAAAGCGTTTTTTAACTTCATGATTACCTCTTCTCCTTTTTGGAAAATTGTTTTCAGAGTTCTATAAGTTAGAAATAAATTTATTTATTATTACTAACTAAAGCATTTATCCCTTTTATCAGATATTCGTTCTAATACTATTTAATATTCCGCTGGAACAGCTACACTTCAGCTAAACATAAATTTTAACATATAAGTATTTAAATACATAGTTTAAACATGTGACGCAATAACAAAAACAGAAAGCCTAAATACATTAGAATATACAATTGCAATATATATTTGCATATATTTATATAATTGCAATATATAACAATGAATTGACCGCAGGCAAAATAAAAATCCTGCTTACCTGCAACCCCAATACTGCATTCTACTACTACTATGCAAATAGTTTCTAATCTATTTGATTAACGAGTGTACAACTAAGTGGGCAATACAGAGTAGAATATAAATGCAATTACTGTGCGCTAATTTGCATGTACCGGATGCATAGACTGTGGCATTTCCTCATTATATTGATAACTGAGAACTTCATGCACAGGCAATAATGCAGTACATACTAAACAGTACTGCATTAGCTTTAACTTGGTCATTATTTTCGGTAAAACTGCAACTAGAACATGGTAAAAAAAATCTTAGAACACTTCTTTATTTAATCCTTAAATGAAATGTCAGCGTCTAGTGTGACTGGTATTCGAGTTTATAATTAAATAAACAAAATATACTGAATATGTAACACTGGAATGTGTTGTATGAAAAAAATTAAGTTATCTTACTTCCAAACTACACGGGGAATACAGATTTCAAATTTACTAAAAAGCCAAATACGTTCATTAAATATACATTTTTATGATGCTGTACAGCTGCTTTAGTTTAGATTCTCAAGTTTTTTTTTTCATGTTAATAACTGGAAAACAGACAGGGCAGAATCGAGCCCGAGATTATCAGTCCGCTGCACGACAACTACCAAGTGAGGTACAGGTAGGTTTACATAAATAATTCTAGTTCACCAACAGAACCTCTTCGAGTAATTATTCCTACATGATTGTGTAAGAGCTGCATTGGACGCCTAATAACAAATATGGAATGTCTGTTGTAGTCAGAGGCCCAGTTTGGTAGCAACCAATCCACCGTTTCCTCCTTGGTCTTGGCTGTCGTATGAAGGTTGTTAATGTAAGTCGATTAACCATCAGATTTAAAACTGGAGTCTGTAAGATGTTACAGTCGCAATGTCGGAGAGCCATTTATAATGCGGGTCTCCCCCTGTGTTCTCGTTTGGCAACGCATCGGCGAGGTCCACTGACGACGGGCACCGCTTACCGTCTGGTGGCTTTAATGCACGTGTGCCGAGTAGTTAAATAAAAAAACTCAATATTATTTTTTAATACGTGCAATCTTTATTCAGTTAAGTATTTATTTATTTTACATTAATTAAAAATAAACCATAGTGTGGTACAATATTATAATACTTTATTTCTAATATTGAAGGTCTAGAGGCCAGCCCATCCAAAGCTTATATTACAAATACAAATGAATATTAAAAAAATCTATAAATACTTAAGTAATATATTATTAAAACTTATTTAATAAGTGTGGATTGTTTTCATTAAATGACGAGATTTCACACATGGTTAATAACAGTTCTCAGTTTCTTGTTCAATAAATAATAAAATTAAGTATAATATAAATATGTATAGTGTTTATATATATAGGTACAAACAGTGAGTCATTGTACGACATAAAAAAAACTGATTCCTATTGAATATTTGATAAGTAGATAACCAAAACA
This sequence comes from Megathymus violae, assembly GCA_003671415.1. NCBI lineage: Eukaryota > Metazoa > Arthropoda > Insecta > Lepidoptera > Hesperiidae > Megathymus > Megathymus violae. The sequence continues at coordinate 1,742,337 of PDGT01000059.1, read as the reverse complement.
AAGATTATGTTGCTTAATTTTCTCTGAACTTCATACCGAATTGGCATTCCTTGATGTGATCCGAAACGATGTCCACGGTTTCGTCCGTAATCCTTCCCGCATCGCGCAGTATTTTCACTAGATTAGTCATTGAAAATATTGATTTAACTTCCACGCCATGATCTTTCAGCACAGCAACGCCACCTTGTTCCCTATCGAGAACTATTACTGCGTGAGATACGATCAAGCCTTCGTTTCGTAGCGCACCAACAGTTTCTAGCAAGCTGCCGCCAGATGTCACTACGTCTTCTACAACCAAACAAACTTGATTTTTGTGAAAGACGCCTTCGAGAATTTTCTTGGTGGCGTACATCTTAGTCTCCTTTCTCTTCATGATCATGGGTGTGTTGGAGATCACAGACATAACGGCGGCGAAGGGTAACGCCGCGTACGGCACTCCACAAATGATGTCGTGACTGATCACGGACGCCAGATTCTGGAGTCGCTGTGAAATCGCCATCTGAAAAAGAAATAATCGAAGCGCTATAATTATAATGTAAAATAGGTACAAACACTACAAATCCTGTCTTCAGACTAATTTACGTACATATAAACAACATATGACCGAGAAAGATTGTCGGCGAAAACATAATTAAATAATTATATTCTCGTTTTTAATCTGTGGTTATAAATGTGCCAATAAACCTTAACATGTTATTGCATTATATTGTTTTGTAAATAAAATTGCATATCGTTAATAGCTAATAGCTGCAGGTCATGTAAAATAAGTTATAACAGATTATGTATCATCATTTAGTTACAAGACGCACCCACGTGCTTTTTTAAATTTTTGTTTTTTAAATTTAGAAATTGTAAATAACTGGCCATTTAAAAACTATGATGAATCTGTTGAGTAGTTTTCTTATTTTTATCGTAGTTTTCTTATCAACAGAATCTATAATAAATTAATTCGGAAATAATTACGGCTGCAATTACACTGGCTTTTATTTCTCGTTGTACTAAGAAGAGTCGAAAACCCATTAGTGCATAACGTTCGATAAATCGGACGCCAATAAAATTGTTATTTTAGGAGTTATATATATTTTACTAACCGTTTATTTTTTTTAAACAGTAGTGTAATATATATTTGAAGTGGTAATACTGTTGGTATGACATTCCGGCAACGCGCCTGCGCGTCAATTGTCAATTTGAAAAATGGCGGCACGCGGTCAAAATTTTTTGCGGTGAAGGTAAGATTATATTGTGTTATTGTTGTATTTTGTGATGTTTTATGGGTAAAAAACGGATATTTTGCTTGCTAAACCATTACACTATTTATTTTCAATATAATTTTTACGTGGCCCCTGTTATTTTGAAGGCTATGCTTGCTAATTATGTACTGTCCGATATATCGCACGCTATGCACGGCGGGTACTGCATGTGGTGTTTTCTCGAATTGTTACAGCTTGCAAGTTCATGAAATATTATCTGCTTTGGAGTGTGAGGAGTATGATAATTATACAGAAAATATAATTTACGTTGAGCCCCCTATTGAGCATGCCGATCAGGTCACTGATGAAGACAGTGACAAGTCCGACGAGGAGCATGGTGCGAACCTAAATCACTTAGGACGAAGACTGCTGCAAACTAGCTGCGAACTGCAACGTTTTCGAGGTGATACAATTGTTTCTATTCCATCAACGTCTACAGCCTTCGGTTTCAAAAACTGGGCAATGTGTGCAAGTACCGGATATATGGTAGCTTTCAGCTTATACACGGGAAAGAGTACCGAAAAAAAAGATTTTGGACTAGGTGGCGATGTTGTTCTCCGACTAATTAGATTGAGCAAACTTCCGCCTAATAGTGGCATAAAATTGTTTTTTGACAATTATTTTACATCTTTGAGCCTAATGAGACACCTGAAGGAGATCGGCTATTATGCTACAGGAACCTTGAGAGCTAATCGCACTGAAAACTGTACTGTCAAAGACGTAAAACAATTCAAGAGGGAAGCGCGAGGTCATTACGATAACCGATTAGCTGATGATGTCTTCGTATGCCGGTGGAATGATAACAATGTTGTCACAGTAGCCACTAACTTTGAAAATCTTGCAATTACATCTGCAACCCGCTGGTCTAACGAAAAAAAAGCTAAAGTGCAAGTCCCTCAGCCATCACTTATTTCAAATAATAATATATCTTTATTAATTAATAAATATAATTAATAAATATAATAATAATTATTCTTATAATAAGTATATGGGTGGAGTAGACAAATGCGACCAGGCCGTGGCAAACTTACGAACTCGGATGCGAATAAAGAAGTGGTGGTGGCCCATATTTGCATATTTAGTAGACGTGTCGGTAGTAAACGCCTGGTTACTTGTTCGGAAGAATGGCTGCACGAGAGACACCGAGTCCTTATTCGTTTTTAGACGGTTCATAGCAAGAAGCTTGCTTTCCACACATGGCATACCGCCGCACCAAGGCCGCAAGCCAGCAAAGCAAAACCAATATGTACAATGAGATACGACGGTAAAGGACATTGGCTGGTCCCAATAAATACTGAACGTCGGTGTGCAAGTCAATGTGGCGGGAAAAGTAAATTCCAGTGTCAGAAATGTGATGTAGGCCTACACCCGAAATGTCACACGGCATACCACGTCGTAAATTAAAATCTATTTATTTTCTCTTGCTTATTATTGTAAATTTATTCATGAAAGTCGTACTTTTATTTTCATATTTTTTTAACATCTACAGTGTCCGCCGTGCATAACGTCCGATTTATCGGACGGGCTATAAAATCTAAACTTTCATATTGATTAAATATTTTATATAATTTAATGGTCAAATACACTCGAAATGAAAATATATTACAGTGTTCATAATGAAAAAGGCGTTAATAAACTTTATGCACTAATGGGTTAAGTTTGATATGTCATATAAGTCATTAATAATTGATATAGCGTTCTTTATAATCTAAAGTAGGCTAGTACTTTATATGTGTCTAATATAAATTTTTGTAGCAATACACCACATAAAATATGTTTTTAATGATTACAATGAAGACAATCCACACGTTAGTGTCAACTGGATTCATCTCATTAAGCTTATTGAATCATATTCTCGGGCATCGCCCTGCCGACCTTCGGAATGCAAGGCTTGACTCACATGGAGTGATTTTGTAGGTATTGAGATCCATATGCTATATAATGTGAGGGACTCCGTACATCCCCATCAAATAAACATATTTGTAGTATAATTTTTTTCTCCGTGCAGTTTGGGTCAAAATAGATAAGCCGGCTAGGGCGTGTGCGTGTTGCGCGGGCGCAACGCCATTATCGATAAAAACAAATGAGTCATCGAAGGCAGGAGAGCACGGCGGCGGTGCGGTATACAAAGGTGCTGCGATATTGTTATGTTATGATCATTGTTTGTCAACTGTTATGTAATTTGTTTTTCATCATTACCCCCACCTACCTAATACCTGCAAATTAATGTAATGCTAGTTTAGTTTATATATCGAAGATAAAATAAGTGTTTTTGCGCATTCGTTCTTTGTATTTCTTTAGTGACACAATGGCTACTCCTTTGTTTTGTACCAAAACGGCAGAATTTATTCAAAATAATATTTTGCCTGTTGGCACCAATATACCAGCACAAGTGTTGTTATCAAAAATGTTTTAACATTTTTCACTGAAATGACAAAACTAAATACACTGTCGATAACGCTTATCGACAACAATAATGCGCATCACTATGCCCGCCCATAAGGCCCGTGAGTGGGAGAGAGAGCAAAATACTCGCTTCACCGCTCCGACGTTTTATGACGCAAATTGCACGGAGAAAAAAAATGTACTATAGGTCGTGATTTACCCTGCTTAACGTTTTTAAGAGATGTATGGAACTCATTTGGGCTAAAAACCGTCAAAAATTATATCTTTGGCTTATAATAGCCCAGCTTATCACAAAGGGGACAGAAACCTCAAAAAATATTTTTATTTCAATGACAGCCTGGATTGTTGCACTATTCAAACTTGCAGTCAGCACAACATTTTACTCACCATAATCTTAGGGTGGGAGACGACGACTCGTAGGTCAAAATAGATAGGGGTGCGCCTGCCCAGCTTGGCTTCGATGTCCCCCAGCCGCACGGCCCCCGCATCGAACAGACGCACGGCCAGATCTTGGAGATCACTCGACATATCCTGGAGACAAAAGTATTAAGAGCTCAAACAACCATTGTTTAAAAGAGCTACCACACGTGACATGGAGGGGCATTGATTGGAGTTGAATATCAGTCTACCGTTCGGAAGTTATGTTTTCAAAACCTAAACATATTTCTTATATTTCAGTTATGTGCATGCATAATATATTTATCTCTCTCAGGTTGCAATAACTACTAAATGGCAAGCCTCATGTGGCAAGAACTATAAAACTTGCAGCTATCAGATTGCAGTGACGATAAAGCTTTCAATCCTTAGATTACAATCACAACAAATCATAATACATATTGAATATTCAATACTTTCTAAGCAATGATAGAAAAATGTGCCTAGGTCGATGGCAACATAAAAGTGGTCCCTCATCGATAGCGAGGTCAATACTTACTCACCATATACTTGTAAACATCACTTATCTCCTATTGTCACCAGTCTATACTCGTGACTCAGTATATGTCGCAGCAAAACAATAATCAATTAGTCTTTAATACAAAATCTAATTTAATCTGTTTGAATGTATGAATTGTATAATACCATGAGTGATTCACGGCGTGAAAGATTTCTAGACTTTGAGTCTAAATCAACGTCCCTGCTCGGGGCTTGCTGCGTATAGTGGATGGGACAATCGCGTCAAGGTCCCCCAAGAACTTCGAAGAAGAATATCACTCAGCTTAAGCATAATGTCACCTATGCAAAGTGACAAGGTTCTGTAACTAGCTAGTTAGCTAGTGGCCCTTTAAAATTAACCGACAAATATTTAAAAGAGTTTCAGAGACACAATTGAGAAGTCAAGAAGATACGTCCTTAACTTCACAGATGAATTACTCACAGTAATACTTCCGCAGTGAAATTATTATGATAATAGAATTTCTTCTCCTCAATGTCCAAGTACCTTTACAAAATTTAATAATAGAAGCAAAAAATGACATCCACAAATATATTTACAAAATAACTAAATTATATTGAATGCGAATTTTAATACGCTTAATTTAACCATAATTAATCTTTAGATCTACCTTATGGCAGCATTACATGATCTCACCGCGTCAACAGCAGTTACTTTAATCTGTGAGATTACGGAATTACAGTACAGTTAACAGCTACGGCTACTCACTAAGTTCATCCATCCGTTATCCATCAGCTTGTTTGCTGGCTACTCACAAAAAGAGCCAGCCATACAGCGACCAACAAACTGCGCAACGTTCGAAAATTGGTCGTAGTAAACCAGGAATTTCACGTGTGTTCAATGATAAACTAAAGATTGGTCACTTAATACAACAGGCTAACAAAAGAAATAACAAACAGATTCCGTTTACAAATAACGTTTGTGGGTAGTCTGTATTTTTATTTATAAATAAATATGATTCGCTATAGACGAATAATAACATTGAAAATTGTTTAAATGACGCGAAGAATGAAACGATGTTCAGTGTACTAATTATTAGTAAAGTGAGCGTACGATTAAATACAGATTATATAATTTTATATTAACATTCTAATCGTATCAATTCATATGTTTTCGAAGATCTGCCTTTGAATATAGGACTAAGACAGTTTATCCACGAAGACACGCCGAGTTTTTTTACAAGGTAAAGTACAAGGTACTTTAGCAAATCGTATTAGCTAAAAGTAAATCATGCCGAAACGCGGTTAATTGTAATAGTCAACCCGAGCGTTATATATCGGGATGATTGGACGATCCATCCTCCGGTCGCTCCTTTTGGACACACGGACAAAAATCTCTGTATAACTATCGATCGAACTCTCTCTTCGGTACCACAGATTGCTGAAGATACCAAAAAGTTGTTTGCAGCAATGAGGTCGATCGAAAGACACCGCAATCTTCTACCCGTCCTAGTAAAATTGAAGTTTGCTCAGTCTCTTCTACTTCCTGCCCTTGATTACGCTGATAATTGCTATCTTGGCTAACTGAGTACTTGATCGCCGCCAAAACATCTGATTTAGGTTGATATTTGGTTATGACCATGGTTTTGAATTTCGATTTCCACTCAAGTGGTTCCCTATCCGGGTTCGCTGCAAAACTTATATTCTGTTAGCTTTATATTGTGAGCGGTTCAATTTTTCCATATATAAGGCAACGGTTTAAGTACCTTTGTTTACCCCAAGGCAATATAACTTATAACCTTCGGCTCCGTACTTCTTTTCATTCCACCTTCTTCAATCAAAAATCCTTCACTATCTCAGGTTTTGAAGTTCCCCACCCCTATCTGCCTGTCGGACGTTCTGTGTACCTATGGTCCTTTTAAAAACAAGTCAAACTACTACCTTAGTCTTTAGCTTTATCTTCCTTTCTCCTTCCGCTGTGATCTGATAAAGCACATCAGTGCATGTCACACGTAAGGTTACTTACATATGTGTTTATGTATTAGCGGTCCGTTCCGACTTAGTTGGAGATCAGCAATTAATTATTATACGTATAAACTTGATACCCAGCCTATGTCCTACTAGAGTGATGTACCTTTCAAATGGTAAAATATTCTTTCAAGTAGTTGCCGAGCTTCCGGAGATTACATTTCACATATAGCCAGAAATTCGTAAAATTCTCATTCACGCTGGTTATAATATTATTATAGATATATTTTTGTATGTATTAATGTACTTATTTGTATATACATATTTATATGTGTGGATAACTCTATATTTTTCCCCTGATTATTATTACCAAATTTTATTTTGCAACTTCGTTCCTTTTATTTATGACCATTCACACTTTATTTTTTTCTCCATCTAAAGGTTGTCTGGAAGAGATTGCTGTTTAGCGGTAAGACTGCCTGTTATATTCGAAAAATACGAGCTGAACTTTTTTATTTATTTCTCCGTCATTGTACGGTGTACAATAAACAATATTCTACTTCTCCATCTGTGTCTACAAATTTTAAACTCTTCATTTGTCAATGTATTATTTTAGTTAAATTCTAAATTAGTTTACTGAAATTTTTATATGTTACAGAAAGTGCGATCCCCGTCATTTCGACTTCGTTTCGGAAACAAACATTTGGCGTCAATAAAGAGCAAGTGTTGGCAATTGTATTAGTTACATCGTCACTCTTGACGTGTTTTGCTTTTAATCAGTATTGGCACAGGCTGGTCGAACACCGCCCAGCTCTCCTAGATGAAAAAGACAGACCTGTGATTATCGTGTTAAGTAAATAATGGGGGCACACGACTCCCAACGATTTCCTTTTCGTAGAGGATTGTACCATTAAAGAAGTTTAGCCGAATTTGCCCGCGACAACATTAGATGACGGCACAATTGCCTCATTAACTACCACGTGAGACATTCTGGAGCAGCATCATCTAACAGAGCAATACTCTATCTATTAAAGATATGAATTTGTACACGTTGTGAGTGTTACGCTCAGATATCTTATTTGTTTACATTTACAGTTTATAATGTAATGTAACAGAGCACAGATGCTTCCAAGCTTACGTCCGAAGCCAGTAGCGGCCTCGCTGCGAAGCAAACGGTCCCGGGCTCCAGTCTGGGATATTTGTACGGTACATTAGCGTTCTTGCCGGAGCTTAATCGGTCGTCATAATGAGGAGCACAGTAAAAGTTTAAACACTGATTTCTTAGGTTTCTACATCCGTCCATCCAGCCTTCGTAAATAGTTCTGGTCGTCCTTTAAGGTGACAATTTTTCATCCACGCTTGTATACGTAAGTGCTACTAGTAAGTGATTCATTATACGTAATTTATAAGTGCTTACTGCAGTTGCTAATACATGTTAGCATAATAAAAGTTTGGACAGTTTGCTTAGTTTCACGAAGGCTATAAGGAATATGTTTAACTAGCGGCCACCTCGGACTTTGTTCGGGGTGAACTAATAATTATATGTATTATATGTTTTGTATACAACCTATCATCTGCGCAATCACGTGTTCTTGAGCCATAACGGGTCATACAGATAGACAGACAGACATACATTATATAGTGGCATAGATTTATTTTTTATTGTCATTCATGAATGTATGTACTTACTGCAATACTGAGAGAGAATAAATAAGTTATTCTTTCTTTCTCTTTTTTTGAGTCCATTGCCGAATCCATCGATCGATCGATGCCGATCATCGATTCCTGATGGTCACTGACCGTCCTTACATTACGCAGCGGGGGACCACATGTCAATATCGCAAAACTGAAACACATATCTACTAAATCGACATAACCAACTTTGAATCGAATTTCAATTTTCAGATGCGCATCATTTAGTTATATACCAGTTGCACTCCTTGTGACGCGGTTCCGCTGGCTGCAAGACGATTCGCGATTCGACTTAATCGCCGGCATCACAGTGGATGATAAGCCAGTCGGTATAGGAGTTCTAATTCATGCAAATTGCGTCGTAACATCGGCGAACCCGTTGGAGTCTTACCTTACGAAAGCGGGTAGCAAGGAGACCGAATACAGCGAGGCTGGAAATAAAATTAAAGTGCATGTCGTTTACAAAGCTTGGGACAGAAGCAAGACACTCGGAATCTACGGCTTTGCCGCGAACATATCTAAAAGAAATAGCACTTGGATCAAGATGGGTTTCGACAGAAGACATACACCGATCCACGATTTGATATTTATATCGATAAAACACCGAGTGGAAACACCACCCGTTACTGGTAGACAGGCTTTCTACCTTAACAAAGAGTTTACCTCTTACTTTACAATTGGTTGGACCTTCGCGGACTTCGGATACGTTGATTATGAGCACATAAAGAATAACACGCTATTAGAAACACACACATATGAAGATTCCGATGAGGCGGATTGTGATGAGTGGATACCTAGAGCTTGGGGGCGCTTCGTTTGTCTGGTGAACGTTGCAGACGTGGACGGGATCCAATCCGGAGCACCTCTGTTTCAAAACGGAATGCTCCGTGGCGTCGGAAGCTTTGCTTTGAAGAAAGGAAAGGAAAGCATTCTGATGTTTACTGATTTTAGTCTGTATCAGATTTTTTTTACGAATATGTTATCTACAGGCCACACGCCCGGTAAGCATCTCCTACTCCAGCGCTTAAAATACTCTTGGAACGATTTGATACGCAGTCTTCTTCTTCTTAGCGTGTCGACTATTTGATATGCAGTAGCATATATATGTATAAAACAAGGAAAGGAGGCTTAAAGAAGTTGCAAATGTCAACATTTTAAATACAATACTATAGATAATATAAATTTCACACACACACACTCGCGGACACAATCACACACACGCAAACGCTGACACATGCACACACACACACATATATTAACACACACGCACACAGCATTTAAAACTCTAAACTAACATTCACATTTACCGTTTATTTAATCCCAATAGCTCTGTGTGTTTGTATTTATTGATCCCGTCGCGACTGGAACACCGGAGAAGAAAATCAGGTACTTAAAATATGATGAAATTACATTCTAGTTGGAGTACCGTAAACATAAACGAATACACAATAATATAAAATAAATAATAATAAATGTTTTGGTAAATTATAAATCCAATTTTGTTTATCATACTGTCACGAAGATTATTAAGACTACCGACCATCTGCCTACGGAGAACACTTCCCGACTTTGGCCATATAGCTCGCGTGAGGAGGATTGCCTCGAAAAACTTATCGTCACTGGCAATGTAAAAAGTAAAAGATCCACGTAGGAGGTCACAAAGTTAATATTTCCTGTGTTGCCAAATTGCTGTGATTTTCATTGATATGAATACTCGCCAATATATTTTGCTGCAATTCTTTATTTTCTTGTCTTAATTATGTTATTAAAAAATATACATACATCGTATTTATGGTGTATAATTTTAATTACATAGTTTTCTTATTCATTTTTAATTTAGTTTGTTGTTCTGTTTTTGGTTTTATATTTTTTTTGTTTTTGTTCATTCACCTGTACCCAAATTCGAAATTGCTGTTAGCAGAAATTTCAACTCAAACGTAACACGTCACGCCGCTCACAGGGTTACTCGCGACTGACCGTTGGGCGCACTGAAATATCAGACGCCGTGGATCTCGACCACTGCTTGTTCTGAGTGCGACCCCTTTCCGTCATGTTAGTACCTCTGCAACTACAACATCGAACTAAGTATAATTATGTGTTTAGTGTAAGTCTTATTTTGTTTAGTTACTTTTGTAGAGGTACTATGACTGAATAAATGTTTCTTCTTCTTCTTCTTCAAACCACACGGTCTGATCAGATAAGGGAGGTGACTGAAATGCCCATCACCGAATGTATCCGACGTGCCGAGGATCGGTCTCACTGGAGACAACTGTGGAATAATTGCATAAGGGACTATCAGAGCAGGCACGACCTCCTGTAATGAAGATATGATTAAGTAGACTGTCACGAACTTCAGGGTTAAAGCGAACGCCTGTGCAATTGTTATTTTCGTATTGTTAGGTAATGTCAGTGATAATATTACAAGGCTCGCATACACCTAATCTTCATTGCTTTCACCTTATCACTTTCTTCATAATTGCAATTGTTCTTATCAATAAACACCACAATCGATTGGTTTATTAACTCCAAGCAGTGCAATGGTCTCAAAGCACTTGCCGTTCCACCGATAACACCGCCAGTTGGTGGCACTAATCGAAGAAATTTAATCACTGCGTTTTTTTCCAAAAAGTATATCGCCCAGAATGGATTGAGCGTTTCATTGGTACTTCTGTACTAGACGAACATTGCATCCAGCGTATTCTATCGCATAGGACTTGCAGTAAGTACGGTACAGAGTCGAATATTCATGATTTTTGGACTAGTTTCGCGTCGGGGGCATTTAATGTGAGCGTGTTTATCTGATACTTCAGTAGGAAAGTTCCGTAGGTTAACGGAACTCTATATTATTCTAGACACTATAAATTTATCTGGTTCTTGGCAATTATTTTTCATAAAATAAATCTTTTGTACACCAAATAATATGTATAGTGAACAATTGACATTATTATAAGTTCAACATATTTTTTTTATGTTAATAGCCGACAAACGAGCAGACGAGCCACCTGATGGTAAGTGGTCACCGTCGCCCATGGACATCAATAAGACCAAAGGTATCACTGATGCCTTGTCAGCCAGGAAATTAGAAGAAGCTTAAAAAGAAGGTACTGGCTCTCAAGCTCCCAACCGGAATATGACGAGTCGTTGGGCGGCTGACTCAAGCAAGAGGGTGGTAGCTAGCCAGGCAGGCTTCACAGAAAGATAATAATACCAGTAATAATATTAATGACTTAATAATAATACTGATAATATAATCAAATTACTTTTATGCAATAAATATGTAAAGTAAAAAGCCTCTTCGAAGTTCGTCGTGTGTAATAATTTCTCTCTGAACCTTAATCAAATCCAATGACTCACCAATAAACTTCTACGTAGATTATATCTGATATTGTGCAATACATCTTATTCAAAGGTTCTAATAGAGAAAAGGTTTATAAAAAGGAACTTTAAGCTTTAATCAAGCATTCGCGGTTGGACATTTATCTGTCATTAAAATGCATTTGAACGTACTTACGAAAAAACAGCCTCATAAAAATAACACAAAACTAAAATAGCACCAAGAGTTTTCGACACAAAAAAAAACTCGAACGAAACCTGCTTCTAAAATGTGGCATTAAGGCTATTTCACTTCACATTACTCATAAAAATAAAAATAAAATAAACTGATCACTTTTTTGTTTGTGGTCGTATTTGTGAAACTTAAAAAGAATTTTATTCACAACCGCGTGTGTGCCGTGTGTTCTTAGACGGGACGAGAACTCCAATAATGTATATCGTAAACAGTTATTCTTATTAACAGATACCGCCTAAGGAGATATTACTGGTTCCAGATAGAATCACTTAATTTCATTTGACGTCGTCTGTCCTTCGCTTGTCAATTAAGTTCAAATTAAGAACCGTGTTTCATACCGGTTATTACAATTTGAACTTTCATGTAGAAAAGATGTGTGGACACATTAACATTATCTCAGCTGTTGGCACTGATCTACAGCTCATCCGAATTCTATTAGATAATGTTGAAGAAAAAATATGATTTTTGCCATTACTCAACAGGTGTTAGATGGCTACTGTGAATTGTTCAAAACATTAAAAACCACCTCAAATTAAATCAGTTCCGGATTTGTATATGTATGTATTTATGAGAAATTTTGTATATTTATGAGACGATTTTCATATTACAAAAAAAGAGCAGTACGCGCCATTTACAATCTCAGACCTAGCGACTCATTTACAGATATCTCTTTACAAAATCAACATATTTTACATAATATTATGTACGTTAAAAATATTCTGATAGTTTTCTTAAGAAGAGCAATGTCCACAATATTAATACTAGCATAAGGCTAAATTAATCCATTTAAATAAATTTCAATTTTTTTATTTACTAAATTTTAGACTAAGCAAAACTGGGTAGATTGTGTAAATATTTTTAATAAAATTCCATTAAAATTGACAGAAATGCCATATTGTAAATAAAAAACTAAAGTCAAAAGCATTCTAATGAAGAAAGGTTATTACTACAAACTTGATGATTACTTTAAAGATAAGACTGCTTGGATATGAGTTTAATATGTAGCCATAAGTGCGTCATTAACTGTGTGTAGAATAAAACTCCTTGGGAGTTACGTGCCGCTTCTTCTGGTCCCGGAGACCACTCACAGTAGGGATTTGGTGAAGCGATGGCGTAGTTTGACTTTCGAAAACTGTTTGTGAAAACCAACTTCGAATTAATATTATTTCATTTCAATATTATTTCAATTTCAATATTTATGTCAATAGCTGCAAACGAGTAGACGGGCCACCTGATGGTAAGTGACCACCGCCGCTAACACACGTCCGTGACACCAAGAACGTGACCGACATGATGATAGAGAAATCGGTGAACCCTAAACACTCTCAACACATGTAAAAATTAAAAATTCATTATATGAAAGAGAGAGAGAGAATCAGAAGATCCACGGGAAAGACAATAGTGTTGAACTCTTCATCCATACCTACATATGTAAATCACCTATATTCCAAATTACAATACCTACTCCCTTCTTCGTGCACTCCGAGCAAGATGGCGGCCAGCCGTTACTTATTTTCACTTATTTTAATTATAACACTATAACCTGCACACAGACATCTCTCTATTCGTAAGTTAAATGATAATAAGGTTATTGTTTGATTGTGTTATTAATCCAAACAGGGACAGTTGTCGCTACGAGTTCGAAGACGCGAAGTCACAGATATTTTGGTCTTTCCAAAAAAACGAATCAACGCAATCCGGATGAAGCGTCTGGAGGTTATTTCTGATCGTTCCCTCGTATTTAACCGTCAGTACTGCAGTTCAGAAATGATAGATATTTTCTTGTCTCTGGTCCTTTCACACGATTCTCATTTCAACATCGCAACCCATAAGTGTCGCTTGAAAGAGCTCTGACCTCCTCTCACGACGTGAGCCCGCAGTGTTGGACGCTGACGTATGTCGCGCCGCTGCCGCCCACAGTACACGAGGTCCAGAAAACCTCGTCAAAAAGCCATGGCGCCCATTTCGCATGTTTTTCGACAAGTGTACACAGATAATCAAGGTGATTTTATTTATGAGAATCCATTGAAATTCTAATTCTGTCCTTTACTCTGTCGCTAATGGATCAAACGAGTCCGTGGTTAATTGCATCCACCTTCGAAAACATTAAGCTGAATATAAGTCTACGAGATGTTTGCAGATTTACTAAAGTATATTATTAACCCTTTGAAACATCCAAGCGATTCAAATCTTTAATCATAGCGTAGCGTCCTTTAGGAATTGTACGACTTGTGAACAACTTGACCGATAATACAAAGGATCGAGGCCATATTAACAAAATAAGTTCTCGTTCTAACAAGAAGCGATACATATTTAGTTTATGATTAATTTATGATACCCATGCGTGATGATGAGATTGGTACCTGCCTGGCTAGCCATCACCCTCCTTCAGGTAACGAACGTGAAATGTATGTGACGCGTTTTTTTGCACTTATAAGTTAATGTTTGACTTATAAATTATAATCTCAGCTGAATAGCCTTAGACGATAAAGCGCTCTGACTAAGAAGAAGCCTATTCACCGTTAAAATCTTGATTTGAAGTCACGACTAGAATAGAGGTTGCATTAATGTAATAATTAACATTAGTTTTGATTGTAGATTCAGAGCCAGTGCCGAGGGGGTCTTCACTTGCCGGTAACGCTTCGATATTCGATTACACTTAGTGCTACGACCGCGCTTTGATGGTGACGATCACATACCGTCATGTCTGCTCCTTTGTTGACAATTGATATAAAAATAAATTTTATCACTACAACGTTGGCCCTGTGAGGTCAGGCCGTAAAAAATCTTCCATTTAAAAGCAATACTCTCTGGTCACGATAAACAACATTCCGTCTACCTCATTATACGTTACAATACTTCCGTGTCCTCATTTTATGTATCAGTTTGATTCATTAGATGCTTAGAAATGTTTTAAATATGATATAGTGTAGAAAACTTGAAAGCTTTACAACGTTTGAACGAAAATTCTAGACAAACAACTCACGATGCATTGGACTATTGGAGGTCGCTGGGTTTTGTAGCTATTGTAATATACAAATTAAAAAGAAAAAAGATTTTGTCTATGACGCATACGATTATACGATACACCTCGATCTGACGTCATGCCACCCCAGATGGAAACAGCTAGAAGTAACTAAAAGTAGATTTATAAACGAGAAAATTATTTGCCAGGCAGTGAACCATGCGCTGGAGCAAGGCGCCCATTAAATAGTTACCGGCCGATCACCTCACGGCTGATCGCATGGATGTTAAATTCGTTATAGTTACGTTACACGATTTTAGTAATTCTATTTCCTGTAGTTCTCCTATAATCCATGTTAACATATATTTTTTAAATTTACATTTCCTACATTCATCTGCCATAAAATTTACTGTAAAGGTAATAAATAAAGATGAAAATGTTGGAATCACCTCTGTACTTTTTTTGTATAGTTCAGTTTCTCTTCTATCTTGTCTATGCATTTATCTATTTTCTGTTATTGCATTTTACTCTAGAGTGTGATACATTATTATTATCATGACACATTAAAACGTAGCGGGAATGTATTTTGGCGGCTTGTCAGCGGGGAGCAGGGACGTGTGCACTTCTGTAGTGTCAGAATGAAAATCGGTGCCGAAATGCAGCTGTCGCTGTACCCTTTTCGACAATTTGCTGCAGGTGCTAGATTTGTTTGGCGTTACGTTTTTTATCATCTCTACTTTTTATTTTCAATTTTATTATGTACAGTTTTATTGTCCTTAAGTGACACTGTCCTTAAGTGTTACATGAATTAATTTGATCATTTGATTTCATTGATCATTAATTTGATTTCACCTTATCCACGTGATTAGGTCAGAATATCTAAATGAAATATAAAAATCGCGAATTTCCGCTACAATCAAAACACAGGGCACGTTCATGTCATATACACAGATAAGATTTTACAAACTATGAAGTACCTGCGTTCAAATATTTATCTGTCACAATATCTTTCTCCAACTAGGTGACGAACCTCAGCCCCTTTCGGCAAACAACTTCACAACCAACCGAGCGGCAGTGTGTTTGTTATTTTATGGCCTATTTACGTATTCTATTGCTATTATCTCACAAAAAGAAACTGGATAACTTTTCATATAAATAAGGACTAAATTAAGATAATATATTAAATGAACCGTCCAAGAAAACTGTTAAGTCTGCAAGGGATAAACGTGTGATAGGATTCCGTTCCGTAAATATATTGCAGTATTATTATTGATAAAATTCTCCTATAGGGTTTTCTGTAACAGTGATTGAGAAGGTAGGATATATATTTCGAATATTGTATTTTTTTATATTTTATAAAACAACAAATTTAATAAATATAATTTTTTTTTAACACACCATTTTTATCTATTTCATTTCCCTTTAAAATGTGTTTAGAAAATTCCTTTTACATCAATGATTGGGCCAACTAAGTCTATACATTAATTAAATTCCATTTCTTCCGTCCACTAAATTCTGACGAAACAGGGTATGACTGAGGACAGAATAAAGTTTCTGTTCTTTTTCCGCATTACATTTACAAAACCCCAATAATATACATATTAAGAATAACACAAAAAAAAAGTTGAAATAGTTTCCGAACGACAGAAGAACATATTTAAAAATCCCGCCGCGGCGCCGCTGGGTCAATGACATTTTTGGCGCGCCGCCAGCGGGCTAGGAGCTAGGAGGCAGTCGGCCGTTTCGGGAGATATTGTAAATAGATCCGGATGACGGTTATCTATTAGCTCTGTGACTGACTAAGCCTTGCTAGTTGCTTATCATTTGAGTATAAGAAGGGTGGAATTTGAGATTTACTGAATTGACACACAAACGGCTTTGGTTTTGTCTATGAAAAAGTAAAATTGTAACGGTATTCCCATGTCCATGGATTACGATGATCACTAGCCATCATATGCCCCCCGTGATGTTTCCTTAAGCTTTTCGGACAATAAAAAGCTTACGTTTTATTTGGCATTTTATTAACGTTTCATTAGAGTAAAATATACTCTTTACACTTAAACGTTCCTCCTGAAGAACTCATTATATTTATAAAAAAGAGGTTATCGCGTTCGGACAGACACTCTGTTTTATACTACGTAGAAATAATATGGCAAAAGAACAGTATGCCTTTGAGACGACAACATACGCTCACTTGGTAGTGACCTTGTGTAAATCTACGCTAGGGCAGTCATTTGAAAGAAGGGAAAAATGTTCTAGGTTGTTTGTGATGTCTCAGTGTTCAGCATGTCACTTACAATACAGATAACCCTAGTGCAGAGATGTATTTTTGAGCTGTATAAGAGCGAGTTTCATTCCGAGGGTACACGTACGTAAGCTAAAGTAATAAAGTAACCCCAGTAGGCTAACTACTACCTTACATTGAAATACCACAAAAAAAGGTTTTTCTGTCGCAATGATGTCAGCGAGCCAGTAAAATTCAGGTTTAGATTTCCCGCATCTTTATCCGGCAACCGATCATTAGCATCGCCAGTGTTGCAGATGTGTATGAGTGTCACCATCTCACAACCGCGAGTAACGTCTGCTCCTTTGTCATATTTTTTTTGTTCTTTTCTATAGTTAACTTAAAAAAATATACTATTTGCCAAACATGCTCTATGGATAGTACGGTTTCCCCGCGAAATCAGGATTATCTATGGTCTGTGAATTTCGATATTTAGATTCTATCATGCACCGGCCTTACTTGAGATGCTATTAAGGTTTACAGATAATTGGATTATCCAATGAAACATCCCACATTTATGGTCCCTTACTTTGAAAAAAATATATTTTAGTATTAGTTTGTCCTTTCCCCATCCAGCCAGGTCGCGAAATGGCACTGCAGCACATATTGAGTATTAATTTCCATGTACATAGATAGGGCTGCCTATGTGCAATGTATAAAATGTATTTTTCAACTGAATTTTGAAATTGGTTGCCGTCTACAAAACAAGAATTCATCTCTCAGTTGGCATTCTGTAAGAGTAGATCTATGAGAACGCGTGATTTGGTGTATAAACATTTAATATTTAAGTATGTTATCTTTTGGTTGTTTTAAATAAGCACAAATTGAACTTTGTTGTTTGTCTACCTGAGCACGTATCACAGTCAAAACACTGAAAATACCATTTAAATTTCGGTTAGCATTTTAGCAATTTATATCATAGGTCATAATCTAGGATACTTTTTAACCCGTGACTACCTGGACAGGAAATAAAGGTTAACGTGGACATTCTTTTAAGAGGGCAGTAAAAAATTTTTGTCTGCCTGGCTACAGGTATTATAATAATTTAATACGTTTCTAATTCACAGAACTAGAAAACCCTTAAACCATTATATTTGCAAACGTACCGCGTAGGTTTTCTGAAGCGAAGCGCGAACGGGTTTTTATTGAAATATAATATTCCTCATATTACGATTGAACTTTTTGCTTAGAATCAAATTTTTACCATCATCATCCCCATCATCGCAACAAGGCTGCCACGTTTGCCCACCACCACAACACTATCATGTAGTTCAAACCACCACAATCGCCAGTAAGACCACCGATTGACGTCACCGTCGCTTAAAAATACGGCTTTTTATCTAAAATAAATTTTGTCACATGGCATCCCTGTTTTCAGAATAACGTATTACAGCAACACTCGGCGCCGTACATCACCGCTTATGAGTTGACTTTCTGCTGACCTTGTCTGGAGAGAGATTCGCGCTCGCGGACCAGTAGACCAGCGTCAGACTGCAGTATAACGGATCTTGGATCTGTACTGTAGTGATCGAGTGTCAAATTAGTAACTTGCATTTTGTTTTGTGTTTATTGCATGTACTTTATTACTGGTTTTCGGAAAGGTTCGTTTTTGAGCCGAGAGATATTAATAATGAAAAAAATTACAAAAGATTTCGGTTAGCATGCAGTTCGGTCTTTGTGAACGATGATAATCACATCTATAAATAAAGCACTGATTTGAATGTCCACCTACCGTTCAGTGAACTTATGTTCAAGTTTCGGACGTGTGTCTAAACCCACTACTACTACTGGCCTCGGTGAAGAAAATTTTCACGAGGAAACCTATGTACGTGGGAGATTTGTATTGTTCTCCAAGGTGTGTGAAATCTGCTAATACACGTTTGGCTATTATTTTACTGTTCGTGATTCCTCGCAAAATCTTACTTGGGAGGACGCCCGAACCCAGCAGAGGATAATGGTTTTTCGGTCCTTGTCATGGTGATGAATCAACAGAACTACAGTCCTGTTTGAAATGGATCGCATTATCCTGCCGTAGATGAGATGTGTCCTCCTATACTTTGGCGTCTTAAGTTGACTTACTGACACGAGATACTTTGATTTTTGACGTCATATACTTTGCATAACATTTTGTCACATATCATTAGACCGTGTAAGAGACATGAGCGACATACGGAGCCTTAAAAAATACGAATACATACAGAGTTCTCCTTGTAACCTTATATTACACTTGCATATTTTTGACGGGAAATTGGTCTTCTACCTGAGCCATAATCTGGGCACAAATTGAACGGTCCTGATGAGGTTTACATTCACGACGCTCGTTATGGACACGGATGGGATGGATCATTGACTCCTACAGCTATCCTCAATCACGGAGATCGCAGATAACAGCCATTCTGGGGAATTGGTTCTAATATTGGTTTACTTGGCTGGTGATTATCCCGATTCATTGACCTTCAAATCTGTAATGATATCTTCGTGGGCGTGCAACGCACCGTCTCTAGAATTATCGCATCTTGACTTAAACCAAATTAAAACTCATGGTAATTTTTGTGCACCTTTACCCTTTTTTTCTCTATTTCTTAACCGATTTTATTTATTATTCTTTTGTTCGATAGCTGTTAACGAGATTTTTTTTTAATTTAGTAGTTGGGATCGATTTACGAAAATCAGGCGAATACTAGAATATATTATTGTAAGAATATTGTATAAGTAAAGTTCTAGGTTTAATACGAAGTTTGAGGCCTTAAAGACCGCTTAAACTACGGTGCGCTAAAGTGAAGAGGTCTTTTACTGTTGTGTATATCAGTAGACAACAGATATAAGCCTGTAAATGTATTTTGTGTAACACAGTTCTGTTAAAATCTCGCAGCGCTTCGAATTTTGTCGAATTTCGGAAAATATAAAAGCGAGCACCTACTTCATATTACACGTAAAAACTAGATATACATGATTTAAAACAAAATCGGAAACATTGAATTCAATCAGTAGATTTTATTTGTGATATTGTAAATGTAAACACATTACTATTAATTAAAAATAACAATCATGAATAAAGATAAAACTAGGCATCGCATGTTTCTCAGTAAGTATGGCTGTTTAAATATAACTTGTTACTTCGTAGTCTTGAAGCAAAACAGGTTAAGTCCCATAAGAGTTATTTAAAACGTATTTATTATATAAATAGAAAATCAATACACGCCTTGATTTACAAGTAGTTTTCAATATGTAAAAGAGGACGACACGGTTCTTGTCCCTTACTTCGACTTTCAGGTAGAGCGAGAAGTGAATATTTGAAATTATTTTCTCGTGGGAAAGTGTATAAGTGTGCCAATTCACCATAGGACTGCTGTAAGCACTAGGAGAAATATTATTGTCCGTTTAATTTATTTGTCCTTTTTTTAAAGGTTGTAATTTTCTACCTTCCCGTTCTTTAAATTTGTCGTTATCTCACATTTTATTGGGATTGAGTCCCTTATCAGCTGTTTATGCTTTTTTCAATTTTTATAATTACATTTAAAGGTTCCATAACATTTTTTTGACTCGACTTTTTACTCTATGTGTAAATTGACTACAAATAAAATTAAAAGTAATTTCATTTTAAATTTTTGTAATTACAATTACATAATTTGACTTATAATAGGTAAAAAATAACAAAGGTAAGCAACCTTTTTTAGCTATGGTAAGTATAGACTTACTCACACATTTTCATTTCTAATGAACAACTTCCTCAAGCCAATCAAATTATGAAAAATATTTATCTGACGTCCATCATAAATCTCAACTCCCGCCAATCGCCATTTTGTATTGCCGTAATTTGCCGAACTACTTTTTTATACGCACCAGTTTCATTCTATAGTAGGGCTGTCATGAACCCATTAAATTAATTACTATTACAAACGGACTTTAAAAGTAATACATGCCGTTGGTGTGAAGTGTTAATGCTTTGAGTGACTGACACTAAAACTCGAAATTGATAGTCACATACCATACCCATTTTTTTTAAATATAAAGTTGTATATCCGATATTGTCTTTGTAATATTTTTATGATAAGTATGAAAGCAGCAAATGGACAATAACATCAATAGTATATGTTTCTTAGCTAGTGCTAGACACAGATTAAGTATCGTTTATCATGTCACTTTTAATATTAATATTAACTTATCTTTATCTTTTAACCTTCATCTTTTAATCTTATAAACTTCATCTTTTCCATTAGTGGTTAGTGGTATAAAAAAATGTGCGCCCTGAATTATTCGCTGTGTATAATATTAGACTGTGGTTTATCGGTTTATTCATATCAATTTTATCTTTTCTTAGAGAAAGTTGGTAGGTATTTTGTTATTTTTCTGATATTTGAACATACATAAGATAAGTATCGAATCTAAAATACATATATTTAAATTGTTGTAAACACCCAAAGAAGCCATGAACTCATGATCTAATCACATTTTTTTCGCAAACTGTTTAATAGCAAACTTTGCTATCTGTGCCGGAAGTAGATAATCATATTTAATATCGCCAGCTTTCATTATACACACCGTATCATATTCCAGGAAATGAGTCACACACCGTTTTCGACGGCTGTTACCTATATTGATGTTTATCTAAGCCTTGTATGTACCGTCTTGGTTTAGTCTAAGGAAAAGTAAACGAAGCCATGAGGATAACCTCATATCCGGATAACTGGGTCACTTATAGACTGAATAAAAATACTTTTTTATGTCAGTAGCCCACCAATGTGCAGATAAGCCAGCTAATGGAAACTAGGTCATCACTGCCACCATTCATAACAGCGAAGGTGTCACCTTGCCGGCCAAGACGGAAGTGGAGAAATTGCTTGTTAAGTGGCTCTCTGATATTGGAACCATATATATTAAAAATTAATATGGTTATCATATATATTAAGCATATATTGTGGTTCATTTTACAAACAAGGTGGAAAGCCAGGCAGATAAAAATCCCTACTGCCGTACACGCACGAGCAACCTGCTGATTAAACTGAGGCATATGTTTATTTGTCTAACCGGATTCTCCACGATCAGGGGAAGTTGATTTCGACTTAAGGATAGTTTGAGCCCATTACTCATTTATCGATTATTTTCTAAAAATATTATAATAAAATGGACACCAAATCAAATCTATAGACTATTGTACTATTGCGAAGGTTAGCGAAAGTTCTGCGGAAAACAATAAAAATTAGAACAATAGCCTATGCCATAAACCCCCGAGAATATTACGCGACTCTCGCCCTATCTGTAGTGCATAAGGCCGATTATTGCATACTCGTATTTTTATTATCCGAGCCATCGATTGTCCTATTGTTTTCTAAGGAATGTTGAATGGACGAGAAAAAATAGTTCTGAAAAACCCCGAAAACCGTATAAATAGAGAGAAGTGACATCCGCGCACCTTGCATCCGATAAAGACAGGTTGGTGTTTAGTGGGTAAGAGTCGCACATAACCAGCGCGGCCGGGGCGCTGGTATGCATGTAGCATTCACCATCCGCCTCCTGTACGAGGAGAAAAAAAAAGCCCGCACATCATACGTTTTTTTGGATACAGAAGCAAAGGGTTCTCTGCGAACGAAATATCTGCGATGAAGTCATTTTGGCATTTTCACGTAACAGTACGCTTGACTTAGATCTAAACTACCACACATGGATATCCGATATCTTTCTTCAAGACAACATACATGTATGGCAGACTGATACAATGCTGGCTAATAATACTGTTGAAATTGCTGACAGAATCGTACAGACGTCTACGGAGTTTTCCCTTTGCACAACGCTAACATTTAAATATTACTACAAATTTTACTTACCAACCCTGATTTTTGACAGTAAAAATGGCGCCATTTTGCAAACGTCCATTGTTCGGCGGTCATTACGTATCAAATTTAAGATATTGTGTTACAGCTATGTACCTACTGCTCACTCAGTCATGAATGCATGCGGAATATTGTGATCCAGACTGTCAATTATACCTATTTACTTTGATTCAAAGTTGTAATTTATTATATAGATAACACTTTTGTGATCATTACGATCGTTATTATTATTTGACGTCCCCATAGCCCAGTCGGTAGCGACGGGTCGCGGGTTCGATACCGGCCGGGGCAGACATTTATATGACAGATAAATATTTATTCTCGAGTCGTAGGTTTTGTAATGTTGCGTGTGTCCGTGCCACCCGCAACAAAGGAAATCCTATCATAACATAACATCCCTACAATAATTAATGTAGTACGGAACTTGGCATTAATATTTGGCTGTTTTACCGACTATTCAACTACTAATAATAAAATTGAAATCTATCCGAATCCTACATCAAATTCAAATTCAAATTTAAAATCATTTAATCATATAGGTATTCAATAAATACACTTTTGAACGTCATTTTTTGCTTCTACCACCGTTTCGAAAAGGTGCTTTAACAATGAGGAGAAGAAACGGCGAATGAAACTCCTCAGCACATCTTTTAAATAACATGTGGTAATTACAAAAGTTTAAACCTATGCGGAACCGGTTTCGACACTAATTTTGTCCAGGCATCCTTGTCATTCATGTACTCATCATCAAATATGTGTAGGTCATGTTATCTTCATAGAAGCGAAAACACTTTTTTTGGAAATTCTCTCTCTTTCTCTCACAGTACACGTATTACACGTTAAATGAGAACAGTTAGATAATTCTTGGAATATTCACAACCGATGTTATGGGTTATCTGCCATTGGATAGTTTCGTGTCGAAATCGAACTCGCATCTCCAATAAGACTATTCTCCGGCTGTTTCTTCTCCCTTATAATTCAAAGGCATGGTTATGTGACAAACAACAAAA
>PDGT01000059.1:1680995-1713249 GCA_003671415.1 Megathymus violae | reverse complement strand
CCAGTAATTATCACACATTCCGTTTATGGCTAATAAAATTAAAGTTCATCGTACCCGTTCTAAGTTTTACATTATATTTTTTTTTTGTTTTTTACCGATATTCCGTTCCACTATAATATAAGTTTAAAATCATACAATGTTCCAATTAAATTTGCAACAGTTTTGTGCAAAATTTTAATTTAAGTAGACAATGTTATCAATATATATAAATGGAAGATTTGTCTGTCGATTCACGTGTAACTGAACAGGATTAGATGATACTAGGCATATTTGTAAAGCGAGGTCAAATTACCAGTTCCATACATATGTACCGACTAGTCTGGCGAACGTTAAAACTCATAGTTTATTAACCACGTACGTGATGTGTTTGTATAGGTAAATATGAATAATTTAGATTTATCAATCTGTTCTACGATTCATCTTGCGCTTGGAATTCAACCATAATTATTGAGATATTCATTTTCCAAACACATTTATTGACAACCCTTAATCCCGTCGGTAGCTAATAAACAAAAATAAACCACAATAACAAGAGAAAAAGGAGGTGTGTTTTCTCTTCTCATATTAATATATATATATATAAATTCTAAATTCAAATATTTGTAAAAACTCGACTGCAGCGCCACTTATCATAGTGCACAGCATCACGCCCAGAACACACTATGTGACTGTGAACATCGACCGATCATGCGTTACAAACAACACGTTCGGTAACAGACCAACAAAAAAAACATAAACTGTTGTGTGTAACGATATCAAATAAATACTCGTTATCTGTATGTGTAAAAAAATAAAACAGACAGATGAAAAATTGAACTGTTAATCATTCAAGTTTACATTGTGGGTTTCTAAGAAAACTTACACGTGAAACTTATTCACGTACATGCGTTTGCTGTCGTTGCTAAAGAAATTAAATACATTCGAAGTGTCGATTTGAATTTCGAATTACCAAAACTGAAAAAAGTAAGTTCAGTTTTAATCTATATGCCAATGTTAGATGTTGTCACCTTGAACGGTCTTAATATTTTTGGTTTGAGTTTATTATTACTATTATAAATAAGCGTCTCCTAGTCAATTGTAAGTCTGTTTTCCGCATGGAGGTCGAATCCTGGACACGTCTCATATTTTTCAGAGTTAAAATTATATATGTATGTATGAAAAAAGAATTATCACTTCCAATAGTAAAGGAAAAGATTAGAATCCCCATGCAGGAGTCCTAATTTCAAATCACTGACATAAAAATGATTATTTGATTTTAAATAATCTACATAAAATTTGTGATATGTAGTCTGTAGATGGTAATACGCGGTTATTTGTAAAACATTCGTTCATATCACGTATTACCGAGTACGTCTTGATCAACACGTGTGACCGTTCTTTTACACTTTAATATTTCTGTCATGCGCACAGATAATCTATTCTCAGTAATGTCAACGTACCACAGATGTACATTGATTATTTCTTAAAAATTGTGTTGTTTATGCCAAATGTACACCGTTCACTTGTTTTGTAAATATATTTTAAATTAAATAGTATGATTAAACAATAGATTCATTTTTAAAATCAGACTTCAAAAGAGGTTCTTTATTCGTTTTTATTTTAATTATTTTTTGTTTGCTGTCTCAGAACTCCGACATTTATTAATCGATCTGGAAAGTTCCTTTTTTGATTGAGAGAGTATTCCCTTTTGGTTCCACTTGGTTTAGAAAAAAAAATACCTCCCTGAAGTGTGAAAATAGGAGATGAAATCAAATTGAAATCAATTTTTTATATTTATTTTAATGTATATGCTAGAGAAAATTAATAATTATAAAAATTTACAAAATTGCGTACCTTATTGCAGTTTGCTATAAAGTTAAATACAGCGACCTATTTCATATTCCTCTTAAATTATTAAGTTGTGTCTTATGCTGGTAATTCAATAAATAGATGTAGTTTATCCCCGTGTTATCACTTGTAAATTAACATTGATTAAACCCGTTTATAAAGTTTAAAAAAACCATTACCTAACTGTATAAAGCTAAACACGCTAAACAATGCATACCTATGAAATACATCAAGCATCCCCTTTAAAATTCTCCATCTAATAGATGTTTATCTATTGAAGGGTGGGCGTGACTACTTATATTTTTTACACAAAACCCCTAAAAGAGCTATTGACGCACATTTGACACGCGCCCTTGATCCATTCCCGACTTTTATTTATTCAAATACCTTCAAAAGATGTTATACAAAAAATCATATGTACGGCGTATTGTTTGCCTCGGTGGGAAAAATTTGTTACAAATTAAAATATTAATACGAAAAGCATAACGCAGTTTGTAAAGCTGACGTTACACTGTTCACTTCTGCGTTTCTGTATGGACGCGGCACAACTGGCTACGAACAATAACAGTGAATCATTTGATATAATCTAATAGACGTTGCTTTCGTACTCAGTTTGTCTTTAAGTATTTTAACTATAAGGAATGAACTTGTTAATAGAACTTAAGTGATGAACTGCAATATAACAACTTATTGAAATAGGACCAATATAATTTTGGGCCGTTAGCTGCGACGAAAAACAAAAATTATCTTTACAAATAATAAATGTGTAACGGTTTGGAATATCTAAATCTGTTGGTTAAATTAATTTGTCAAATTTTCATGAAATATTTTTTTATTTCTTTATGTAGATAAGCTTTGTTGTTTCGCGAGGTAGGAAATTAAAGTATGTAAGGTTTCTTAAAGCTAAGCGGGGGCAGGATACTGGTAATTAATACTTCTGTTATGAATATTAAAAATCAAAACAATGCTCCGTTCCTGAAATATATCCTGTTGTAGTAAATGGAAGTTTATAAAAACAGTAATATTAACAAGTGATAATTAAATGTAATATTAACATTAGAAAGACAAATAAAATATTATAGCGTAGCATTAAACGCACAATAATGAGAAATATTTACACACTCAATCTGTATGACAATATCAAATATTGATTGATATAGCATTGCGCCACGATCACCGAATGTTATGGGACGATCGTGAACAATGGGAAACCACGTAGGTACATATGATTTTTAAACATTTTTAATATTTCATAAATAAGGTCAATACAACTTTTTAAATGTGAAAAACACAATTAAATTGAACCATTTAAACACAAAGGAATTATTTTTAACTAAATAGAAACAAACATATAGTTCAGCTAAATGAATCAGTGTAATTGAATCGTGCCATACTGGCCATATGATTGTCGTCCTACAATTTAAAATTAAAAACAATTCCATTACCATCATCTTCGAAATTCAAACCGACTCGTGAGTCACGCGAGGAAGTCGCGCGCGTGTACTGAATCTGTCATTAGAAGTATAATGGCCGCCAGCGACCGCCGACCATATGAAACGCTATTGTCTACTGACGAATATCCGCCGTCAAATTTGGACACTTGACGATAATTGCCCGAATTAAGCTTTTAATAAACGGTTTAGACTCTTTAATGAGCCGTTCTGTCTTAGTAATTTGAGTCGACGGTGCTTATTTGAAAATTTAAACGCCAAATATAGACCGTTTTTTTTTGGAGTTTACAGCGGTAAAGAGGTATATACCTATATATATCAATATTTTTTGTTAACCTTGAGGTAGATAATTATCTTACATTTTAATTACTTTAATAATTTAATTAAAGTATGTTCTGCTGATGTATTGTTTGGCCAATTTTTTTTGTTTACTAAAAGACTTGCACAGTGTGCCAAATCCCACATAAAAAGATTTAAGATTATCAAAGTGTTCTTCATTATTTCAGGATAATTAACTGGAAAAGGTTATAAATGCGTAGTAGAGCTGACTTTAATGCTGTATTTCCCCACCAAAATCCGCTGCGCGGTTGAACGTTTTCAAGGTACCCTCAAATGGGAGATGACACTCGTGCCCTACAGTTAATCGCTAATGATTGATATCAACTTAAATAATGAATAGACGAATTTAGCAATTTATTATGTAACTTTACTACCAACTGGCTTAGAATCTTACCCTAGTTTATTTTTCATAAATGGAAACTTTAACATTATAAACAAGCTCCTTATACTTATACTCCTGGTGGTATGTTAAACAGCTGTTACCTCCCAGATATATCAGTAACCATGTCACTCAACTATATCGCTACTTCTACAAAACGGTGTGATAGTGGTCATAAGACGGTCGTGTGTTGCATGTGCGTCTTTAGGCATGGAGACGCCTATTAACATGCTCCCGAAGCACGAAGCGTTCATGACAGTTTGCTCCCAACGGTCACCATATTCTAATCGCGCCCTTTATGGCTCGCCCTGTCACTAACGACATTCGAACGTACATTTTATTATTGTCTAATATCACAACAGATAGACAAACAAACCTGCCCAGCTGTTGTTTTGGTAGAGTCATTGTTTGTGTGCGTAAGATTCTTCGGTTTCTTGTCTGTCTAGTTTTTTGCGTCGTGGCTTTTCGAGCCGCTGATTAAAATGTATTCAGGACTTCGTGTTCAAGGTTTTTTCTTTTGTGAGGAAGCGGATTGCGTGTGACATCTAAAGGGTTCTTAACCTCGATAAATACTTTGCGATACCTATGCCGAAGACTTTGGTTTACCTCCCTTTCGACGTCGTGTAAAATGTCCCCAATATTTCAGACACCTCTGAAGTGCGCCACAAATTAAGACTGCGTCGATTACGGTTCAGTATCTTACAAATTAAACTTACAACCAACTTCACAGTTAGATCGTTTAAATAATTAGTTAATATTAACAGACACACCGAAAACAGATGCCTGTTTGATCTGTAGGGTTACAGATTTCCTGTGCGAAGCGGCAGATATTTGAGGATTATATTATGTAGCTAGAACTTAGATGTTTTGCTTGACAACCCTTGTAGCCCATGTACCGAGCAAAGAATTATGGGTGCCGATTTTGGCCGCGAATTTTGTGACAGATAAATGTTTGTTTTCGCGGCTAGGTTGTTATATGTCACTTATAATCAAAAATTAGATGACTAGACAATTGTATTCTTAAAGTTCCCAAATTTTAAGGGACTTAGAATAAAAGTGAGCTAAAATAAGTTCGCATTTGCGTACTAATTCAACCTGGTGAAAATGTCAGTGGTCCTTCTCGCCCTGAACGGATCTGAGCCCTATAGTGACGCAGCTCAGTGCAGTATGGCCCACCGGTAACGCATTACGACGTCCTGGTGTCGAATAAAAAATACATGGAATGTGGACTACTCATATGTAAAATTATTGTTGTTTGATCGGATGCAACGACACGATTTTAATAATTGGTTTTGTTTCCAACAACTCGTCA
The DNA here is from genome assembly GCA_003671415.1 of Megathymus violae. Classification (NCBI taxonomy): domain Eukaryota; kingdom Metazoa; phylum Arthropoda; class Insecta; order Lepidoptera; family Hesperiidae; genus Megathymus; species Megathymus violae. The sequence continues at coordinate 1,707,941 of PDGT01000059.1, read as the reverse complement.
TTAGCGCCCGATAGTTATCTAAAATAGCCCCCGAGCTTCCCCAGAGGGTGGCTATTACGGTGTCGCGGCGGGGGTGACAGACGGCTGGTCTAATTGGGGAACGTGAGCTTTCCCACTGACTCACACATGATCTGTACGCCTGGTATGCTAAGCTAATGTTTGAAATAATATATAGTATATTTAAAAAATATATCCTTTAGTCCATATTATATTACTGTATGTACACTGTACACTATTTCAATGATCTTGTTGCGGAATGACTTGTGAGTTTCATTTGTGGGGTAGAAGAATGACAGTGTTCGATTAAAAACGAAGGCCAGGTCAACGGGTAGATGGCGCTGTCCAGTGCGTCATCACAAAACTAAACTAGATATTATATGTATAACATTAATAATCATTTGAAAGCTAATAAAATTTACGCGTGGATTGCAAATGTAATGGATATGAAATTTCGGATTCGAATGAAATTCGGAATTTGTAACTTGGAAAAATAATATAATGTATTATGTATGACTATATTTATAGGTAGTAGGTGATATTATAATCACAGAAAAAATAATAGCCCTAAAATTAAATAATAAAAACTGTATTAAATGAGAACGACGCGGTTAGTGGCTAGCTAGACGAGCTCGGTCAGCGTAAACCTATCAAAACGTGTTTTATGTAGACTCTGCTCCTATCCGAAACATTTTTATCGGATGCGGTTACGGTTTTATATATATTTTTATTTTGGATATCCGATAGTTTCGGTTACGGAGCTCCATAATATCCCTGGCGTGGATCGCCTGCCGATTATCGTCTCGGTCCTCTCGTGAAGCAGCTTGCGTCTAGCTCCCTTTACTTCTGACCTTACCGAACATCATTACTGTGGATTTCTATAACTCGTTTCTGCAAAATAAAAGCTGTGATAGTCTTGCCCCGAACTAACCATGCAACTTCTACGTAGAGTAAAACAAAGTTGTCTGTCTGTTGCACGGAATCATCTTAAAAATTACTGCACTGATTTTCATGTGGTTTTTAACAACACACAGTATAATCGCACACATACACAATGCAGTTATAATTTGTGAACGATGTAATTATATTTTAGGATACTAGTGCATATATCTATATCTATATATTCATTTCTTACTCTATTAATAATTTACTTTGAGTTATTCTGCCTTTATCTAGCGTTCTAAATTTTAATAAACAAATCAACAAAAACTACTTACTACATTCAGTGGAGTCTCTGCAGCGGCCTGCTCTTGCATTGCGGTGCAGACGACCGATTTGACACGGTCTATCGGACATCTGACAAGGTTCCTATTGTATCACAAAGCATGCAGCGGGCATGTTGAAATTGTACTAAAAATGTTTAAATGTCATAGCGTATTATTTATGTACTCGTAGTAATAAGTTGGCTTCACTAGGGTCATATTTCACGTCAATTATCACTTGGGGTGATGAAGGAAAACATGACGAAAGCTGCGTATGAGAATTCGGCACATTGTTTTCAAAGGTTCGGGAAGTCCGCCACACTTGGCCAGCATGTCAGACTACGGCCTTAACTCATTGTGAGAGGAGACGTGTGCCCAGTAGTGGACAATATGGGTTGTAAAAAATTCGCCTCTATCAAAAATTAGCGCCGAATACAACCAAGTATGTGTCAGTTGACATTGACATTTTTCATGACCCATGCTTGAGTTTGAGGAAGAAGTTATCTGTGTACCTGCTCTCTAAGCAGGTTCTTAAAATTTCTTAAAAATTTGTAAAATTAGTTCACTATTATTATTAATCTGCCTACTATTTTTGTGTTCTTTTTTCTTAAATTCATATTTACAATAACATGTCTTAGATTATAAGAGAATATTGTACACGTCTTTAATTGGCGTACATATCAGGCCTTAGTTTTACGTTAGATTGTATGTAAATAAATGTATTGTGTGTTATGCTGTTGTTGTGTGTGTCATAATAAATAAATCAAAAAAAATACCTGATATGTCTGAGAAATCAGATTCATAATGAAAATAACATTGATTTTAAAGGGAAGTATTAGCAGGGTTACACGCGTATTCATCGGAGATAAATGTTGAGCGCTTTGTTGGAACAAATTAAAATAATAAAAGTTAGATTATTATTTCACTATTCATATTAGCTCACCGTCTGTACAGTAGACTGACAGTTTGTATATAAAACTGGTGCAAGTTCAAGTGAACTGCAATATTGTCGCCGGGAGGACGCAGTCGGCGTGGGCAGACCGGTCGCGGAGTGTGCGCGTGCGCAGCTCGTTCATTGCCAAGGAGACGTGCCAACGAACTGCGCAGGGAACCTTCACCGACGCTCCCCAACTTGCATCGCGACCCCGTATCGTTAACAATACTGGGTCTCAATATTAGACAACGATAACAAGTAGTTTTCTTAGTGTTATGATCGCGTCGGTGTTTGAAGTTAACTATTATTTTTATCTATTTCTTTCTGATTCTATTTCAAATCTAATGTCAATTTATTTGGACAAGGCCCACAAATTTGTTAATGATACAATGTTTCGCTGAAATTATATGGGATTCTTAAAAAAAATGAATCCTGCATATCAACACACACACACAGTTCCCTTGGCATTGCATGTGTTCATAGGCGACGACATCAGATAGGCCATATGCCAGTTTGCCCATCTCGTAATATACAACAAATATCAACTTTATATATATAATTAAAACTTTATCTTTTTATTTACCTGATCTATACTGTTATTTACAGGTGGTTAAAATCGGTTGTGTCAATCATCTTGCGGTTGTGGAATTTAAATGTTCTATTTTAGTTTAGTCTACCTTTTGCAATTTTTTCACGATTACCGGAATTTAGAAATATATTAAAATTATTAGGTTATGGGATGAACAATTTGAGAAACGCTGTTCTACTGTCTAAAAATCAATTATGGCTTCGAGTCGCGTTCGCATCTGCTAGTCCACTACTGGCCTGGGTGTTATTGGAAACACCTTATATTATTCCCATTAACGCTTATAATTAATGAAATAACTGTTTATGGTTTGTAATATTATATCCCTTGTAATAGTCGATCTTGACTACATTTAATTCTGTATATAGAACTTAATATAACTGCAGAATCCTCTATCTGATAGAATAGCTATTGAACAAACAAATATCATCGGATGCCGTTTTAATTACATAAGATTACTGATAGATCCACGACCACTACATAAGATAACACGAGGTCTGTCTGTCTGAAGATTAAAAATTCAGAACTACTTCTACCAATAGATAAACATGAAATATGTATAAAACGCCTGTAACTCGTTTTGAGTTACAATTGTTTTAGATGCAGCTATTATTATTTGTGAAAGTAAGATCACACGCTCCGCAGCGAAGCGAAGTTTCACTAGCATAATTATGGAACTTAGAAGCACCAAGTTTAATCTTTAGATTCGAAGAATTCTTCGATTACTTATATACCTATTGCTACTAAGTACTATTAGTACTTTCCCGCATAAGAAAAAATTAAACTTCTCTAGCTCCCACTAGGGTCTGTACCGCAGATGTAGGAATGAAGAGTTCATGGTTTGACGGCTTGTGTCAAGCGCAAAAGATGCATCTGGATAAGCAACCTAACACTAGGTGGAGGTTGAATGGATGACCACTGACACATACATCTTCAACGTTTCCGTGCTTCAGAGGACGCGGTGAATCGTACTTACTTTATAACGAGCCTATTTTGACCACCATCTTTGATTATCAAGGACAAGATTATTTATTCCAGAATAAATTTCGTCAGTTACTATTCATCGTATTTGACGTTCTTATATATATGTTTCACCAAAATATTTTACAGAAAATGTTCTTGATGAAATAGCCGTAGATTGAAATATATAATTCTTAATGATAAAAAACAGTTAACAAAGAACATTTAATATTTGCTGGAAACAAATATTGACGGATCCGATGAAAAAAGATCAGATGTTAAAGAGCCCTTAGTCACGATTCAAATCTAGAATGACTCACCGCCATTTTGTTTTTAAAATTGGATACACTGAAATGGCGGAAACGGCGGTTAGTCACTTCAGTTAATTTAGGGTAATTTGTTTATCGTTGAGATTATAAATATATACAAATTTCCATACTCGGGTAGTTTACGCACTAGAATCAACTTTAACGCTCCTAGTACAACACTTCAGAAACCTTGTTAATTATTATTTTGTCCGCGCTTGATCAGCTTTAACTTACATTGGAAAAGGAAACTGGAGCCCAGCCTCCAGTTGGAAAAACGATTCTGTTTTTGAGCCCCAAAAAATATCTTTAAAGTACTGTAAAGTTTAAAATATCCGTAACACATTTCTTGTTTTTTGACCACGATAGAAATTGAATGAAATGTTCACACACTTACAGCCCCACACTAGGATAGCCTGTGCTGCTGGTGGCATGGACATACACAGATATACACACACACATACACATACACAGATGACACCACGAACACCCACGACACGAGCACATTTAACTGTCCCGGCCTGGTCAAACCTCTTGCTCGGCAGGCAAGGTCACCATCAACTGAGCTACGGAGTCTTAAATCACGAATAAAAACTGATACGTGTTTAGACATTTTCGAAATATTCATTCCTTTATTATAAATATTCTCCCTGTCAGACAAATGAGCAGGGGGAAGCCTAGACAGACGGGACGACCCTCGCGTGGGGGCTCGGGCTGCAGACGAGTCTAATTACATATTGTCGAGTGTATAGAGCACCCTTACTTTAAGTCGATACCTACAAGTTCGTAGGGATGAACTCGTCTTTTTGACTTCAGTATCGAGATTAGTATTAGTTCGAAAAGTCTGGTTTAACACCAGTCAAACAGCATTCGGTAGGTATAGGAACATTACTTATTTTTATTTTTAAATTCAAAAAGCAACAGGTAACCACTTAGTAATGTATAACGTCCATTAGATTCTAAAATATTGTTTTGTAAAGCAAAAAACACAAGAAAAGAAAATAAACTGGATTAAATATTTTTATAAGTAAATTTTACTTTTGATCTATATCAAATATTAATATTCTCCAAAGACCCTGGATGATTTCCTCTCTCGTTTTCACTCTCTATATCATTCGTTAACGTGTAGTTGTTCGTGTTTGTTTTTCTGCTGTCCGTACATTGGTACACAATTGAAGATTGTCGGTAAATGTATTATTATAAAATAATGCGTTGTGATTTATAACAAATCTGCCGTATTTGGGCGGCCTAGAATACTCCCCCGAATCCCATGCTGGTAAAACAGAGTGTCGTAAGAGGCGACAGACGCCAGCCTGCTTGGTGCTAGGGCCTCGCGTTAGGATTATATTATCATTATTATTATTATTGTCATTTATTTCATTACTAGTATTATTATTTTTCCGTGAAGCCTGCCTGGCTAGCTACCACCCTCCTACTTGAGCCTCCCGGTCGAGTCAGCCGCCAAACTACTCGTCGTGTTCCGGCTGGGGGCTTGATAGCCAGTTTTATCTTTCTTACCTTCTCATTTCCTGGCCGACAACGCATCAGTGATACCATTAGTTTTGCTGATGTTCATAGGCGACGGTGACCACTTACCATCAGGTGGCTCGTCTGCTCGTTTGTCGTCAATTAACATAAAACAAAATTGCTTACCGGAATTATTAAGCTCAAAATTATATTCCGTTCGTTGAATCGTTATAAGTATTTGATGTTGATATAATACAGTCATCGTAAACAAGTGTATGTTTATTTAAAATAGTATGTGAATTCTGTTTCCTTATGATATTGTTCAGTTTATGTCCGTCATTCGTAAGATAAATAAGTGTTGTGAAGACACCAAAACTGATATTTGGCTCGACAAGGTAAATAATGTTTTTTTTTATGATTATTATTATGCATGATTTGGTTTATAATTTCACTTAAAATTGAATTGGCGGTTTTCAGCATTTTAAAATTACTTACAGCACAGTACTTAAGGTTACTAACGATTGCGAAGTGTCGGGGTTGACTTCATGTTGTGGAGTCGTGGATAAGACCGCAAACAACACATTACTCTCTCTTTGGTGGATAAAGGATAAGCTCTGGATAAGAAGATCAAAATAAATTCCCTGAGTATTGGTCCAGACCGAATCACAGTCTATTACTTACTTTAAAATAACTTAATGCAAAGACAGAGTAATATGGCGACTTTAAATACGATCACAGATTACTTTGGAGTTTCACGCGAATCAGCGATTCCGTTCCGTCATCTCGTAGTACCAATTCGGAGAAATATTCTTAATTATTTCCGTCTGAAAACATATCTATTTTAAATTGCGTTACATGAATCAGAAGCAATGAGCGTCATGACCAGCTGGTTAATTAACTTGGGGTGGATTTAATCACGTTTTTTTATGTGTCGCTTCACGTCAGCAGGTTGTTGGCCTGTTGGCTGAGGACGTTCTACATGCCTACTGCGTGTTATTTACACCAGTTTTATTGGCGATTATCTAAATATATCCTTGTTCATAAGTCGTGAGGTTATATTGGGCTTAAGAGAATACAATACGGTAAACTTTATTCGGCACTAAAAGGAATGAAACGAAGATACCAATTTGTACATATTGTGAGTTTGACCCTTGTAAAATTACTTTTGCGTCTAAATCAAATTGCAATTATTAGCCATATATAGTTAATAATATTAAGATAAAAATGTAGGTGTTGTAAATAAATGCGTGTGAGCATGCACATGCTTAAGATTTCTTAATTATGTTTTAACTTTTATTTCCTATTACACGGGAACAAATGTGTAATAAGAAACTAATTCGGATTAAAATCCTTTAATTGTACATACATATTTGGGTGGAAGACTGTATAAGTCCACAGATACGTGTTTAATGTCAGAGAAACTACAAGATACATACATTCGTGTATTTAAGAGTTGTTAAAATATTAACATTAAAATCTGAAGAGTTCTCAGCATTGGAACACTAAGCTCACTCGAGTGCTATCGGTTACCAAGTTTAAATATTCACAGGCGTGTGATCAAGGTTCTTCGCAAGGGCTGCTTATTAACGAAGCCTCTATAAAACAGAATAATTTGGTGAAGTTTCAAATTGTTCTTGATTACTTCATTATTTAGGAGTTAAGGCTTCAACATCGAAGAAATATTGCCTTGGAATCAATGGGCACTGAATTTATTTTATTAAGGTTTTATATTACGGTAGTAAAACTCACCGATACTTCACTTCTGCTACTATGCGGCTCATACTTTCACCTTGCGTCGTCTTCCCGTCTCCTTGCTATTTTCTGTGTTGGTTACCCCTGGGCATCTTTTATTGGGCGTTTTATTTACTTTATTTTTGCTAGTGAATTATAAATTCCTCAAATAATGTGTTTTTACCAAACTGCTGAGATTTGAACCCTTGACTCATCTATATCAGTTTCATCTAATATTATTGTTGTTATTAATCTTGCATTTCCCGCCCTAGTCTAGTTTGCTGTCGAAAATTTAACTTATTTTACATTTCCCAAAAAAAAATTCATTTTCAAAAAACTGAACAGACAATTTCGTTCTATGGCAGCTTAGTATTCTCAACCGACTGTGATTACTGATACTCCTACATGAGTATATGATAATTGAGTACTCCTAATTTCTTGTGTGACAATTGATCACAATTAATTTGAGTAGTTGAGTACTCTCCCGTAGTTTATGGTGCTTGAGTCATCATTGATTGTTTTTCAGCTTCAAGGAACTCTCTATACAGACTAAAATCAGTAAACACCAGAATGCTTTCCTTTCCTTTCTTCAAAGCAAAGCTTCCGACGCCACGGAGCATTCCGTTTTGAAACAGAGGTGCTCCGGATTGGATCCCGTCCACGTCTGCAACGTTCACCAGACAAACGAAGCGCCCCCAAGCTCTAGGTATCCACTCATCACAATCCGCCTCATCGGAATCTTCATATGTGTGTGTTTCTAATAGCGTGTTATTGTTTATGTGCTCATAATCAACGTATCCGAAGCCCGCGAAGGTCCATCCATTTGTAAAGTAAGAGGTAAACTCTTTGTTAAGGTAGAAAGCCTGTCTACCAGTAACGGGTGGTGTTTCCACTCGGTGTTTTATCGATATAAATATCAAATCGTGGATCGATGTATGTCTTCTGTCGAAACCCATCTTTATCCATACCTCGTTTCTTTTAGACACATCTGCGGTAAAGTTCTCGATTTCCAATGTTTTGCTCGTATCCCAATGATTATCGATGACATGCAATTTTATTTTATTTTCTGGGTCGTGATATTTAGTATCCTTAGATTCTGTCTTATTAAGATGTGGCTCTAAAGGATTCGCTGATGTTACTACCGTATCATTGTAAATCAAAGTTCCTATACCCACTGGTTCATCTTGTACTGAGATACCAACTATGCAGTCAAATCGATGATCTGATTCCAACCAAAGGAATTTTGTTGAAGTAAAAGCAACTGGCAAATAGTTAAGTAATTTGCACCTGTAATTAAAATTCACTTTTAAATTAAATTCATAGGTTTAATGTCAGTTTTCATGAATAGATCTATCGATATCGACCTATATTTGGACGTAGGCATATTAGACCAAAAGTTCTCAAAATTTAATCATGTTTTCTCCGGAACATCATTCAACCTCGTCAGACAACTTATTCTTCGAGTGATTTAAAATTCAACTCTGGTGGACTTTATAGGAAACCTAAAAATATTAAATTTTGCGAAGTTTTGTATAATTTCCATAATATTCTCATAGGTATTAACGTATGAGCTAATCAATCTTCACTCGAGTACTTTCGTATGCCTCTTATTCCCTTACACAGAAGAGTATAGTTGACGTTAACTAAATGTACAAAATTAACAGCTTTTACATACAAAGTATAAAGATTCATAATTTCTTGCACTTGACAAAGAAGATACGATCAGTGAGACGTGTAAATTAAGCACTATTTCTCTTTCCAAGATCCCGTATACTGAGAAAAAAACTGATGCAGAAACGTCTTTTCTTCTTCTTCTTTTTCTTTCTTTACTATTAATAATCCACTATATTGAGAAAAAGACAAGCAGAAACGTCTTTTCTTCTTCTTCTTTTTCTTTCTTTACTTTTTTTATTAATATTACAGCAGACTTCCAAACGACTGAATAAATCCATGTAACATGAATAATTGAGTGTACATTGTCTTTTCTTTGTTTTTTAAATTTTCGTATACAAATATTATAATTATTTGATTGTTGCAAAGGGTTGTGAGTCGTTACCGTCAACGATTTGTCAATATAATTTAAAATTCACTACAACAATGGTTCTTCGAACAATGAACACTGCCTCGAAGCTTGCCTTATTTTTATACTCATCCATATTGATAGTTGAGCATACCAAAGTATGTTTAACAAATAATAAATATTATAAACACTTTATAAACGGATGTTAGTACAAATGTCGCATAAAATTTTGTCAGTGATGAATGACTGCTTATTACTATTTAATCGATTTTTCATATGTATAATGTCCGGATTTCGGCGCTTATTCTACGTGGACTTGGACAGTGTGCACGGTGGAAAAAAAATGATTCGTTAGGAGCTTAAATTCCTCAACTTAAAATTAACTCCCGCCAATGGCTGTTGCCGCCATCTTTTTATTACTTTTTTTCAGACCGTAAGTGGCAGTGGAATGTTTACAGTCAGCCAGTGTTATTTCAACATACTGCTCGTGAAGTTGTTTTTGTTTGATGTTTTTATAATATGGCCTGGCTACGAGCTTGTTATATTACAAACGAGAATTATGTTGAGCATGTGTTCTCGCTCACTTTGTATAACACGGAAGTATCGTCGACTAATAAATTAAGTGGATAGGACAGTCCATTGGTATTTATAGGAGTGTAGTATGTAGTACAGTAGATTAAGTAATTTTTAAATTAAAAAATACATAGATTACAGTTAAACTTTTCATTGATATACGGGTACTGACTATATGTATAATATTTAGGCGCGATAACGTTTTAGCTATTCAATTCAACTTAGTTGAAATTTCGGCGTACAGTGTACATTGAGGGTAGCCATATAATAGTGAAATTTTAAAAAGTACCCTCTTTAAGAATTTCGGTTTTTTGCAATTACGTGAGAAGTGTATGTCTACTATGATTAAGACTAGCGTGTAGATAGATGTTTCAGGCTTCCTTCGTGTTTTGTAAGAGCCGACCAATACCAATTAATCTTTGCACACCAAGGGAACTGGACATCGTTCTGGTCGTCCCTGGCTATTTATGCTTTAATTATCGACTGTATGGTTCAATAAAAAGTGGCAATGTAAACTCATGCTGGTTCCCACGTTACAAATATAAAACAATAATACTTCCTTGACCTAACTTTTAACTAAACACTATTTTGAATTGCACACAAATATTATTTAATAAGTTTACGCAATAAACAAAGTTAATACAGTTTAAATTAAATCAACTAACAAAAATAAAATATACAGATCATGATTAAATTCTTCACTTTTTTTTTTCACTAAACACTTATTTCGTAACTACGTCGTGTTTACTATCTAGTAATTGTAATTTTTTTTCATAACCCATCAAAATAAAGTTATTTTTACATTTACATTAAAGATTCTTTACAAAGTTACTTAACCGACATGACTCACCATTGTTGCCCACCGACCGCAGCAAACCGCGCCTCGTACTTCCACGGCATGTTTACGGAGCGCCATGCCTCCGGGTGGAGCTCCACTCCTCTGCACGTGTCCGCACTCAATATTATTACCTACTTACGGCTGTTAGAGCACACTACAACGAGATAATTGCTGTTTAGCACCGATTTTATGAAGCACTTACTAACAAAGCTAATGGATGAAAGGGGCGTGCTCGCTTTAAATGTAGAATTGTTTTTATCTTTCGATTGTTCGGCTACAATAAATGGTATCTGGACGCAGTGGCCGCTGGGAAGTACTCTCATCAGGTTAAAAGAAAGATACCGGGTTTCAATTGAATTACATATGTGACGATTATATAATTTTTTTTTAATCAGTAACCCGGTTTGGCTTTGCTACTGAAAACCTACGCCTTATGTCTATATAATTGTTATTCATGTTTATCAGGCGTGTATTAAATTTGTAGGATTTCCTTCTATTAGAAACATATAGAGGAAAGCATTCGATTTGTTTACTTAGTTTCTCGACAAAATGTCAATAGTAACTTTTAGTACCTTTTCCGCGGCAAGAGATCTATGTATATCCTGAGATGAAAATCCTAATTCGACCCATTATAAAAGCCACACATAGACACACACACACACACACACACACAATCATCGAAATCTACAGTGATTTCTGCGTGACGCGATAACACAGACATAAATTTAAAAAATAATATCGAGATACAATTGACAACAAATGTAGATTAAAGCTTTCAAATAATATATTTTTAAGTACAGATTTGACACCTGTGTCATTTTATTTTTGCTGTAGATTGAACACCTTGTATACACCATAGAAACATAAAAAATACAGAGAGAGAACGGTAGTCACAGTTGTCTTATAGTTAAGTAGCAATTTGTCCAGACAACCAGTGGTAGTCAACAAGATTAATGTCGCGTTCCTTCCAGACAACCTAATTCCTGTTAGACTTCGGAATTGCGTTTCGTACCTATCGCGGGTGTCGTGTGAGCGTCTATTCATTATTATTTTCGCACGGATGCGGATGTCGCTGTAGGGTTTCTTTCAATTAACAGGGAACTTCATCCGAGTAGCATACGGAACCGCTGCGGTGTGGTGGTGCCGTCATCGCCACATCTGGTATATTAGGTTGCACACTTCCCTACGCGGCTTGTTAACAATAGTAATAGTAATAATAAATACGGGTGTGCCTGCTAATTCGGGCCGAAGTTTAATGTCATACCCTTGAAACGAATAAAAACCCTTAAAAGTTAAAAGAATATTTTAGTGGAGCCTTTAAAAGCTTTTAAAGGGTGTCCGTGCAAAATTTCAAGGTTGTACTGCTAAGGCTTAAGCTTTATTTTTAAACTTTGACGCCCCTTCAATCCTTAGAACAGGGTGTTTACATACAGAACTTCTAAATAAATGTCAAATTACTTTAAGGTACTTTGTATTTGTATTCCGATTGAAATCGATAATAAGAGCGAATCAGATAGGTCCCTACAATTTTTTACATTTTCTGGAAAAATTGTCAAATGTAACGAATTTTTTTTCCTCCTAAATAAATGTAATGTTTAAAGTTTTTAAAAATCCTAACCCTATTTTTTTACAACCGTGCAAATTTTCAAATTTTTCTATAACTCGTTTGGATTATGTGTTACTATATTATTTTTAATCTATAATATATATTCTATCTATATATTCTATCTACTAAATATCTATTCATACTTAAGGCAGTTGTATTGGTCATACATGGCTGTAGAACCGCGAAATATTCAATTATATAGAGATACTTGATTAAAATCGTTTTCAAATTGTGGATATAGTAATTACCCTTGTGAATATGATTAATTTTCGTTTAACTATAATTCCGGAAATAGGTTGCTTAGAGGACGAAGGAACCACGAAACGCAGAAACTGGAAATCTTTCAGTCTTGATGATGCAGAACTTAATGACTAAATTCGTAATGCGGCTCAGAATCTGCTAGGATGTCTTACTCTTTCTGACGACCGTGACTGATCCTTCTAATCCTAGCATATTTAATAACCACCCATTTGATTTATCTATAAAGAGTTTTGCAAATAAAAATAATAAATATTAAATAGGGCCGCTGCCCAAAATTTCAAGCTCGTACAGCTGATGTGTTGATTTGTCATCTTAACGATTCTGACATCATTCCCTCGCGTTTATCCCATCATTGGGCCGGATGGCATGACTTATCTGTCCAGATGCATCCAACGAATCTTTTTAAATCCCACCGAGAACACTGCGTAGTCTTCTTGCATTAAATAAATTCAAGTCGCCATACGGCGGCACTGCAGGAGAGACTGGCCGAAAATAATGCAGTCGGATGTCAACGGCCACCGAGCGATGCAACCAGAAAAAGAAAAAGCTGTGCGTTCTATTTTGAAATTGCAGTGGCTGTCACGGCGGGCGGTCGCAAAAACAACAACAATGCGTTCGGACCAAATACAATATTTTACATTGGAATATCTTAACCAGATATTGGAACAGGACGATATTTTAAATTAACCGGATTAAACCAGTATTATCCAGATTGTAGTGTCGCATTTGTACTAAGTAGTCAGGATTTTGAGGGGTTTTTAGCGTTCTATTGCTAAATGACTTATACTATTGAGCAGTATATAAATAAAATGGAGAATTTGCATTATTCAAAGACTCTAAGTATAAATTTTTATATGCTACAGATATGACTACCCTGAGAACCGAACTCATCGTATACAAACAGGTTTTCCCAAAGTCTATATCGACCCCTTAAGTCGACATAAACGAAAAATGATTTTGGGGGTCGACGAGGTCTAAAAATCGACCTTTAATAATTAATAAAAGTTCATGTTTGAATCTTTCAAAATACTGTATAAGTTGTGCTACGGGTTTTTTGAGGCTTTTGTAAGTTAATGGATGATGGTCGATTTTCAAAGTAATTTAGGTATAGGAGTCTAAGGTATCACTTCATTTAGGAAGAGGTCTCTTGCCCAAAATAGGTTCAGAATCCCTTAATTCATAGCATGTCGATAAGTCGTCGCATATTGGCATACATACAGAATATTCATTATTAAGCTTATATTAGATATTCTTTTGTCATTGGTACTGGCTCCAACATGGCGCCAGAACAATGTGGTGTCAATACGCTCATTGTAAGAAAAGCCGCGTGTCCTTGAGACGAAGGTACGCATATTGTTGGGTGTCGAATCGATAAGGATAACATCGTGCATGTGGATAGTTTTATCGTGTTCCTGGTAGTAAAATCTACATTTATATATTTAGAGTTTAATTGCTAACTTGTCTAGTTTTTGCAATAGTACAGCTAGCAGTATCATATAATGTTGCAGCTCTTTTTACATGTTGTGGAGATCACATGGTGTATCTGAAAAGAGTAGATCCTGAGTCTCGAACATGTGTATCTATACTTCGTGTCAATCTATTTGTTGATATGTTATTAATACTTTGAAACTACACAATAGAACGTTTCAACATTTACAGATTTTCTTCCATAAATTTGCCTTTGAGTCAACTGCTGGATGTATACCTCTCCTGATTTGCGCTACCTTGATTTCCTTAGCCTCCTGCACCCAGCGGATAACTGCTGCTTTCTTCAAATTGAGTCAATCACCATCTTACTTTGGGAGAAGTGGCACACGGTTAGCGATATTAAGATGTCTTAAGACGTAAGTCTCCTCTAGTAAACTTTATTGCTGTCTTCGAGCATCACTCAAAATACTGAACCGATTTTGACGCGACTTTTTTTAGATCGAAAACTGACTTAAAACTCTTGTCTCTAAATAACGTAATAAAATCCTGACGAACTCAAATTCAACTGCGAAATCATGTTTCTGAACGAATAGCACCTGACACTGATAACTGACAGATTTTTGACGTTTCAAAAGAAGTTTTTAATAAGAATAGATCGATGAAAGATAACATTCGGATTTAATGAGAAAAAGATTTCTTTTATGTGAAGTTAATTAAAATATCTGACACTATACAAAAGCAACAGATGTTCTTTGACTTGCTATCATTATTTTTAATAAAAATCTAATCTCTCGATGTGTTACGTCTCGGCCAATCACAATGACCAATATAACACAGCGTGTATATATAATTTTTGCGTTTCAATATACTTGTTCTCTTTCTAAAGTACGTAAAGTTACCAAAGGCAGGTGAGGAGGGTAAGTAACATCACGACAAAGCCTTTATATTAAACACAAAAATTAACAATTAGAGTATTGCTTAGTTAAATTGTCTTTATGTAAAACTTATACTGAAAAGGAGCGGAGAATCTTGGCACAGATTAATACTTACTTAAAAGGAGACATACCCTCACACTAGGAACTATATTGTAATTATTTTTTGAGAAATAAAAAAATATTTTCATTTTTATTTAATTTCATTGATCAGCAGTAAGGGATAGATTAGATAATGAAACCGGCACTCCATATGAATTATCAATCCCTTACTAAATTAATAAATCTGTCAACTCATCGACAACTTGTAAAGTTTACGTGATAATGGATGCTATTTAGATCCAAGACATCCATGTGAGAGACTTCTAATTAAAAAGCTACAACAGATTCAGAAGCAGTTTACATCAGGCCAGGGTGGCTGCAAAACAGCACATCTGTGACTTTGCTCATCTATTATGAATACATGTGTGTTTTTTTGATAATTACATGTTACAAATGAATGTTCTACAGCACAGATTACTTTATTTTAAGTGTCTCTGAAAAGTATTATAAATATGATTTTTTTTAAACCGACGGTATGAATATCGATTGTTAACAAATTTAACATAAACTTTAAATTTTAATCGAGTAATCATTCGATTGCGGCACCTTCAGTGAGTTGAATCGCATTTAACGGTTCCTACGAGAAACGCTCTTAACGAGCGCGAGTTATTTAAAGCGGAAACTTTTATAAAATGTTTACGATTAATATCCCAGTTAAATGTCGTGTCAAGGGATGGATACCGCTTTCGAACTCGTAAACGTCGAGGATTCAACTCGATGTCTTCGTTTGTTTATTTTGGGAAGTATTTATATCCGTCCTGTTAAAGGGACTGGAATTTTGAAACGGTGGATGTTATTTATTTAAAATAGAAATAGGCGGTGTCGGAATCTAGTTGAGTAACGATGCCGGGAAACGGCAGTAATGCCACTTCTGATTTATTTTATTTGGATTATCTTTAGCGACAGGGTGTCACTGAAAAATAACAACGATATTTTAAAACACTAAAAGTATTAATTTTCAATTTAATACCTATTTATTGGATCCACTTACGTAACTTACGGTCTCGACCACAATAAAAAAGAAAGTAGTTTCTTGCAGATTCCGCATGGTGGCGCTGCACCAAATAGTTAAATTGTATAACAGTCAATTGGTAATTCTACCATTCACCATACCACGTGTATTCACACGTAAAGATTATCTAGAGCATTATCAAATAGAGATCAATGGACCATAAATTCTAAAATTTTTATATCACAAATATTGAAAAACGCCAGAAACAGAAATTGTTATGGGCGTGATTTTTTACTTAAAACACTCATCGTTAATGGATCTTGATGGCTTTTTGGCGTCAAACTTTCTCTGGGGTCTGCCGATTGCTCTCGGGTCAGTACAGCTGCCCGGCGCTGGACGAAAATAACGAAGAAAGTCCGCGAGTAAAGATCATTTCGATGTAGTCGCGGCGCGAACGAGGTCGATAATTGATGGATCTAGTTTTAAATCTAGATAAGATTTTTTTGTTTATACATGCTGCAATTTTTTATTTATGGCGTGACTAGTGTTGCGCCAAGTAAAAGCAGTTACCACATATATGTAAAATATGGATTCAAACGCCGAGCCTGAGAGCAGTGGCTTTAGGCCCAGAGAGAGTGAAACGCGTGCGCATGTGTGCATCTGTCCTGACACCCGCGTTATAGGAAAATATTGAGTTACAAAACTACTATAAATACAATAGTTATTTTAATAGGTTATGGAAAAATAACGTATTGTAACTGCGATTTAAAATGCATTCACCTGTAGAGCGCCATCTAGTAGATTTATAAGGGATTATATACTACAAAGAATTATCCTTCAACGTCTGTATACTTGATCGATGATTATATACTTCAACTAACTGTGCCCGCGATTTCGTCCGCGTGGAATTTAACAAAATAGTTATTTAGCAGAAATAAAAGTAGCCTAAGTTACTCTTTATTACATCGGCTACCTGCCAGTGAAAGTCCCGTCAAAATCGGTCCAGCCGTTTCAGAGATTAGCCGGAACAAACAGACAGACAAAAATTGTAAAAAATTGTAAAATATTTTGGTATGTGTACCGTATATACATTCATATGTATGTAGTAAAAAGCGGTTAATTTAATATTACAAACAGAAATTCAAATTTTATTTTTTAGTATAGATGTTTTATGCAACATAATGCTTAGAAATGAAGTATGTTTTAGTAAATTATGAGAAAATAGGACTCTTGTTCTGATTTTATTTTGATCATACTTTTTCGGTTGTATATCCTAAAAGTCAAAGAAGGGGGACTACCGCTGTCGCGACGGCGCACGGCGGTGGCCAGACCGCCCCACGTCGCTACCGGCGGTGGGCGGTGACCCCCGGGCGCTGGTAGATGTGGTGGCGGGTGAGGTAACTTCCTGGCGGCGCCGTAACGCGGCATCGGGTTTCCTCGCGGCGTTCACTTCCCAATCGACTATGTTGAACGAGACCTTACTCTCTACGTTCAGGTTACCTGGGATCGGTCTCCGGTGAGGATATTTGTCGGTTTTGTAAGTTGAACTATCTCTCTGGTGAGATGCTGCCTGCGGAGATTTATTTGTTCTCAAATGATAAATCCACTGAATGGTATTAATAATTACTAATAATATCATTATAAGTATTTTTCATTTCCAATACGATTTTAGTTTAATATTGCAACAGATTTGAATATTTTTTTTAAATCTCTAATTAAGTTTACAAATCGCAACAATATCTTTTACGTAATTTAAACAAATGCTTAAACAGACGAATTGAAATGCTTGCTTTATTATAAAACTAGCTGCCCGACCCGACTTTGTTTGGGACCAACAATTAATTATTATATATTTTACACTTGTGATATATAACTTTTGTCCATCGGGAATAATGTACCTGTCAAATGGTTAAAGAACTTTTCAAACTGCGGACATTACCTTCCGCATACACACGAACTCACAAAATTCACACACTCTCTTTACAATATTAGTAAAGGCTGTAGTAAAGTTCTGTTAGGATAATATTAGAACTTCCTATCTCTCAATCAGCTTTCAAACCGGACTTGTTAACACGAGGATGGGCCTAGGACCAGCAGACGGGGGCTGTTGTTCAAACAACGGAGGGGGTAGTCAGGAAACCCGCTGGATATTGATTTAAAGCACCAGCGCGCTCACCTCCCGTCGGTGCCGGCCGCGCCGTGGAGCTAGGGTTGCCACTCACCATGTACAATATAATCTCTTTTATATCATGTCATAGATCAAAGTCACAGTTGATTTCTCCCTGATATTAACGTAATCTTAGACAGAGGGTAACCTTATATCTCTATAAGATAGATAATCTTAACAGTATTATTTATAATTTTTTTTTGTTGATCTAATACACCTAAATCTTTCTTGCAAATCAGTCCATATGACCAGCCGGAATAATGTAGGCTTTCAAATGGTAAAATAATTATTCAAATAGGTGCTGCCGCACCGAAGATTACCCTCCGCATGCACACAAAATTTGTACTCGCTTTTCATAATGTTAAATATAAATTTTAGTAACTAAAAGAGACTAAAGAAAAAAAGTCATAATTCCCTGATAGTTACCAAAATCGAATCGTATGCACGGTCAATAAAATATGTAAATGATTCATTTTCAAACATCGTTGACGGCCCTAGCTCTCGTAGACGGTTCGTCGGCTTCTAATGACCGTCGCGGCGCCGCCGCCGCCCGTACTGCCTACAGATGATACTACCACTACGTAATATAGGAATATTAATGGGCAGGCTATACGCGCCGTAGATATCCACGGGAGTAACTCGCACAGCATGGTGATACTCAAATCTCCGCACAGATCCAGATCCATTGAGTCGAATTCAATTACATCAATGTCTCAATGACTCAAATGACATCTTGATATTGTTGATATATTCAAAATGGCGCCGACGCACTTCAGACCACAATGTATTTCAATTGACAGTGATTTAAAGATGAATGCGGGCTCGGTTCGTGTCGACTCGTCGGATTTAACATAATGTCGAGTTAATCGTGTTATCAGCAGTTCCAAAATACTTTTTACTTTATATCTGATTTTCGAATTCAAGATGTATCGTAACTGGTTTATTCCAGTTCGAACTGACTTTTCCCGCCAAGGCGGATTCCTGGCTGATAACCACGATTGAGATGTGTCTCAAAAACGAAATAATTTAGATCGAGAATTAATTGTAACAATTTTAACTATTTATAATTATTTTAACTTTTATCTATACCACTAATAAAACTTCAACGAGGTTAATTCATATGTACATTGATTTTGGACATTTTAATGTGGATTTGACTTTGTTATAAATCTAAAATATTTTTGTTAAATTATGTCTCGTCTGTATATACTCGTATAGATTCGTAAGAATAGATTCAAAGATTTATCGACGTAATCGGAACTTATGATCATAATTTATGATCTGTACCTACGGATAATTCTCTTTTCTACTATTAAGATCTGTTAATAGGACTTAGTCACCAATATTATCTATGATTATTGCAATTATTCTTCGATTGAAGGGTCGAACACACGCACAGTAGACAGTAGAAAACCATCAACGCTACTGAAACCACGTTGCCGGAATCTACCGACCTCCCATTACTCTTGTTTGACTGGAGACATTTGACCAAGGGTTTCCGCCGTCCGTACTCAAAATTATATGCAGTTGGGTCACGGTAGAAACAACTAAAAGTACTCGGTACTTTAGTTAACATCTTTCAGAGTTGCAGTTCAAACCTGTAATGCAATCAGTAATATACACATTACGTACATACTTATATAAATTAAACAGCACAATAATAATTATTCTAAATATAAATACTGTCCTTCTGTTTGATGAAGTAATTTCGCAAACGTGTATTAAGTTATCCTCCTGGTAAAGTGGCAATAACAAAAGGATTATGGTCAACATTTAATTTGAGACGCGTCCATTTTGTCATAAACTGACGTAGTCTATTGTTGTTGGTACTTATTGAAGTGGGATAGTTGTCGAGCATTAACTCATTTTAGGTAAAAAAAATACTGGCATAGATTGACTTGGGTTCAATCAAAGTTGGTCGTTGCGGAGCGTGTACGGTAATGGGCGAGGTGTGACCGTACTGCGGCGCTGCAGTCTGCACCGATGGTAAACCAATTGTCGGATGTTCTTATGCTTAAAAGCCTTAAACCAAAATAATTTAGTAACGTGGTTCTCCAGTCACTAAAGCGCTCTTATTTTGCTATTTTACGTCGCTCATACAACTCTTGACCTCGTCCTGAGCTTTGGCGTCATCTAAATAGCCGATGACAGTTGATGGTAAGTGGTCGCTGCTGTCCGTGGTTATTCGTAACAAAGGCAACTGCAGACGAGCCATCTGAGATGTACCTTAGCCGAGGGCATCATCGACGCTTGGCCGACTGCAAACCTTTTTTCCTTCAGCTTCTTGCCATTATCTATAATCGCTTATCTATGTTCAATTCGTCTAAGTATTAAAACACATTTTCCTGTAATTAACCACTCGTCGTTGAACCCACTAGCCGGTGACTGGCCGGCGCCGCCGCGACACGTCAGCGCAATCCGACCACAGACTGTCGTTACCACTCACGGTAATCAACGAAATACCAACAGAACAAATAATGGTGTTTTGATGAAATTAGGGTTGTCAATCTCTGACACGCACTGCTTACATTGTTATTAGAAAGTATTTATCACCCCTTAAATTTAGGTAAACATTGTGGGGAATCTTTTAAGGGTAAGGGTTGTATATATGTGTTATTTGTATTAGGTTGTATAATTTGTTGACATTTTACATCAATAAAATGTTATGTAATTATAAGCGGAAGCTTGTGTGGTGGGTGGTGACTCCGGTATTAAGTTTCACACTAATATAGTTTCTTGATGTTAATTCCTGTAATATTCAGTGTTCCTTATTGTATGCCGACTCCATAGCCCAGTTGGTAGTGACCCTGCCTGCCGTGCGACGGTTCCCGGTTTCGATTCCCGACCGGGGCAGGCATTTATATAACAGATAAATGTTTATTCTCGGGTGGGGTCGGGGTGTGAGTGTGTAAACGTTTATTTTATTTATTTATTGGATATACTGCTGCACAAAGCTGTGTCCGGCATACGTCCGATCCGTACCATGTCTGTGTCAAGACTAACTTGCCCAACACTCTGCGCTTGACAACTACCCTCTTTACCGGGACACGTGAGACAATGATAGGTGCAATATATAGTACCTACCTGGACACGTTCCATTTTGTTCCATAATGTTATTTAATGTATTACAGATAATTATTTTATATACTCTAACATACAATAATAGTTTGTTATCGCACAATGTGAATGCTCGCATTACGTGAAAACAAACACTCGCGAACATGTTCTAACGTGTTCCAACTGCGCTATACAGGTAATACAACAGCTGTTCATCCCCAATCCCGTGACCTATTGTGTAGTCTGTATGGATGAAAACGATTTCCCCTAGTCCCATTGTAAAATAGTTGTTGAGGGACTATTAGTAGGTAATAATAATTTACGTATATCAGTTTGAGAAGCTGTTATGGACGTATTAAATTAATTATTCTAAAACAAATGTCAAATGTTGACTGCTTTTCGGCAGTCGAGTTGATAATTAATCTCCTCACGAGCCACACGGTGGTTTGCGTGCTGAATTTCGCGAATGCCCGTTCAGTAACTTATACGTTGGACAAAATTATCAACATCATTACGCGGAACCCAATAACGGAATCCAACTCCGTAAAAATTCACAATAATCATATGTTTTATCATTTTATTACTTGCTCTTAACAGCTGACGAAAAAGTCTTTTAAAGTAATTATTTCGAAACAAAAAACAGCGAGTTACTTAGTAAAATTGACTGCACCGAAAAGCAAGAAATCAATTATGTTTTTATAACTGAATCATTATTTCTCTGCTTAATAAAACGAGAGTTTTATAGTTCGTTACCAGATTATTATAGTTATTACATACAGCGGCCCCGTCCGACTTAGTTCGGGTTGGACTACTAATTATATTATTGATATAAGATTTACTGATAATTTATATAGCTTATCATCTGCGCAATCACTACATACCAATTTTCTTGAAGATCGGTCGATTGGAAAATTGACAAAAAAGTTCAAAGTACACACATAGAGATTACATACATATATATACAGCCTATCATCTGCGCCATAACGTGTTCTCACTACACACCAATTCTCATTGAGATCGGTCGTGCCGTTCTTGAGTTATCTCGAGACGTACACGAAAATCTCAACAGATATATAATAGTAGCAGTAAATAATTTTGGTAACAATGTAATCAGTAGTTACAAATTTACAATATGTATAAGATATTCATGTTTAAAACCTTTTATGTTAAGGTTTAAAAAGTACGGCTTTGGGTGAAACAGCAGCACACCGAAGGCGTAAACGTAAACACTGGCGAAAAAATTCACGATCGTTTCTGATTCGCCTTCAATTAATTAATTAAATTGTCTCTGTGTTAACTAACTCCTGTGAGTAGGACAACCGAACTGAATGGATGGATGCCTTCAGCACTCTATACTTCAAATGACTGCATGATATAAATGATTAGAGCTTATAAGCAAAGGGTATTATGGTATAGATGAATATATTAATGACAAGAACCCGCGGAAATAATAATGTCGAAACCGGTTCCGCACAGGTTTAAACTTTTGCAATTACCATGTGTTGTTTAAGAGATGTGCTGAGGAGTTTCTTTTGCCGTTTCTTCTCCTCAATGTTAAAGCACCTTTTCGAAACGGTGGTAGAAACAGCAAAAATGACGTGCATAAGTGTGTTTACAAAACATTCTCTGTGTGTGTTTGTAAATGTGTTTTATTTAAACATAATTATGTGCGATTGTTGCAGTTCTGGGAAATCATATCGGAGGAGCACGGCATCGACCCTGCCGGCGTGTACCGCGGCACCAGTGACCTCCAGCTCGAGCGCATCTCCGTCTACTACAATGAGGCCTCTGGTCAGTATCATAATCATATCTAGTCATATTTTAAACATAAGACTGCTTTGACCATGAGTTTGATATATTAAAGTATACTGTAGTTAAAACTGCCTGTAGAAAAAAAGGCCTTGGGAGTTTCTTGCCGCTACTGCCGGGACTACTCACTCGAGTTTTGATGAAACTACGACGAATTTTGACATTAAGCTGGGTAGAAGTTGACACAACTTCAAAGGAAACGCGTCCCTGACTAACAGGATGAGCAAGGAAGACTTGTCATGCTCGGAAGGATAGGCAAAACTTTTATATCGTGTCTTGTCTTCTTTTAAGTACATTGCACACGGGGTTAAGTTTTAAGTTCCGATCGACCTAAGTCCCGGCTCGTGCTATTAGATCACATGTAATGTAAAATGTAAAAATAGAAATGTTAAATTGTAAATCTTTACAGCAAGGGTACGAGCAAAATATACATTTCAAACTCACCATTAGGATTACCCGTTGGCAACCTCTGTCACATAAATTACCGCTTTGACGGCCAATCACCACCATTCAGTTTTGACCACGAGACCCAATCTACCATCGTCGACCCCGCCGACGCGACGCGGCGAAAATTACCTAATTCTGAAATGATAACGGACGACAAAGCTGTTCTGTTATAAGAGAGAGGCGGTACCGTTACGACCGTCCGAAAAGCGTTTGCAGCGATTATAGTGGTGCGAGTATAATTACAGACAGACAGACAGCGCCGACGTCGCTAAGTACACGGCTGCCGTACTGGTTCAACGGCCTCACCATCCTATCGCGTAGCGCCATTGTCGATGAGGGCATTGCAGCCGGACACTTTTAAGCTTATATACATTTAAGCTCTTTGTTCCGCCGGAATCAACCGTCGACTGAAACTTAAGCTTATCATCAGAGACACTAAACATATTAATTATACTTTTTTATATATGTACATTGCCTCATATCTACTAAGATTGATTCGTTCGATTGTTTCAACTCATTGTTGTCCACACAGGGTTTCGGTACGGGTAAGGGTTTGGTTGTCGTGTTGGGTATTCTAAAGATTTCTCTATACGGTTCTCGAACCTTGATCTCCGCGTGGTAAAAGCCATATAGTGAGTTTCATCGGTGAATTCACCATTGTTTATTGTTCTATAGCAAAGTGACTGGCCGGATACATGTTATTATACCGCATACTTAATTTTAAACTCATCATCGCAGACACTAAACAGTTTAATTGGAACGGATACTTACGATTCTTGTTTTTTATACCAGCAACCGGGAAATATTTCTAACGTATTGTAGTACAAGTTGTCTGCCGGCTCCTTGACGGACGACGCGTAGGTAGCGTGAGGTGTCGCATAACCCTTGGGCAGCGACAACCACTTACTCATCAGCTCGGTTGTCCATTGAACAATCTACTTTTGAAGTTAATTGAGTAGTAGTATCTTAAGTTGATACGTGAGTTGCCCATTGGAGCTTTTAAGCGACGCGTTAAAGTACAGCTTATAGGTAAACGATATTATAGTATATATGAATATATTAATGACAAGGACGCTTGGAAATAATAGTGTCGAAACCAGTTCCGTACAGGTTTAAACTTTTGTAATTACCATGTGTTGTTTAAATTGTGCTAAAAGGAGTTCTCTCGCCGTTTCTTCTCAATGTTAAATCACCTTTTCGAAACGGTAGTAGAAGCAAAAAATGACGTGCATAAGTGTGTTTACACAATATCTACATGACTAAATTATTTTGAATTTCAATTTAAGCGATACAGATTTAAATGAACGTTGCCTAGAATCCAAAGTTAGTTTAACTATAGCCGATGGGTACCGTAGCGCGGCGCGGCGCGGCACGCTCGGATGGCGTTAACTGCGAACTTACTGTTAGCGCGCATAATGAGTTACTGCACTCAATATTGCACGCGGTTAACATGCATTAGTTTTGTAGGAGTGAGCATGCCGATTCTTGAAGCTCACACATCGAAGTCACTGCTAATTTTGAAAATGACTAATTTATATAATTTGTAGTTACGTTTCGAACGACTTGTACGATTGAATCTCTACTAATATTATGAAGAGAGAGACGAGAAAATGTTGTGTGTTTGTGTGCATGCGGAAGATAATCTCCAGAACCACGGCGCCTATTAGAAAAGTTCTTTTATCATTTGAACGGCACATTATTCCGGATGGACATATTTATGTATATATGTGTAAATTATCGATCGATGAGTAACGAAGTCGGGGCGGGCCGCTACTTGTAGTGGCTGTAGCTGCCAAGCCACGGGTCTCACGTTTGAATCTCGGCCAACGCATTGTATGTGACAAAAATATCGAGGCGATCACTTAGGCATCAAAATATCAGTTTGCAATTCGTAAATTGTCCAAACGGCATTCTGTAGATGACAGATAGGTCAAACATTTATTGTATTTCGTCGTATTCCAACAGAACTTCGAATTGCGTTTCGTAACTAAACTACCTTTGTGTACATGATATGAGTGAAACACAATATCAAACTCGCGATTTTATTGATTGATTCGCTAATCAAGAGTCAATAATTGGATTGGGTCATTGTGTTTGTTAACGTCAGTTTTATATAAAATTCATGGGTCGCTAATGTGTACGTCAGGTCATACGGCCGCCGTGGGTTTGTAGGTCGGAGTTAGGGTTGCCATTTGTTGACACTATCTAGGCTTTTCCTTGTAACCGGGGGACTGCACAGAAGTAGTGTTCTTCTAGTTCTAGCTTGCAGTAAAAGCATGTTCTATGAAATCGTAATACTGTTCGCTTCCAATGGAAATCCGATTCGTATTTCGAAATATAAAAATTAAAACGATTACTTCAAAATCTCAAGTACTAATGTTCTTGTCCGGCGGAGGCAATCTGGATGATGACAGCGCCAGTCACTATATTTCTTGGAAACGTATACGGATGTAAATTGCTATTAAAAACATGTCAATGCCATGTCATTGTCGTTTAATTCTATTTAGTATAACGGATCGATGGATCGATGAACGAGTGTAAGCGAAGGCCGAGCTACCGAGGTCTGTCGACCACAACCATTCTATGAATGTAATCGGTTCCAAACTTGTACATACCTTCCGCAAATATCAGGCAACTTCCACTCGTTAAAGGGTTGGACTGCAAGAGGCTCTTTCTAAGAGTTGAAGCAATGGCACCAGGGTATTGGAATTATTGAAGGTCGTTGCTGGTGTTGCCGCTTTACTACCCAGGTCAAACCTGACGGTGCATTCTACTGGACTGGCAACTAGTTGGTAACGCTCTGACGGCGCGGCGGTTACCGCTTACACACCATCCGGTGACTTTTCAATTCGGGTTTCTGTCATTTCCTGTTAAAATAGGTTCCCGATTGTCGTAATAATTAATTCTGATCGCACCTTGACGGACTGTCGGACATATTTTCTCAGAAACACAAAAAAAAATCTGGTTTAAGTAGCTTCGCGATTTACTTTCTTATTGTCAGTTCAAAAAACAATGGGATCAAGTAAATAATAGAGACATTTTGGTACTTTTCTGTTAGCGGGCAAAAGCGAAATATCGCCAATATTGTAGAATTCGCCGGTAACTATAGATATCCTGTACTCGCGTTGAGGGGTGGGAGTGGAGGCAGTGAGAAGAGGGTTCAGTAATTCTTCCTCCCAAAATTTCACGTTTAGGAAATGCGTATTCATTGTTCATCGAATTTTGAAACCCCAACCTCAACAATACTAAAACTTGAGATAACGTCAAATCAAAAGTGTCGATGGAACCTCGCTTGGCGGGGTTCCATTTGTCTGTGTTATCTAAAAAGCCTTTTTTTTTTTAACGTGTGGAAAGACCCTCGTCTCGTCTATCCGGCCACGGGGAGCCGAACAGGTATGTGGGACTCGAACCCACTAAAACCACACGGTGTCGACACCTACCGCTTGGGTGCCGGTACAGTGTGCTACTCTCGCTCCACAGTCCCAGCGCGGCGGCCGCTAAATTGGCGGCCTCAGCCCGGCCTTGGCGGCCTAGGCACGGCACTCTCTAGCCCCTCTCCTTGATGAGAGGGT